>OX465270.1:6554608-6948135 GCA_949987775.1 Aproaerema taeniolella
GACGCCACGGCGCGAGGCGAGGCCGTAGGCCGAGGCGAGCTGCGTAAAAGGCGAGGCCGAAGGCCGAGCTCCGCGTAGGGCGTAGCCCGGAGCGTCCCCCCCCCCAAATCCAAGATGGCCGCCATACAAGTTTAGATTCTAAAAAAAGGTGAGGCGAGGTCGAAGACCGAGCCGAACGCGCGAGACGAGGCCGAAGGCCGAGGCGAGCCGCGTATAGCGTGAGGCCTAAGGCCGAACTGCGCGTAGGGTGAAGCCCGGAGCGTCCCCCCCCCCAATCAAAGATGGCCGCCATACAAGTTTAGATTCTAGATGAGGCGAGGTCGAAGACCGAGCCGAACGCGCGAGGCGAGGCCGAAGGCCGAGGCGAGCCGCGTATAGGGTGAGGCCGAAGGCCGAACTCCGCGTAGGGCGAAGCCCGGAGCGTCCCCCCCCCCAATCAAAGATGGCCGCCATACAAGTTTAGATTTTTAAGGTGAGGCGAGGTCGCAGACCGAGCCGAACGTGCGAGCCGAGGCCGTAGGCCGAGGCGAGCTGCGTATAGGGCGAGGCCGAAGGCCGAGCTCCGCGTAGGGCGAAGCCCGGAGCGTCCCCCCCCCAATCAAAGATGGCCGCCATACAAGTTTAGATTTTTAAGTTGAGGCGAGGTCGCAGACCGAGCCCAACTCGCGAGCCGAGGCCGTAGGCCGAGGCGAGCTGCGTATAGGGCGAGGCCGAAGGCCGAGCTCCGCGTAGGGCGAAGCCCGAAGCGTCACCAAGCATATTACCAGCCAACCGCCATCATACCGACATGGGTGTCGTTTAATAGGTTTTCAGGGGTGCTGATTTCGAAAATGACATCCATTTTGAAATCCAAGATGGCGGACATGGATTTTTTGGAAAATACCGTCATGGGTGTCGTTTAATAGGTTTTCGGGGGTGCTGATTCCGAAAATGACATCCATTTTGAAATCCAAGATGGCGGACATGCATTTTTTGTAAAAAACCGTCATGGGTGTCGTTTAATACGTTTTCTGGGGTGCTGATTGCAAAAATGACATCTATTTTGAAATCCAAGATGGCGGACATGGATTTTTTGGAAAATACCGTCATGGGTGTCGTTTTATAGGTTTTCGGGGATGCTGATTACGAAACTGACATCCATTTTGAAATCCAAGATGGCGGTCGTGACAAACCAAAAAAAGTATGAACGCCTTTTTGACCCTACAAATAGGGTAGCACAACCGCCTCGCGGCCTGCTTTAGCAGGTCGCGCACCACGCGAAACCTAGTTATATTATATAAAGCTGCAATACCACTCACTCACTCACTGACTGGGTGACAGAATTGTTCTCCCAGATGGAGCGGCGGGAGGTGAAAACTTTGTATGGAGAGTGTGGAGAAGGTGTCGCGGAGGGTACGGGAAAACCTCGAGATCCTCGGATCCACCTTCTCATCAGGTGGCGACCCACCTTCCCGGGCGAACCGTTGCAGATGGAGCGGTGGCGCTCGAACTAAGGTCGATCCACACCTTGGTCGAATTCTACCTGTGACGTCATTTTTTCGATTTTCGCAAAAACAAGATGGCCGCCATACAAAATGATTATTGCTGTATCTCCGGAACCGTTTGACATAAGTGGGGTGTGCTCGAACAAATGTTTTACAGGGGGGTGAGGGGCAGGTGGCTGACAAATTATTTTTTCAAGATGGCGGATCCAAGATGGCGGCCGGAAATGAAGTTGCTCCGATCCGGACGAAAATCGGTATCTAGGGGGTTTGGGGGACGAAGATTCCGAATATCGGGTAAGTTTTTCGATTCCACCATTTTCCAAGATGGCCGCCATACAAGGAGTGGTGAGGCGAGGCCGCAGGCCGAGCCGAACCAAGACGCCACGCTGCGAGGCGAGGCCGTAGGCCGAGGCGAGCTAAGTAAAAGGCGAGGCCAAAGGCCGAGCTCCGCGCAGGGCGTAGCCCGGAGCGTCCCCCCCCCAAATCCAAGATGGCCGCCATACAAGTTTAGATTCTAAAGGTGAGGCGAGGTCGAAGACCGAGCCGAACGCGCGAGGCGAGGCCAAAGGCCGAGGCGAGCCGCTTACAGGGTGAGGCCGAAGGCCGAACTCCACGTTTGGCGAAGCCCGGGGCGTCCCCCCCCCCCAATCAAAGATGGCCGCCATACAAGTTTAGATTGTTAAGGTGAGGCGAGGCCGAAGGCCGAGGCGAGCTGTGTATAGGGTGAGGCCGAAGGCCGAACTCCGCGTAGGGCGAAGCCCGGAGCGTCCCTTTCCAATCAAAGATGGCCGCCATATAAGTTTAGATTTTTAAGGTGAGGCGAGGTCGCAGACCGAGCCGAACGCCCGAGCCGAGGCCGTAGGCCGAGGCGAGCTGCGTATAGGGCGAGGCCGAAGGCCGAGCTCCGCGTAGGGCGAAGCCCGAAGCGTCACCAAGCATATTACCAGCCGACCGCCATCATACCGACATGGGTGTCGTTTAATAGGTTTTCAGGGGTGCTGATTTCGAAAATGACATCCATTTTGAAATCCAAGATGGCGGACATGGATTTTTTGGAAAATACCGTCATGGGTGTCGTATAATAGGTTTTCGGGGGTGCTGATTCCGAAAATGACATACGTTTTGAAATCCAAGATGGCGGACATAAATTTTGCAAAATATCAGGTGTCGTTTTTTGGGTATTCAGGGGTGCTGATTAAGAAAATAACATCCATTTTTAAATCCAAGATGGCGGCCGTAAAAAACAAAAAAAATTAAAAACTTTTTAAAATTTATAAAAAAAAGGCACAACCGCCTCGCGACCTGCTTTAGCAGGTCGCGCACCACGCGAAACTCAGTTATATTATATAAAGCTACATTACCACTGACTCACTCACTGACTGACATAATTGTTCTCCCAGAAGGAGGGTCGGGAGGTGAATATGATGTATGGGGGGTGTGGTCAAAATTTTCTGTCGAGTATGGGAAAACCTCGAGATCTTCGGATTCTCCTCCTCATCAGGTCGCGACCCACCTTCCCGGTCGAACCGTTGGACTTGGACCGGTGGTGCTCAAACAAAGGTCGACCCATACCCTGGTCAAAGTCTAATGGTTGCAATTTTTTTTCGATTTTCGCAAAAACAAGATGGCCGCCATACAAAATTGATATTTTTGTATATCCTCCGATTCGGACCAAATTCGGTATCCAGGGGTTTTTGGGGTCGCTGAATCCGAATATCTAGTAAGTTTTTCGATTCCATCATTTTCCAAGATGGCCGCCATACAAGGAGTGGTGAGGCGAGGCCGAAGGCCGAGCTCCGCGTAGGGCGAAGCCCGGAGCGTCCCCCCCCCCCATCCAAGATGGCCGCCATTTAAGTTTAGATTCTAAAGGTGAGGCGAGGTCGTAGACCGAGCCGACCGCGCGAGGCGAGGCCGAAGGCCGAGCCGAGCTGCGTATAGGGCGAGGCCGAAGGCCGAGCTCCGCGTAGGGCGAAGCCCGAAGCGTCACCAAGCATCTTACCGGCCAACCGCAATCCGAAAATTTCATACCCGCCATCTTGGATTTTAGTTGGGGGAATCGTGACGCGAAGGGCGAAGCCCGGAGCGTCTCGATTCTCTCCACCAAAAATCCAAGATGGCGGATATGAAATTTTCGGGCATACCGACATGGGTGTCGTTTAATAGGTTTTTGGGGGTGCTGATTCCGAAAATGACATCCATTTTGAAATCCAAGATGGCGGACATGCATTTTTTGTAAAAAACCGTCATGGGTGTCGTTTAATACGTTTTCTGGGGTGCTGATTGCGAAAATGACATCTATTTTGAAATCCAAGATGGCGGACATGGATTTTTTGGAAAATACCGTCATGGGTGTCGTTTAATAGGTTTTCGAGGGTGCTGATTCCGAAAATGACATACGTTTTGATATCCAAGATGGCGGACATAATTTATTTGCAAAATATCGTCATGGGTGTCGTTTTTTGGGTATTCAGGGGTGCTGATTAAGAAAATAACATCCATTTTTAAATCCAAGATGGCGGCCGTGAAATACAAAAACAAATTAAAAACTTTTTTAAAATTTATAAAAAAAGGCACAATCGCCTTGCGACTAAAGCTACAATACCACTCACTCACTGACTGACTGATTGACATAATTGTTCTCCCAGAAGGAGGGTCGGGAGGTGAAAATGATGTATGGGGGGTGTGGTCACAATTTTTCGTCGAGTATGGGAAAACCTCGACATCTTCGGATTCTCCTCCTCATCAGGTCGCGACCCACCTTCCCGGGCGAACCGTTGGACTTGGACCGGTGGTGCTCGAACAAAGGTCGACCCACACCCTGGTCGAAGTCTAAAGGAGACAACATTTTTTCGATTTTCAGAAAAACAAGATGGCCGCCATACAAAATTTATATTTTGGTATATCCTCCGATTCGGACCAAATTCAGTATCCAGGAGTTTTTGGGGTCGCTTAATCCGAATATCTAAAAAGATTTTCGATTTCGCCATCTTCAAAGATGGCCGCCATACAAGGAGTGGTGAGGCGAGGCCGAAGGCCGAGCTCCGCGTAGGGCGAAGCCCGGAGCGTCCCCCCTCCCCAATCCAAGATGGTCGCCATTAAAGTTTAGATTCTAAAGGTTAGGCGAGGTCGTAGACCGAGCCGAACGATTGAGGCGAGGCCGAAGGCCGAGCCAAGCTGCGTATAGGGCGAGGCCGAAGGCCGAGCTCCGCGTAGGGCGAAGCCCGAAGCGTCACCAAGCATCTTACCGGCCGACCGCAATCCGAAAATTTCATATTCGCCATCTTGGATTTTAGTTGGGGGAATCGTGACGCGAAGGGCGAAGCCCGGAGCGTCTCGATTCTCTCCACCAAAAGTCCAAGATGGCGGCTATGAAATTTTCGGGCATGCCGACATGGGTGTCGTTTAATAGGTTTTCGGGGGTGCTGATTCTGAAAATGACATCCATTTTGAAATCCTAGATGGCGGACATGCATTTTTTGTAAAAAACCGTCATGGGTGTCGTTTAATACGTTTTCTGGGGTCCTGATTGCGAAAATGACATCTATTTTGAAATCTAAGATGGCGGACATGGATTTTTTGTAAAAATCCATGTCCGACTTAGTCGTCGTTTACTAGGTTTTCGGAGGTGCTGATTCCGAAAATGATATCCATTTTAAAATCCAAGATGGCGGACATGCATTTTTCTCAAAAACCGTCATGGGTGTCGTTTAATACGTTTTCTGGGGTGCTGATTGCGAAAATGACAACTATTTTTAAATCCAAGTTGGCAGACAAGCAGTTTTAAAAAAAACTGTCATGGGTGTCGTTTAATAGGTTTCCGGGTATGCTGATTACGAAACTGACATCCATTTTGATATCCAAGATGGCGGTCGTGACAAACCAAAAAAAGTATGAACGCCCTTTTGACCTTACAAAGAGGGCAGCACAACCGCCTTGCGGCTTGCTTTAGCAGGTCGCGCACCACGCGAAACCTAGTTATTATATTATATAAAGCTGCAATACCACTCACTGATTGACTGACTGACTGACTGACTGGGTGACAGAATTGTTCTCCCAGATGGAGCGGCGGGAGGTGAAAACTTTGTATAGGGGGTGTGGAGAGGGTGGTGCGGAGGGTACGGGAAAACCTCGAGATCCTCGGATCCACCTTCTCATCGGGTGGCGACCCACCTTCCCGGGCGAACGGTTGCAGATGGAGCGGTGGCGCTCGAACTAAGGTCGACTCACACCCTGGTCGAATTCTACCGGTGACGTCATTTTTTCGATTTTCGCAAAAACAAGATGGCCGCCATACAAAATGATTATTGCTGTGTCTCCGGAACCGTTTGACATAAGTGGGGTGTGCTCGAACAAATGTTTTACAGGGGGTTAAGAGGCAGGTGGCTGTCAATTTTTTTTTTCAAGATGGCGGATCCAAGATGGCGGCCGGAAATGAAGTTGCTCCGATCCGGACGAAAATCGGTATCTGGGGGGTTTGGGGGACGAAGATTCCGAATTTAGGGTCAGTTTTTGGATTCCACCATTTTCCAAGATGGCCGCCATACAAGGAGTGGTGAGGCGAGGCCGCAGGCCGAGCCGAACCACGACGCCACTCCGCGAGGCGAGGCCGTAGGCCGAGGCGAGCTGCGTAAAAGGCGAGGCCGAAGGCCGAGCTCCGCGCAGGGCGTAGCCCGGAGCGTCCCCGACCCCAAATCCAAGATGGCCGCCATACAAGTTTAGATTCTAAAGGTGAGGCGAGGTTGAAGACCGAGCCGAACGCGCGAGACGAGGCCGAAGGCCGAGGCGAGCCGCGTATAGGGTGAGGCCGAAGGCCGAACTCCGCGTAGGGCGAAGCCCGGAGCGTCCCCCCCCCAATCAAAGATGGCCGCCATACAAGTTTAGATTCTAAAAGTGAGGCGAGGTCGAAGACCAAGCCGAACGCGCGAGGCGAGGCCGAAGGCCGAGGCGAGCCGCGTATAAGGTGAGGCCGAAGGCCGAACTCCGCGTAGGGCGAAGCCCGGAGCGGCCCCCCCCCAATCAAAGATAGCCGCCATACAAGTTTAGATTCTAAAGGTGAGGCGAGGTCGAAGACCGAGCCGAACGCGCGAGGCGAGGCCGAAGGCCGAGGCGAGCCGCGTATAGGGTGAGGCCGAAGGCCGAACTCCGCGTAGGGCGAAGCCCGGAGCGGCCCCCCCCCAATCAAAGATGGCCGCCATACAAGTTTAGATTCTAAAGGTAGGGCGAGGACGAAGACCGAGCCGAACGCGCGAGGCGAGGCCGAAGGCCGAGGCGAGCCGCGTACAGGGTGAGGCCGAAGGCCAAACTCCGCGTAGGGCGAAGCCCGGAGCGTCCTCCCCCCAATCAAAGATGGCCGCCATACAAGTTTAGATTTTTAAGGTGAGGCGAGGTCGCAGACCGAGCCGAACGCGCGAGCCGAGGCCGTAGGCCGAGGCGAGCTGCGTATAGGGCGAGGCCGAAGGCCGAGCTCCGCGTAGGGCGAAGCCTGAAGCGTAACCAAGCATATTACCAGCCGACCGCCATCATACCGACATGGGTGTCGTTTAATAGGTTTTCAGGGGTGCTGATTTCGAAAATGACATCCATTTTGAAATCCAAGATGGCGGACATGGATTTTTTGGAAAATACCGTCATGGGTGTCCTTTAATAGGTTTTCGGGGGTGCTGATTCCGAAAATGACATACGTTTTGAAATCCAAGATGGCGGACATAAATTTTTTGCTAAATGTCGTCATGGGTGTCGTTTTTTGGGTATTCAGGGGTGCTGTTTAAGAAAATAACATCCATTTTTAAATCCAAGATGGCGGTCGTGAAAAACAAAAAAAAATTTAAAACTTTTTTAAAATTTATAAAAAAAGGCACAACCGCCTCGCGACCTGCTTTAGCAGGTCGCGCACCACGCGAAACCTAGTTATTCTATATAAAGCTACATTACCACTGACTGACTGACTGACTGATTGACATAATTGTTCTCCCAGAAGGAGGGTCGGGAGGTGAAAATGATGTATGAGGGGTGTGGTCAGAATTTTTCGTCGAGTATGGGAAAACCTCGACATCTTCAGATTCTCCTCCTCATCAGGTCGCGACCCACCTTCCCGGGCGAACCGTTGGACTTGGACCGGTGGTGCTCGAACAAAGGTCGACCCACACCCTGGTCGAAGTCTACCGGTGACAAAATTTTTTCGATTTTTAAAAAAACAAAATGGCCGCCATACAAAAACGAGATTTTTGTATCTCCTCTGATCCGGACCAAATTCGGTATCCTGGGGTTTTAGGGGTCGCTGAATCTGAAAATCTGGTAAAATTTTTGATATCGCCATTTTCCAAGATGGCCGCCATACAAGGAGTGGTGAGGCGAGGCCGAAGGCCGAGCCGAACCACGACGTGCCGCGAGGCGAAGCCGCAGGCCGAGGCGAGCTGCGTATAAGGCGAGGCCGAAGGCCGAGCTCCGCGTAGGGCGAAGCCCGGAGCGTCCCCCCCCCCATCCAAGATGGCCGCCATTTAAGTTTAGATTCTAAAGGTGAGGCGAGGTCGTAGACCGAGCCGACCGCGCGAGGCGAGGCCGAAGGCCGAGCCGAGCTGCGTATAGGGCGAGGCCGAAGGCCGAGCTCCGCGTAGGGCGAAGCCCGAAGAGTCACCAAGCATCTTACCGGCCGACCGCAATCCAAAAATTTCATATCCGCCATCTTGGATTTTAGTTGGGGGAATCGTGACGCGAAGGGCGAAGCCCGGAGCGTCTCGATTCTCCCCACCAAAAATCCAAGATGGCGGATATGAAATTTTCGGGCATGCCGACATGGGTGTCGTTTAATAGGTTTTCGGGGGTGCTGATTCCGAAAATGACATCCATTTTGAAATCCAAGATGGCGGACATGCATTTTTTGTATAAAACCGTCATGGGTGTCGTTTAATACGTTTTCTGGGGTGCTAATTGCGAAAATGACATCTATTTTGAAATCCAAGATGGCGGACATGGATTTTTTGGAAAATACCGCCATGGGTGTCGTTTAATAGGTTTTCAGGGATGCTGATTACGAAACTGACATCCATTTTGAAATCCAAGATGGCGGTCGTGACAAACCAAAAAAAGTATGAACGCCTTTTTGACCCTACAAATAGGGTAGCACAACCGCCTCGCGGCCTGCTTTAGCAGGTCGCGCACCACGCGAAACCTAGTTATATTATATAAAGCTACAATACCACTGACTGGGTGACAGAATTGTTCTCCCAGATGGAGCGGCGGGAGGTTAAAACTTTGTATGAGGGTTGTGGAGAGGGTGACGTGGAAGGTACGGGAAAACCTCGAGATCCTCGGATTCACCTTCTCATCGGGTGGCGACCCACCTTCCCGGGCGAACCGTTGCAGATGGAGCGGTGGCGCTCGAACAAAGGTCGACCAACACCCTAGTCGAATTCTACCGGTGACGTCATTTTTTCGATTTTCGCAAAAACAAGATGGCCGCCATACAAAATTATTATTGCTATATCTCCGGAACCGTTTGACATAAGTGGGGTGTGCTCGAACAAATGTTTTACAGGGGGGTGAGAGGCAGGTGGCCGATAAAATTTTTTTTCAAGATGGCGGATCCAAGATGGCGGCCGGAAATGAAGTTGCTCCGATCCGGACGAAAATCGGTATCTGGGGGGTTTGGGGGTCGATGATTCCGAACATCGGGTCAGTTTTTCGATTCCATCATTTTCCAAGATGGCCGCCATACAAGGAGTGGTGAGGCGAGGCCGCAGGCCGAGCCGAACCACGCCGCCACGCAGCGAGGCGAGGCCGTAGGCCGGGGCGAGCTGCGCAAAAGGCGAGGCCGAAGGCCGAGCTCCGCTTAGGGCGAAGCCTGGAGCGTTCCCCCCCCAAATCCAAGATGGCCGCCATACAAGTTTAAATTCTAAAGGTGAGGCGAGGTCGAAGACCGAGCCGAACGCGCGAGGCGAGGCCGAAGGCCGAGGCGAGCTGCGTATAGGGTGAGGCCGAAGGCCGAACTCCGCGTAGGGCGAAGCCCGGAGCGTCCCCCCCCCCAATCAAAGATGGCCGCCATACAAGTTTAGATTCTAAAGGTGAGGCGAGGTCGAAGACCGAGCCGAACGCGCGAGGCGAGGCCGAAGGCCGAGGCGAGCCGCGTATAGGGTGAGGCCGAAGGCCGAACTCCGCGTAGGGCGAAGCCCGGAGCGTCCCCCCCCCCAATTCTAGATGGCGGCAAGTTTAGATTCTAAAGGTGAGGCGAGGTCGAAGACCGAGCCGAACGCGCGAGGCGAGGCCGAAGGCCGAGGCGAGCCGCGTATAGGGTGAGGCCGAAGGCCAAACTCCGCGTAGGGCGAAGCCCGGAGCGTCCCCCCCCCCAATCAAAGATGGCCGCCATACAAGTTTAGATTTTTAAGGTGAGGCGAGGTCGCAGACCGAGCCGAACGCGCGAGCCGAGGCCGTAGGCCGAGGCGAGCTGCGTATAGGGCGAGGCCGAAGGCCGAGCTCCGCGTAGGACGAAGCCCGAAGCGTCACCAAGCATATTACCAGCCAACCGCCATCATACCGACATGGGTGTCGTTTAATAGGTTCTTAGGGGTGCTGATTTCGAAAATGACATCCATTTTGAAATCCAAGATGGCGGACTTAAATTTTTTGCAAAATATCGTCATGGGTGTCGTTTTTTGGGTATTCAGGGGTGCTGATTAAGAAAATAACATCCATTTTTAAATCTAAGATGGCGGCCGTGAAAAACAAAAAAAATTAAAAACTTTTTTAAAATTTATAAAAAAAGGCACAACCGCCTCGCGACCTGCTTTAGCAGGTCGCGCACCACGCGAAACCTAGTTATACTATATAAAGCTACATTACCACTCACTCACTGACTGACTGACTCACTGATTGACATAATTGTTCTCCCAGAAGGAGGGACGCGAGGTGAAAATGATGTATGTGGGGTGTGGTCAGAAGTTTCTGTCGAGTATGGGAAAACCTCAACATCTTCGGATTCTCCTCCTCATCAGGTCGTGACCCACCTTCCCGGGCGAACCGTTGGAGTTGGACCGATGGTGATCGAACAAAGGTCAACCCATACCCTAATCAAAGTCTACCGGTGACAAAATTTTTTCGATTTTCAAAAAATCAAGATGGCCGCCATACAAAAACGAGATTTTTGTATCTCCTCTGATTTGGACCAAATTCGGTATCCGGGGGTTTTGGGGGTCGCTGAATCCGAATATCTGATAAGATTTTTGATTTCGCCATTTTCCAAGATGGCAGCCATATAAGTTTAGATTCTAAAGATGAGGCGAGGTCGAAGAACGAGCCGAACGCGCGAGGCGAGGCCGAAGGCCGAGGCGAGCCGCGTTTAGGGTGAGGCCGCAGGCCGAACTCCGCGTAGGGCGAAGCTTGGAGCGTCCCCCCCCCCAATCAAAGATGGCCGCCATACAGGTTTAGATATTAAAGGTGAGGCGAGGTCGCAGACGATGGTGGTTCCGAGGCGAGCTGCGTATAGGGCGAGGCCGAAGGCCGAGCTCCGCGTAGGGCGAAGCCCGAAGCGTCACCAAGCATATTACCAGCCGACCGCTATCATACCGACATGGATGTCGTTTAATAGGTTTTCGGGGGTGCTGATTACGAAACTAACATCCATTTTGAAATCCAAGATGGCGGTCGTGACAAACCAAAATAAGAATGGATGCCTTTTTGACCCTACAAATAGGGTAGCACAACCGCCTCGCGGCCTGCTTTAGCAGGTCGCGCACCACGCGAAACCTAGTTATACTATATAAAGCTACATTACCACTGACCGACTCACTCACTGATTGACATAATTGTTCTTCCAGAAGGAGGGTCGGGAGGTGAAAATTATGTATGAGAGGTGTGGTCAGAATTTTTCGGTGAGTATAGGAAAACCTCGAGACCTACGGATTCTCCTAATCATCAGGTCGCGGCCCACATTCCCGGGCGAACCGTTCGACTTGGACCGGTGGTGCTCGAACAAAGGTCCACCGGCACCCTGGTCAAAGTCTACCGGTAATAAAATTTTAGCGATTTTAAAAAAAACAAGATGGCCGCCATACAAATGTGATATTTCCGTATATCCTCCGATTCGGATCAAACTCGGTATCCGGAGGTTTTTAGGGTCACTGAATCCGAATATCAGGTAAGTATTTCGATTCCGCCATTTTCCAAGATGGCCGCCATACAAGGAGTGGTGGGGCGAGGCCGCAGGCCGAGCCGAACCACGACGCGCCGCGAGGTGAGGCCGCAGGCCGAGGCGAGCTGCGTATAAGGCAAAGCCGAAGGCCGAGCTCCACGTTGGGCGAAGCCCGGAGCGTCCCCCCCCCCCCCAAATCCAAGATGGCCGCCATTTAAGTTTAGATTCTAAAGGTGAGGCGAGGTCGTAGACCGAGCCGACCGCGCGAGGCGAGGCTGAAGGCCGAGCCGAGCTGCGTATAGGGCGAGGCCAAAGGCCGAGCTCCGCGTAGGGCGAAGCCCGAAGCGTCACCGAGCATCTTACCGGCCGACCGCAATCCGAAAATTTCATATCCGCCATCTTGGATTTTAGTTGGGGGAATCGTGACGCGAAGGGCGAAGCCCGGAGTGTCTCGATTCTCCCCACCAATAATCCAAGATGGCGGATATGAAATTTTCGGGCATACCGACATGGGTGTCGTTTAATAGGTTTTCGGGGATGGTGGTTCCAAAAATGACATCCATTTTGAAATCTAAGATGGCGGACATGCATTTTTTGTAAAAAACTGTCATGGGTGTCGTTTTATAAGTTTTCGGGGATGCTGATCCCGAAAATTACATTTATTTTCAAATCCAAGATGGCGGACATGCATTTTTTGGAAAAATCCGTAATGGGTGTCGTTTTTATGTTTTCGGGGGTACTGATACTTAAAATAACATTGAAGTTTAAATCCAAGATGGTGGCCTTTAAAAACCAAAAAAAGAATTAACGCCTGTTTGGACCTACAAATAGGGTAGCACAACCGCCTTGCGGCCTGCTTTAGCAGGTCGCGCACCACGCGAAACCTAGTTATACTGTATAAAGCTAGATTACCACTCACTCACTGACTGACTGACAGACATAATTGTTCTCCCAGAAGGAGGGTCGGGAGGTGAAAATGATGTATGGGGAGTGTGGTCAGAATTTTTCGTTGAATATGGAAAAACTTCGACATCTTCGGATTCTCCTCCTTATCAGGTCGCGACCCACCTTCCCGGGCGAACCGTTGGAGTTGGACCCGTAGTGCTCGAACAAAGGTCGACCCACACCCTGGTAGAATTCTACCGGTGACGTCATTTTTTCGATTTTCGCAAAAACAAGATGGCCGCCATACAAAATAATTATTGCTGTATCTCCGGAACCGTTTGACTAAAGTGGGGAGTGCTCGAACAAATCTTTTACAAGGAGGTGAGAAGCAGGTGGCTGTCAAATTTTTTTTTCAAGATGGCGGATCCAAGATGGCGGCCGAAAATGAAGTTGCTCAGATCCGGACGACAATCGGTATCTGGGAGGTTTGGGGGTTGAAGATTCCGAAGATTGGGACAGTTTTTCGATTTCACTATTTTCCAAGATGGCCGCCATACAAGGAGTGGTGAGGCGAGGCCGTAGGTTGAGGCGAGCTACGTAAAAGGCGAGGCCGAAGGCCGAGCTCCGCGTAGCGCGTAGCCCCGAGCGTCCTCCTCCAAAATCCAAGATGGCTGCCATACAAGTTTAGATTCTAAAGGTGAGGCGAGGTCGAAGACCGAGCTGAACGCGCGAAGCGAGGCCGAAGGTCAAGGCGAGCCGCGTATAGGGTGCGGCCGAAGGCCGAACTCCGCGTAGGGCGAAGCCCGGAGCGTCTCCCCCCCAATTCAAGATGGCCGCCATACAAGTTTAGATTCTAAATGTGAGGCGAGGTCGAAGACCGAGCCGAACGCGCGAGGCGAGGCCGAAGGCCGAGCTGAGCCGCGCATAGTGTGAGGCCGAAGGCCGAACTCCGCGTAGGGCGAAGCCCGGAGCGTCCCCCCTTCAATTCTAGATGGCGGCTAGTTTAGATTCTAAAGGTGAAGCGAGGTCGAAGACCGAGCCAAACGCGCGAGGCGAGGCCGAAGGCCGAGGCGAGCTGCGTATAGAGTGAGGCCGAGGGCCGAACTCCGCGTAGGGCGAAGTCCGGAGCGTCCCCCCTAATCAAAAATGGCCGCCATACAAGTTTAGATTTTTAAGGTGAGGCGAGGTCGCAGACCGAGAAGGCCGAGCTCCGTGTAGGGCGAAGCCCGAAGCGTCACCAAGCATATTACCAGCCGACCGCCATCATACCGACATGGGTGTCGTTTATTAGGTTTTCAGGGGTGCTGATTTCGAAAATGACATCCATGTTGAAATCCAAGATGGCGGATATGGATTTTTTGTAAAAAAACCGTCATGGTGTCGTTTAATAGGTGTGCTGATTCCGAAAATGACATACGTTTTGAAATCCAAGATGGTGGACATCAATTTTTTGCAAAATTTCGTTATAGGTGTCGTTTTTTGGGTGTTCAGGGGTGCTGATTTAGAAAATAACATCGATTTTTAAATCCAAGATGGTGGCCGTGAAAAACCAAAAAAAGAATGAACGCCTTTTTGACCCTACAAATAGGGAAGCACAACCACCTCGCGGCTTGCTTTAGCAGGTCGCGCACCACGCGAAACCTAGTTATTATATTATATAAAGTTACAATACCACTGATTCACTCACTGACTGGGTGACAGAATTTTTCTCCCAGATGGAGCGGTGGGAATTGAAAATTTTGTATAGGAGATGTAGAGAAGGTGACGCTAAGGGTACGAGAAAACGTCGTGATCTTCGGATCCACCTTCTCATCAGGTAGCGACCCACCTTCCCGGGCGAACCGTTCCAAATGGAGCGGTGGCGCTTGTAGAAAGATCGACCTACAACCTGGTCGAATTCTAGCGGTGACGTCATTTTTTCGATTTTCGCAAAAACAAGATGGCCGCCATACAAAATGTTTATTGCTGTATCTCCGGAACCGTTTGACAAAAGTGGGGTGTGCTCGAACAAATGTATTACAAGGTGGTGAGGGGCAGGTGGCTGTCAATTTTTTTTAGATGGTGGATCCAAGATGGCGGCTGGTAATGAAGTTGCTCCGATCCGGACGAAAATTGGTATCTGGGGGGTTTCGGGGTAGAAGATACCAAATATCAGATCAGTTTTTCGATTCCACTAATTTCCAAGATGGCCGCCATACAAGGAGTGGCGAGGCCAGGCCGCAGGCCGAGCCGAACCACGACGCCACGCCGCGAGGCGAGGCCGTAGGCCGAGGCGAGCTGCGTAAAAGGCGAGGCCGAAGGCCGAGCTCCGAGTATGGCGTAGCCCGTAGCGTCCCCCCCGCCATACAAGTTCTGATTCTAAAGGTGAGGAGAGGCCGATGGCCGAGGCGAGCCGCGTATTGGGTGAGGCCGAAGGCTGAACTCCACGTAGGGCGAAGCTCGGAGCGTCCCCCCCTACCAATTCAAGATGGCCACCATACAAGTTTAGATTCTAAATGTGAGGCGAGGTCGAAGACCGAGCCGAACGGGCGAGGTGAGGCCGAAAGCCGAGGCGAGCTGCGTTTAGTGTGAGGCCGAAGGCCGAACTCCGCGTAGCGCGAAGCCCGGAGCGTCCCCCCTCCCCAATCAAAGATGGCCGCCATACAAGTTTAGATTTTTAAGGTGAGGCGAGGTCGTAGACCGAGCTGAACGCGCGAGCCGAGGCGGACGGCCAAGGTGAGCTGCGTGCGTATAGGGCGAGGCCGATAGTTGAGCTCCGCGTAGGGCGAAGCCCGAAGCGTCACCAAGCATATTACCCGCCGACCGCCATATGAAATTTTCGGCCATACCGACATGGGTGTCGTTTAATAGGTTTTCGGGGGTGCTGTTTTTTTTTTATTTGAGGTACATACAACAGATTACTACTAATATTACAAATAACCTTTCAGAAATACTTAAATAGATCTAAGTTGAAATCCTTACGAGTACATACACAGCATGCAAAACTATTTATGTTCCTTTAGGACTTGCGTAAACTTTTAATAACAATAACAATAACAATAAAAAAGAAAAACAAAAATACAAACAATTTAAAAGGAGCAAAAGATGCACAAAAAATCAGTTCATTTGACATCTGTTACTAACTTCTTAAATCTGCGAGGTTTATTGTCATAAAGATCAAGAATAGCGCGGCTCTCAGAAGGCAATTCGTTGAATGATCTGCACATTCGTACTATGGGATTATTATACGAAGTATTGTTTTTGTAAGTACGCAATACGAAAGTTTTCGGGTCACGAATTCTAGAATTGATATTAAAATTTAACGATGCTAAAAGTGGGGGAGAGTCAAGGATGGAGTTGACTATTTTATGCAAGTAAATTAAATCTTGATGTTGACGTCTAATATAAAGTGGTCTCAAGGAAAACGCAGAAAGTCTGTTATTATAGGATGATAGTGTTCGACCTAGTCCAAGTCTGAAACTTAATATCTTGGTGAACTTTCTTTGCACCCGTTCAATTCTTTCAGAGTGTACTTTATAATGTGGGGACCAAACCACAGAACCATATTCAACTATACTACGCACAAGACATTGAACAATGAAAGGTAGGTCTTAGGTTTTTTAAAGTCTGGTCACTCTAGTTACGAACCCCAGTATCAGAAAGGCTCTGTCTACTATATGATCATAGTGATGGCAAAATGATAAACTTTCATCAAAATAA
Source organism: Aproaerema taeniolella (assembly GCA_949987775.1). Classification (NCBI taxonomy): domain Eukaryota; kingdom Metazoa; phylum Arthropoda; class Insecta; order Lepidoptera; family Gelechiidae; genus Aproaerema; species Aproaerema taeniolella. The sequence goes on from OX465270.1 coordinate 6,570,800, forward strand.
ATACCCAGATCCTTGAGTTGCAGCCTTACGATCAAGAACATGGCTATCTAGACAATAATCCAAAAGATAGTTTATATCTGATTGCGAAAATGACATCCATTTTGAAATCAAAGATTACGGCCATGCATTTTTTGTAAAAACCGTCATGGGTGTCTTTTAAAAGGTTTTTGGGGGTGCTGATTCCGAAAATTACATCCATTTTGAAATCGAAGATGGAGGACATTATTTTTTGTAAAAAACCGTCATGGGTGTCTTTTAATAGGTTTTCGGGGGTGCTGATTGCGATAATGACATCAATTTTGAAATCCAAATTGGTGGATATGCAGTTTTAAAAAAATCTGTCATGGGTGTCGTTTGATAGGTTTTCGGGGGTGCTGATTACGAAACTGTCATCCATTTTTAAATCCAAGATGGCGGCCGTGATAAAATAAAAAAAGGCAAAATTTTTGACCCTACAAATAGGGTTGCACAACCGCCTCGCAACCTGCTTTAGCAGGTCGCGCACCACGCGAAACCTAGTTATTATACTATATAAAGCTAGATTACCACTCACTCACTCACTCACTTACTGACATAATTGTTCTCCTAGAAAGAGGGTCGGGAGGTGAAAATGATGTATGAAAGGTGTGGTCAGAATTTTCAGTCGAGTATGGGAAAACCTCGACATTTTCGGATTCTCCTCCTCATCAGGTCGCAACCCACCTTCCCGGGCGAACCGTTGGATTTGGACCGGTGGTGCTCGAACAAAGGTCGATATTCACCCTGGTCAAAGTCTACCGGTGACAAATTTTTTTCGATTTTCATAGAAACAAGATGGCCGCCATACTAAAGTGATATTTCGGTATCCGGGGGTTTTTGGGGTCGCTGAATCTAAATATCTGGTAAGTTTTTAAATTCCGCCATTTTCCAAGATGGCCGCCATACAAGGAGTGGTGAGGCGAGGCCGAAGGCCGAGCCGAACCATGACGCGCCGCGAGGCGAGGTCGCAGGCCGAGGCAAGCTGTGTATAAGGCGAGGCCGAAGGCCGAGCTCCGAGTAGGGCGAAGCCCGGAGCGTCCCCCCCCCAATCAAAGATGGCCGCCATACAAGTTTAGATTTTTAAGGTGAGGCGAGGTCGCAGACCGAGCCGAACAAGCGAGCCGAGGCCGTAGGCCGAGGCGAGCTGCGTATAGGGCAAGGCCGAAGGCCGAGCTCCGCGTAGGGCGAAGCCCGAAGCGTCACCAAGCATATTACCAGCCGACCGCCATCATACCGACATGGGTGTCGTTTAATAGGTTTTCAGGGGTGCTGATTTCGAAAATGACATCCATTTTGAAATCCAAGATGGCGGACATGGATTTTTTGAAAATACCTTCATGGGTGTCGTTTAATAGGTATTCGGGGGTGCTGATTCCGAAAATGACATACGTTTTGAAATCCAAGATGGCGGACTTAAATTTTTTGCAAAATATCGTCATGGGTGTCGTTTTTTGGGTATTCAGGGGTGCTGATTAAGAAAATAACAATCATTTTTAAATTCAAAATGGCGGCCGTGAAAAACAAAAAAAAATTAAAAACTTTTTTAAATTTATAAAAAAGGCACAACCGCCTCGCGACCTGCTTTAGCAGGTCGCGCACCACGCGAAACCTAGTTATTATATTATATAAAGCTACAATACCACTGACTGGGTGACAGAATTGTTCTCCCAGATGGAGCGGCGGGAGGTGAAAACTTTGTATGGAGTGTGTGGAGAGAGTGGTGCGGAGGGTACGGGAAAACCTCGAGATCCTCGGATCCACCTTCTCATCGGGTGGCGACCCACCTTCCCGGGCGAACCGTTGCAGATGGAGCGGTGGCGCTCGAACAAAGGTCGACCCACACCCTAGTCAAATTCTACCGGTTACGTCATTTTTTCGATTTTCGCAAAAACAAGATGGCCGCCATACAAAATGATTATTGCTGTATCTCCGGAACCAATTCACATAAGTGGGGTGTGCTCGAACAAATGTTTCACAAGGGGGTAAGGGGCAGGTGGCTGTCAAATTTTTTTTTCAAGATGGTGGATCCAAGATGGCGGCCGGAAATGAAGTTGCTCCGATCCGGAAGAAAATCGGTATCTGGGGGGTTTGGGGGTCGAAGATTTCGAATATCGGGTCAGTTTTTCGACTCCACTATTTTCCAAGATGGCCGCCATACAAGGAGTGGTGAGGCGAGGCCGCAGGCCGAGCCGAACCACGACGCCACGCCGCGAGGCGAGGCCGTAGGCCGAGGCGAGCTGCGTAAAAGGCGAGGCCGAAGGCCGAGCTCCGCGCAGGGCGTAGCCCGGAGCGTCCCCCCCCCCAAATCCAAGATGGCCGCCATACAACTTTAGATTCTAAAGGTGAGGCGAGGTCGAAGACCGAGCCGAACGCGCGAGACCAGGCCGAAGGCCGAGTCGAGCCGCGTATAGGGTGAGGCCGAAGGCCAAACTCCGCGTAGGGCGAAGCCCGGAGCGTCCCCCCCCCCCCAATCAAAGGTGGCCGCCATACAAGTTTAGATTCTAAAGGTGAGGCGAGGTCGCAGACCGAGCCGAACGCGCGAACCGAGGCCGTAGGCCGAGGTGAGCCGCGTATAGGGCGAGGCCGAAGGCCGAACACCGCGTAGGGCGAAGCCCGGAGCGGCCCCCCTCCAATCAAAGATGGCCGCCATACAAGTTTAGATTCTAAAGGTGAGGCGAGGTCGAAGACCGAGCCGAACGCGCGAGGCGAGGCCGAAGGCCGAGGCGAGCCGCGTACAGGGTGAGGCCGAAGGCCGAACTCCGCGTAGGGCGAAGCCCGGAGCGTCCCCCCCAATCAAAGATGGCCGCCATACAAGTTTAGATTTTTAAGGTGAGGCGAGGTCGCAGACCGAGCCGAACGCGCGAGCCGAGGCCGTAGGCCGAGGCGAGCTGCGTATAGGGCGAGGCCGAAGGCCGAGCTCCGCGTAGGGCGAAGCCCGAAGCGTCACCAAGCATATTACCGGCTGACCGCCATGAAATTTTCGGGCATGCCGACATGGGTGTCGTTTAATAGGTTTTCGGGGTTGCTGATTCCGTAAATGACATCCATTTTGAAATCCAAGATGTCCGACATGTGTTTTCAAAAAAAATTACAAAAAACTAAATGAACGCCTTTTTGACCCTACAAATATGGTAGCACAACCACCTCGCGGCCTGCTTTAGCAGGTCGCGCACCACGCGAAACCTAGTTATTATACTATATAAAGCTACTTATTATATTATATAAAGCTACAATACCACTCACTGATTGACTGACTGACTGACTGACTGGGTGACAGAATTGTTCTCCCAGATGGAGAGGCGGGAGGTGAAAACTTTGTATGGGGGGTGTGGAGAGGGTAGTGCGGAGGGTACAGGAAAACCTCGAGATCCTCGGATCCACCTTCTCATCGGGTGGCGACCCACCTTCCCGGGCGAACCGTTGCAGATGGAGCAGTGGCGCTCGAACTAAGATCGATCCACACCCTGGTCGAATTCTAATGGTGACGTCATTTTTTCGATTTTCGCAAAAACAAGATGGCCGCCATACAAAATGTTTATTGCTGTATCTCCGGAACCGTTTGACATAAGTGGGGTGTGCTCGAACAAATGTTTTACAGGGGGGTGAGGGGCAGGTGGCTGTCAAATTTTTTTTTCAAGATGGCGGATCCAAGATGGCAGCCGGAAAAGAAGTTGCTCCGATCCGGACGAAAATCGGTATCTGGGGGGTTTGGGGGACGAAGATTCCGAATATTGGGTCAGTTTTTCGATTTCACCATTTTCCAAGATGGCCGCCATACAAGGAGTGGTGAGGCGAGGCCGCAGGCCGAGCCGAACCACGACGCCACGCTGCGAGGCGAGGCCGTAGGCCGAGGCGAGCTGCGTAAAAGGCGAGGCCGAAGGCCGAGCTCCGCGCAGGGCGTAGCCCGGAGCGTCCCCCCCCAAATCCAAGATGGCTGCCATACAAGTTTAGATCCTAAAGGTGAGGCGAGGTCGCAGACCGAGCCGAACGCGCGAGCCGAGGCCGTAGGCCGAGGCGAGCTGCGTATAGGGCGAGGCCGAAGGCCGAGCTCCGCGTAGGGCGAAGCCCGAAGCGTCACCAAGCATATTACCAGCCGACCGCCATCATACCGACATGGGTGTCGTTTAATAGGTTTTCAGGGGTGCTGATTTCGAAAATGACATCCATTTTGAAATCCAAGATGGCGAACATGGATTTTTTTGGGAAATACCGTCATGGGTGTCCTTTAATAGGTTTTCGGGGGTGCTGATTCCGAAAATGACAAAAAAGTTTAAATCCAAGATGGCGGACATAAATTTTTTGCAAAATATCGTCATTGGTGTTGTTTTTTGGGTATTCAGGGGTGCTGATTAAGAAAATAACATCCATTTTTAAATCCAAGATGGCGGCCGTGAAAAACAAAAAAAAAATTAAAAACTTTTTTAAAATTTATAAAGAAAGGCACAACCGCCTCGCGACCTGCTTTAGCAGGTCGCGCACCACGCGAAACCTAGTATTATATAAAGCTGCAATACCACTCACTCACTCACTGGGTGACAGAATTGTTCTCCCAGATGGAGCGGCGGGAGGTTAAAACTTTGTATGGGGGATGAGGAGAGGGTGGTGCGCAGGGTACGGAAAAACCTCGAGATCCTCGGATCCACCTTCTCATCAGGTGGCAACCCACCTTCCCGGGCGAACCGTTGCAGATGGAGCGGTGGTGCTCAAACTAAGGTCGACCCACACCCTGGTCGAATTCTACCGGTGACGTCATTTTTTCGATTTTCGCAAAAACAAGATGGCCGCCATACAAAATGATTATTGCTGTATCTCCGGAACCGTTTGACCTAAGTGGAGTATGCTCGAACAAATGTTTTACAGGGGGGTGGGGGGCAGCTGGCTGTCAAATTTTTTTTTCAAGATGGCGGATCCAAGATGGCGGCCGGAAATGAAGTTGCTCCGATCCGGACGAAAATCGGTATCTGGGGGGTTTGGGGGACGAAGATTCCGAATATCGGGTCAGTTTTTCGATTCCACCATTTTCCAAGATGGCCGCCATACAAGGAGTGGTGAGGCGAGGCCGCAGGCCGAGCCGAACCACGATGCCACTCCGCGAGGCGAGGCCGCAGGCCGAGGCGAGCTGCGTAAAAAGCAAGGCCGAAGGCCGAGCTCCGCGCAGGGCGTAGCCCGGAGCGTCCCCCCCCCAAATCCAAGATGGCCGCCATACAAGTTTAGATTCTAAAGGTGAGGCGAGGTCGAAGACCGAGCCGAACGCGCGAGGCGAGGCCGAAGGCCGAGGCGAGCGACGTATAGGGTGAGGCCGAAGGCCGAACTCCGCGTAGGACGAAGCCCGGAGCGTCCCCCCCCCCCAATTCTAGATGGCGGCGAGGCCGAAGGCAGAGGCGAGCCGCGTATAGGGTTAGGCCGAAGGCCGAACTCCGCGTAGGGCGAAGCCCGGAGCGTCCCCCCCCCCCCAATCAAAGATGGCCGTCATACAAGTTTAGATTTTTAAGGTAAGGCGAGGTCGCAGACCGAGCCGAACAAGCGAGCCGAGGCCGTAGGCCGAGGCGAGCTGCGTATAGGGCGAGGCCGAAGGCCGAGCTCCGCGTAGGGCGAAGCCCGAAGCGTCACCAAGCATATTACCAGCCAACCACCATCATACCGACATGGGTGTCGTTTAATAGGTTTTCAGGGGTGCTGATTTTGAAAATAACATCCGTTTTGAAATCCAAGATGGCGGCCGTGAAAAACAAATAAAAATTAAAAACTTTTTTAAAATTTATAAAAAAAGGCACAACCGCCTCGCGACCTGCTTTAGCAGGTCGCGCACCACGCGAAACTTAGTTATTATATTATATAAAGCTACAATACCACTCACTGACTGACTGGGTGACAGAATTGTTCTCCCAGATGGAGCGGCGGGAGGTGAAAACTTTGTATGGAGGGTGTGGAGAAGGTGTCGTGGAGGGTACGGGAAAACCTCGAGATCCTCGGATCCACCTTCTCATGAGGTGGCGACCCACCTTCCCGGGCGAACCATTGCAGATGGAGCAGTGGCGCTCGAACTAAGGTCGACCTACACCCTGGTCGAATTCTAGCGGTGACGTCATTTTTTCGATTTTCGCAAAAACAAGATGACCGCCATACAAAATGTTTATTGCTGTATCTCCGGATCCGTTTGACATAAGTGGAGTGTGCTCAAACAAATGTTTTACAGGGGGGTGGGGGGCAGCTGGCTGTCAAATTTTTTTTTCAAGATGGCGGATCCAAGATGGCGGCTGGAAATGAAGTTGCTCCGATCCGGACGAAAATCGGTATCTGGAGGGTTTGGGGGACAAAGATTCCGAATATCGGGTCAGATTTTCGATTCCACCATTTTCCAAGATGGCCGCCATACAAGGAGTGGTGAGGCGAGGCCGCAGGCCGAGCCGAACCACGACGCCACTCCGCGAGGCGAGGCCGTAGGCCGAGGCGAGCTGCGTAAAAGGCGAGGCCGAAGGCCGAGCTCCGCGCAGGGCGTAGCCCGGAGCGTCCCCCCCCCAAATCCAAGATGGCCGCCATACAAGTTTAGATTCTAAAGGTGAGGCGAGGTCGAAGACGGAGCCGAACGCGCGAGATGAGGCCGAAGGCCGAGGCGAGCCGCGTATAGGGTGAGGCCGAAGGCCGAACTCCGCGTTGGGCGAAGCCCGGAGCGTCCCCATCCCCCAATCAAAGATGGCCGCCATACAAGTTTAGTTTCTAAAAGTGAGGCGAGGCCGAAGACCGAGCCGAACGCGCGAAGCGAGGCCGAAGGCCGAGGCGAGCCGCGTATAGGGTGAGGCCGAAGGCCGAACTCCGCGTAGGGCGAAGCCCGGAGCGGCCCCTCCCAATCAAAGATGGCCGCCATACAAGTTTAGATTTTTAAGGTGAGGCGAGGTCGCAGACCGAGCCGAACGCGCGAGCCGAGGCCGTAGGCCGAGGCGAGCTGCGTATAGGGCGAGGCCAAAGGCCGAGCTCCGCGTAGGGCGAAGCCCGAAGCGTCACCAAGCATATTACCAGCCGACCGCCATCATACGGACATGGGTGTCGTTTAATAGGTTTTCAGGGGTGCTGATTTCGAAAATGACATCCATTTTGAAATCCAAGATGGCGGACATGGACGTTTTGGAAAATACCGTCATGGGTGTCGTTTAATAGGTTTTCGGGGGTGCTGATTCCGAAAATTACACACGTTTTGAAATCCAAGATGGCGGACATAAATTTTTTGCAAAATATCATCATGGGTGTCGTTTTTTGGGTATTCAGGGCAGCTGATTTAGAATATAACATCCATTTTTAAATCCAAGATGGCGGCCGTGAAAAACAAAAAAAAATATAAACTTTTTTAAAATTTATAAAAAAAGGCACAATCGCCTCGCGACATGCTTTAGCAGGTCGCGCACCACGCGAAACCTAGTTATATTATATAAAGCTGCAATACCACTCACTGATTGACTGACTGACTGACTGACTGGGTGACACAATTGTTCTCCCAGATGGAGCGGCGGGAGGTGAAAACTTTTTATTGAGGGTGTGGAGAGGGTGTCGCGGAGGGTACGGGAAAACCTCGAGATTCTCGGATCCACCTTCTCATCAGGTGGCGATGCACCTTCCCGGGCGAACCGTTGCAGATGGAGCGGTGGCGCTCGAACAAAGGTCGACCCACACCCTGGTCAAATTCTACCGTTGACGTCATTTTTTCGATTTTCGCAAAAACAAGATAGCCGCCATACAAAATGATTATTGCTGTATCTCCGGAACCGTTTGACATAAGTGGGGTAAGCTCAAACAAATGTTTTACAGGGGGGTGAGGGGCAGGTGGCTGACAAATTTTTTTTTCAAGATGGCGGATCCAAGATGGCAGCCGGAATTGAAGTTGCTCCGATCCAGATGAAAATCGGTATCTGGGAGGTTTGGGGGTCGAAGATTCCAAATACTGGGTTAGTTTTTCGATTCCACCATTTTCCAAGATGGCCGCCATACAAGGAGTGGTGAGGAAAGGCCGCAGGCCGAGCCGAACCACGACGCCACGGCGCGAGGCGAGGCCGTAGGCCGAGGAGAGCTGCGTAAAAGGCGAGGCCGAAGGCCGAGCTCCACGTAGGGCGAAGCCCGGAGCGTCCCCCCCCCCCCAATCAAAGATGGCTGCCATACAAGTTTAGATTCTAAAAGTGAGGCGAGGTCGAAGACCGAGCCGCGTATAGGGTGAGGCCGAAGGCCGAACTTCGCGTAGGGCGAAACCCGGAGCGGCCCCCCCCCAATCAAAGAGGGCCGCCATACAAGTTTAGATTCTAAAGGTGAGGCAAGGTCGAAGACCGAGCCGAACGCGCGAGGCGAGGCCGAAGGCCGAGGCGAGCCGCGTACAGGGTGAGGCCGAAGGCCGAACTCCGCGTAGAGCGAAGCCCGGAGCGTCCCCCCCCCAATCAAAGATGGCCGCCCTACAAGTTTAGATTCTAAAGGTGAGGCAAGGTCGAAGACCAAGCCGAACGCGCGAGGCGAGGCCGAAGGCCGAGGCGAGCCGCGTACAGGGTGAGGCCGAAGGCCGAACTCCGCGTAGAGCGAAGCCCGGAGCGTCCCCCCCCAATCAAAGATGGCCGCCATACAAGTTTAGATTTTTAAGGTGAGGCGAGGTCGCAGACCGAGCCGAACGCGCGAGCCAAGGCCGTAGGCCGAGGCGAGCTGCGTATAGGGCGAGGCCGAAGGCCGAGCTCCGCGTAGGGCGAAGCCCGAAGCGTCACCAAGCATATTACCAGCCGACCGCCATCATACCGACATGGGTGTCGTTTAATAGGTTTTCAGGGGTGCTGATTTCGAAAATGACATCCATTTTGAAATCCAAGATGGCGGACATGGATTTTTTGGAAAATACCGTCATGGGTGTCCTTTAATAGGTTTTCTGGGGTGCTGATTCCGAAAATGACATACGTTTTGAAATCCAAGATGGCGGACATAATTTTTTTGCAAAATATCGTCATGGGTGTCGTTTTTTGGGTATTCAGGGGTGCTGATTAAGAAAATAACAGGCCGAAGGCCGAGCCGAACCACGACGCCCAGCGAGGCGAGGCCGCAGGCCGAGGCGAGCTGCGTATAAGGCGAGGCCGAAGGCCAAGCTCCGCGTAGGGCGAAGCCCGAAGCGTCCCCCCCCCCCCCGTTTCGAATGCTCTGGGTATTGGCAGAATTATCAGCGTTGCAGCTCTGCTGTAACATTAAGCTGAGCCAAAGCCCATTCACCGGCACAGTACACGACTCTCTCTCTCTAACCTGTCTGATTACCTAATTTTGTACTTGTTTGTGTTGTGTTCCATGTTTAATTTATTTTTGTGAGTTGTAATGCTTTATGTTGATTGTTCGTGTGCTGTGATTATGTGAATAAATGTTTTTATCTATCTATCTATCAATCCAAGACGGCCGACATTTAAGTTTAGATTCTAAAGGTGAGGCGAGGCCGAAGGCCGAGCCGACCTGCGTATAGGGCGAGGCCGAAGGCCGAGCTCCGCGTAAAGCGAAGCCCGAAGCGTCACCAAGCATCTTACTGGCCGACCGCCATCCGAAAACTTCAAATCCGCCATCTTGGATTTTAGTTGGGGAAATCGTGACGCGAAGGGCGAAGCCCGGAGCGTCTCGATTCTTCCCACCAAAAATCCAAGATGGCGGATATGAAATTTTCGGGCATACCGACATGGGTGTCGTTTAAGATGGCGGACATGCATTTTTCTCAAAAACTGTCATGGGTGTCGTTTAATACGTTTTCTGGGGTACTGATTGCGAAAATGACATCTATTTTTAAATCCAAGATGGCGGACATGCAGTTTAAAAAAAGCTGTCATGGGTGTCGTTAATTAGGTTTTCGGGGGTGCTGATTACGAAAATGACATACATTTTGAAATCTAAGATGGCGGTCGTGACGAACCAAAAAAAGTATGAACGCCTTTTTGACCCAAAAAATAGAGTACACAACCGCCTCGCGGCCTGCTTTAGCAGGTCGCGCACCACGCGAAACCTAGTTATTTTATTTTATATTATATTATATAAAGCTACAATACCACTCACTCACTGACTGACTGGGTGACAGAATTGTTCTCCCAGATAGAGCGACGGGAGGTGAAAACTGCACTGGCGAGCCGCTAAGCGAGTCCTTCGCTACCTTGAAGGCTCCAAACACCTAAAATTAAATTTCAGTCGGCAACCCGCCCCCTCTGTGGTAGGATTTGCCGATGCCGACTTTGGATCTAGTCTGGTAGATCGTAGATCGTATACAGGCTACGTCTTTGTGCTAAGTGGCGGTCCCATTTCATGGGAATCACGTAAACAGCGTACAGTCGCCCTGTCCACGACGGAAGCTGAGTATATGTCTCTCAGCGAGGCATGCAAAGAGGCGATCTACATTAGGTCCATTGTAAATACATTGTTTTTCATTAACTCACCTATCACTGTGTACTGTGACAACCAAAGTGCTTTAAAATTAGCTCACAGTAACACCTACCATTCTCGCACCAAGCACATAGACATTCGTCACCATTTCATACGATCACATCCGGACGACATCATTCTCAAATACATATCCACTACACAGATGCCCGCTGATGTTTTAACCAAACCTCTTCAGAAGTTAAAACATCAAAAATGTACAAAGTCATTAGGTGTAATTTAGTTGTATGTATGTAGTTTGAATTGTCATTTGTTTTTAATTTTAAGGATGTGTATAGTTTGATGTGTATAGTTTGGATGTTAGTGTTAGGTATAGGTTAAGGTGTAGTTAATGTAGATAGATGTTTTTATATTCATATTTTAGTGTCCTTATTACGGGGAGGTGTTGTACATAAAGCTTTTTCTAAGGAATTAGTACATGGGCTTCACATCCAAAAATCCTCAGGTGAGAAAGATTAACTTTTCTCCCGGACCATACCTCCTCAGGAATTTTATTATTTAGTGCCTGTGTTGGCGAATGATTTTTTAAGTATATGGCTGTGTTAACAGCTTCGCCCCAGAAAGCTTTAGGAAGTCCAGCATCTTGAAGCATTGTTCTTGCTTTTTCTATTACGGTACGGTTAACCCGTTCGGATAATCCATTTTGTTGTGGATTGTAAGGAACAGAGGTCTGCTGAATGATCCCATTTTCCTTTAAAAAATTACGCATTTGAGAGTTAACGTACTCACCACCGCAGTCAGTACGGAGTGTTTTAATTTTGAGGCCAATTTGGTTTTCGACCAAATGTTTAAACTCCACAAACTTCGTGAAAACTTCGCTTTTTGCCTTAAGAACATAGCCGAAGGTTTTCCGTGAGAAATCGTCTGTAAAAGATAAGAGATATAGAGCTCCTCCGAAAGAATGGGTACTCATCGGTCCACACAGATCCGAATGAATAATCTCTAACTTACAACTAGACTCTTTCGTAGAAAGTGGGAAGGGCCTCTTTGCTAATTTTCCTTGTAAGCATGGCACACAAGGATTTAGCATTTTGTCTTTGAAGTCTATGCCTATTTGTCTATTTTTTAAGACATTTATTGCCTTGATATATTATTAAGGTGTCCAAGACGTCGGTGCCATAGCAACATTGTTTGTAAACATTGGTGTGTCAAATTTGCTTGACAAACATCCAATTTGTACAAATTATTATAATTAGATCCAGTTGCTACGATTTCGCCTGAAATTTTGCAGTTTTCCTTACGTAGAACTGTAGCACCACGCTGGGAGAATATAACAACATAGCCGTCACTTACGAGCTTACTTACCGAAAGTAAATTTGCAGCTAGCTTGGGAACATAAAGTACGTTCGAGATAGTGCTTAAATTACTAGAAGGCAAATGAACAGTACCTGTTCCTTCACACGAAACTTGATCATTATTGGCAACGAAAAAGGGCTTACAAGTTTTGTTCATCGACTGGAAGCTGCGAGGATCGCTACACATATGTGAAGTTGCTCCAGAATCAAGTAACCAATACTTGTCATGCTGAGAACCTTGAGGAAAGTGATGAAAAGAAGATGAAAGTGTAATTTCTGCTATAATATTAGTTTTGTTTTCATTATTAACAGAATTCGACTTCTTACTTGCTTTTCTTTTTCTACAGTTATTAATAATATGTCCAAACTTTTTGCAAAAACTGCACTGAATTTTAGATTTAGAATTTGAGGTCGAAACTAATGCACTAGTCGAAGGTTCTTCAGGCGTGGAACGCTGATCTTCCTTCAGAAGTGTTGTTGCCACGGAGTCTGAGCAGATCTTCGCGCCAGAGTGTTCTAACGCCATGATCAAAGGCTTGTAGGTATCTGGCAACCCAGCGAGCATTATCACTCCAACAAATTCGTCGTCCAATCCAGCTTCAATCTCAAGAAGTTGTTCTTGCAAATCCCTTATAGCATTTATGTAGGTCTCCATATTGCCTGTCATCTTCGTGTTGAAGAGTTGCCTGAGTAAGCTAAGTTTGCGGTCAAGGCCTGTGTCTGCGTACTGCCGTTGCAGTTTTTGCCAGGTTTCCTTAGCTGTCTTAGCCGATTTCACCACTGAATACATGCGCGGAGACACGGTTAGGCAAATCTTCGCCCGTGCCTGCTCGTCGACTCTTTCGAAGTCCGGTCTTTCCGTAGCGAAGACGGTAGGTTCCTCGATGCACTTCCACAGACCACAATCTATAAGAAACATCTTCATACCGAAGCTCCAGGAGCCGTAGTTAGAACGGCCTTCTAACTTGGGTATGGTGGATGGGACACCGCTAAGGACGAGTAGTGCTCTCGTAGCCGCTGTTCCGTCGCCTTGCGCCGCACCAACAGCCTGTCCCGACGAGTTCATGTTTCTTGATTTTTCAAGTCACCGCGTTTACAATTAAATATTCTGCACCTGCAAGGTCAATAGGCTTTCTGGGCCCATAACCTGCAGTTCAAGAAATGGAAGTAAAGTACAGTAGATAAGAATTAAGCAGGTGTATATTAATTTTATTTATAAACAGTGGTAAAGGCTTTCAAGTTAGACACACGAGTAAACAAAAAACAATAGGTACAATCAATCATATTCAAAAAATATGTCATATAAAAACTGCCAGTGTCCTTAGAAAAAGCTTTATGTACAACAAAAACTTTGTATAAAGGGTGTGGAGAGGGTGGTGCGGAGGGTACGGGAAAACCTCGAGATCCTCGGATCCACCTTCTCATCGGGTGGCGACCCTTCTTCCCGGGCGAACCGTTGCAGATGGAGCGGTGGCGCACGAACAAAGGTCGACCCACACCCTGGTCGAATTCTACCGGTGACGTCATTTTTTCGATTTTCGCAAAAACAAGATGGCCGCCATACAAAATGATTATTGCTGTATCTCCGGAACCGTTTGACATAAGTGGGATGTGCTCAAAAATTGTTTTACAGGGGGGTAAGGGGCAGGTGACTGTAAAAATTGTTTTCAAGATGGCGGATCTAAGATGGCGGCCGAAAATGAAGTTGCTCCGATCCGGACGAAAATCGGTATCTGGGGGGTTTGGGGGTCAAAGATTCCGGATCAGTTTTTCGATTCCACCATTTTCCAAGATGGCCGCCATACAAGGAGTGGTGAGGCGAGGCCGCAGGCCGAGCCGAACCACGACGCCATGCCGCGAGGCGAGGCCGTAGGCCGAGGCAAGCTGCGTAGAAGGCAAGGCCGAAGGCCGAGCTCCGCGTAGGGCGTAGCCCGGAGCGTCCCCCCCCAAATCCAAGATGGCCGCCATACAAGTTTAGATGCTAAAGGTGAGGCGAGGTCGAAGACCGAGCCGAACGCGCGAGGTGAGGCCGAAGGCCGAGGCGAGCCGCGTATGGGGTGAGGCCGAATGCCGAACTCCGCGTAGGGCAAAGTCCGGAGCATCCCCCCCCCAATCAAAGATGGCCGCCATACAAGTTTCAATTTTTAAGGTGAGGCGAGGTCGAAGACCGAGCCGAACGCGCGAGGCGAGGCCGAAGGCCGAGCTGAGCCGCTCATAGTGTGAGGCCGAAGGCCGAAATCCGCGTAGGGCGAAGCCCGGAGCGTCCCCCCCCCAATCAAAGATGGCCGCCATACAAGTTTCGATTTTTAAGGTGAGGCGAGGCCGTAGGCCGAGCTCCGCGTAGGGCGAAGCCCGAAGCGTCACCAAGCATATTACCAGCCGACCGCCATCATACCGACATGGGTGTCGTTTAATAGGTTTTCAGGGGTGCTGATTTCGAAAATGACATCCATTTTAAAATCCAAGATGGCGGACATGGATTTATTGGAAAATACCGTCATGGGTGTCGTTTAATAGGTTTTCGGGGGTGCTGATTCCGAAAATGACATACGTTTTGAAATCCAAGATAGCGGACATAAATTTTTTGCAAAATATCGTCATGGGTGTCGTTTTTTGGGTATTAGGTGGTGCTGATTAAGAAAATAACATCCATTTTTAAATCCAAGATAGCGGCCGTGAAAAACAAAAAAAAATTAAAAACTTTTTTAAAATTTATAAAGAAAGGCATTATTTCAAAACTCCCGTTTCTTAACGTTTGGTCCATAATACCTACCTTTCCAAAAGCCCCTCCTTCCCGCTCCTGTAGCCTACCACAACAAAACTCTCGCGACCTGCTTTAGCAGGTCGCGCACCACGCGAAACCTAGTTATTATATTATATAAAGCTACAATACCACTCACTCACTCACTGGGTGACAGAATTGTTCTCCCAGATGGAGCGGCGGGAGGTGTAAACTTTGTAAGGGAGGTGTGGAGTGGGTGACGCGGAGGGTACGAGAAAACCTCGAGATCCTTGGATCCACCTTCTCATCAGGTGGCGACCCACCTTCCCGGGCGAACCGTTGCAGATGGAGCGGTGGCGCTCGAACTAAGGTCAACCCACACCCTGGTCGAATTCTACCGGTGACGTCATTTTTTCGATTTTCGCAAAAACAAGATGGCCGCCATACAAAATGTTTATTGCTGTATCTCCGGATCCGTTTGACATAAGTGGAGTGTGCTCGAACAAATGTTTTACAGAGGGGTGGGGGGCAGCTGGCTGTCAAATTTTTTTTTCAAGATGGCGGATCCAAGATGGCGGCCGGAAATGAAGTTGCTCCGATGCGGACGAAAATCGGTATCCGGGGGGTTTGGGGGACGAAGATTCCGAATATCGGGTAAGTTTTTCGATTCCACCATTTTCCAAGATGGCCGCCATACAAGTTTAGATTCTAAAGGTGAGGCCGAAGGCCGAACTCCGCGTAGGGCGAAGCCCGGAGCGTCCCCCCCCCCCCCAATTCTAGACGGCAGCAAGTTTAGATTCTAAAGGTGAGGCGAGGTCGAAGACCGAGCCGAACGTGCGAGCCGAGGCCGTAGGCCGAGGCGAGCTGCGTATAGGGCGAGGCCGAAGGCCGAGCTCCGCATAGGGCGAAGCCCGAAGCGTCACCAAGCATCTTAAATGCCGACTGCCATGAAATTTTCGGGCATGCCGACATGGGTGTCGTTTAATAGGTTTTCGGGGTTGCTGATTCCGTAAATGACATCCATTTTGAAATCCAAGATGTCCGACAGGTGTTTTCAAAAAAATTACAAAAAACTAAATGAACGCCTTTTTGACGCTACAAATATGGTAGCACAACCGCCTCGCGGCCTGCTTTAGCAGGTCGCGCACCACGCGAAACCTAGTTTATACTATATAAAGCTACATTACCACTGACTCACTCACTGACTGACATAATTGTTCTCCCAGAAGGAGGGTCGGGAGGTGAAAATTATGTATGGGGTGTCTGGTCAAAATTTTTCGTTGAGTATGGGAAAACCTCGACATCATCGGATTCTCTTCCTCATCAGGTCGCGACCCACCTTCCCGGGCGAACCGTTGGACTTGGACCGGTGGTGCTCTAACAAAGGTCAACCCACACCCTGGTCAAAGTCTACCGGTGACAAAATATGGCTGCCATACAAAAACGTGATTTCGGTATCTCCTCCGATTCGGACCAAATTCGGTACCCGAGGGTTTTAGGGGTCGCTGAATCTGAATATCTGGTAAAATTTTTGATTTCGCCATTTTCCAAGATGGCCGCCATACAAGGGGTGGTGAGGCGAGGCCGAAGGCCGAGCTCCGCGTAGGGCGAAGCCTGGAGCGTCCCCCCCCCCCCAATCCAAGATGGCAGCCATTCAAGTTTAGATTTTTAAGGTGAGGCGAGGTCGTAGACCGAGCCGAACGAGCGAGGCGAGGCTTAAGGCCGAGACGAGCTGCGTATAGGGCGAGGCCGAAGGCCGAGCTCCGCGTAGGGCGAAGCCCGAAGCGTCACCAAACATCTCACCGGCCGACCGGAATCCTAAAATTTCATATCCGCCATCTTGGATTTTATCTCGATTCTCCCCACCAAAAATCCAAGATGGCGGATATGAAATTTTCGGGCATACCGACATGGGTGTCGTTTGATATGTTTTCGGGGGTGGTGATTGTGTGGTAAAAATTTTCCGTCAAGTATGGGAAAACCTCGACATCATCGGATCCACCTTCTCATCGGGTGGCGACCCACCTTCCCGGGCGAACCGTTGCAGATGGAGCGGTGGCGCTCGAACAAAGGTCGACCCACACCCTGGTCAAATTCTACCGGTGACGGTATTTTTTTGATTTTCGCAAAAACAAGATGGCCTGCAAACAAAATGATTATTGCTGTATCTCCGGAACTGTTTGACATAAGTGGGGTGTGCTCGAACAAATGTTTTACAAGGGGGTGAGGAGCAGGTGGCTGTCAAAATTTTTTTTCAAGATGGCGGATCCAAGATGGCGGCCGAAAATGAAGTTGCTCTGATCCGGACGAAATTCGGTATCTGGGGGGTTTGGGGGACGAAGATTCTGAATATCGGGTCAGTTTTTCGATTCCACCTATTTCCAAGATGGCCGCCATACAAGGAGTGGTGAGGCGAGGCCGCAGGCCGAGGCGAATCACGACGCCACGCCGCGAGGCGAGGCCGAAGGCCGAGCTCCGCGCAGGGCATAGCCCGGAGCATCCCCCCCCCCAAATCCAAGATGGCCGCCATAGAAGTTTAGATTCTAAAGGTGAGGCGAGGTCGAAGACCGAGCCGAACGCGCGAGGCGAGGCCGAAGGCCGAGGCGAGCCGCGTATAGGGTGAGGACAAAGGCCGAACTCCGCGTAGGGCGAAGCCCAGAGTGGCCCCCCCCCCCATCAAAGATGGCCGCCATACAAGTTTAGATTTTTAAGGTGAGGCGAGGTCGCAGACCGAGCCGAACCGAGCGATACCGACATGGGTGTAGTTTAATAGGTTTTCAGGGGTGCTGATTTCGAAAATGACATCCATTTTGAAATCCAAGATGGCGGACATGAATTTTTTGGTAAATACCCATATGGGTGTCGTATAATAGGTTTTCGGGGTGCTGATTCTGAAAGTGACAGACATTTCGAAATTCAAGATGGCGGACATAATTTTTTTGCAAAAAATCGTCATAGGTGTCGTTTTTTGGTATTCGGGGTTGCTGATTAAGAAGATAACATCCATTTTGAAATACAATACAATATGGCAGCCGTGAAAATCTAAAAAAAAAAAATCTTTTTTAAAATTAATAAAAAGCAGGTCGCGCACCACGCGAAACCTAGTTATTATATTATATAAAGCTACAATACCACTGACTGACTCACTGGGTGACAGAATTGTTCTCCCAGATGGAGCGGCGGGAGGTGAAAACTTTGTATGGGGGGTGTGGAGAATGTGGTGCGCAGGGTACGGGAAAACCTCGATATCCTCGGATCCACCTTATCATCAGGTGGCGACCCACCTTCCCAGGTGAACCGTTGCAGATGGAGCGGTGGCGTTCGAACAACGGTCGACCTACATCTTGGTCAAATTATATTGGTGACGTCATTTTTTCGATTTTCGCAAAAACAAGATGGCCGCCATACAAAATGTTTATTGCTGTATCTCTGGAACTGTTTGACATAAGTAAGGTGTAATAGAACAAATATTTTACAAGGGGGTGAGAGGCAGTTGGCTGTCAATTTTTTTTTTCAAGATGGCGGATCCAAGATGGCGGCCGAAAATGAAGTAGCTCTGATCCGGACAAAATTGGAATCTGGGGGGTTTTGAGGTAGAAGATTCAGTTTTACGATTCCGCCATTTTTCAAGATGGCCGCCATACAAGGAGTGGTGAGGCGAGGCCGCAGGCTGAGCCGAACTACGACGCCACGCCGCGAGGCGAGGCCATAGGCCGAGGCCAGCTGCGTAAAAGGCGAGGCTAAAGGCCGAACTCCGTGTAGGGCGAAGCCCGGAGCGTCGCCCCCCCAATCAAAGATGCCCGCCATACAAGTTTAGATTCTTAAGTTGAGGCGAGATCGAAGACCGAGCCGAACGCGCGAGGCGAGGTCAAAGGCCGAGCTGAGCCGCGCATATTGTTAGGCCGAAGGCCGAACTCCGCGTAGGGCGAAGCCCGGAGCGTCCCCCCCCCCCCCAATTCTAGATGGCGGCAAGTTTAGATTCTTAAGTTGAGGCGAGGACAAAGACCGAGCCGAACGCACGAGGCGAGGCCGAAGGCCGATGCAAGCCGCGTATAGGGTGAGGCCGAAGGCCGAACTCCGCGTAGGGCGAAGCCCGGAGCGTCCCCCCCCCAAATCTAGATAGCGGCAAGTTTAGATTCTAAAGGTGAGGCGAGGTCGAAGACCGAGCCGAACGCGCGAGGCGAGGCCGAAGGCCGAGGCGAGCTGTGTATATGGTGAGGCCGAAGGCCGAACTCCGCGTAGGGCAAAGCCCGGAGCGTCTCTCCCCAATCAAAGATGGCCGCCATACAAGTTTAGATTTTTAAGGTGAGGCGAGGTCGCAGACCGAGCCGAACGCGCGAGCCGAGGCCGTAGGCCGAGGCGAGCTGCGTATAGGGCGAGGCCGAAGGCCGAGCTCCGCGTAGGGCGAAGCCCGAAGCGTCACCAAGCATATTACCAGCAGACCGCCATCATACCGACATGGGTGTCGTTTAATAGGTTTTCAGGGGTGCTGATTTCGAAAATGACATCCAATTTGAAATCCAAGATGGCGGACATGGATTTTTTGGAAAATACCGTCATGGGTGTCGTTTAATAGCTTTTCGGGGGTGCTGATTCCGAAAATGACATACGTTTTGAAATCCAAGATGGCGGACATAAATTTTTTGCAAAATATCGTCATGGGTGTCGTTTTTTGGGTATTAGGTGGTGCTGATTAAGAAAATAACATCCATTTTTAAATCCAAGATAGCGGCCGTGAAAAACAAAAAAAAATTAAAAACTTTTTTAAAATTTATAAAGAAAGGCATTATTTCAAAACTCCCGTTTCTTAACGTTTGGTCCATAATACCTACCTTTCCAAAAGCCCCTCCTTCCCGCTCCTGTAGCCTACCACACAAAACTCTCGCGACCTGCTTTAGCAGGTCGCGCACCACGCGAAACCTAGTTATTATTATTATATTATATAAAGCTACAATACCACTGACTGACTCACTGGGTGACAGAATTGTTCTCCCAGATGGAGCGGCGGGAGGTGAAAACTTTGTATGGGGGGTGTGGAGAATGTGGTGCGGAGGGTACGGGAAAACCTCGAGATCCTCGGATCCACCTTATCATCAGGTGGCGACCCACCTTCCCAGGTGAACCGTTGCAGATGGAGCGGTGGCGTTCGAACAACGGTCGACCTACATCTTGGTCAAATTATATTGGTGACGTCATTTTTTCGATTTTCGCAAAAACAAGATGGCCGCCATACAAAATGTTTATTGCTGTATCTCTGGAACCGTTTGACATAAGTAAGGTGTAATAGAACAAATATTTTACAAGGGGGTGAGAGGTAGTTGGCTGTCAATTTTTTTTTTCAAGATGGCGGATCCAAGATGGCGGCCGAAAATGAAGTAGCTCCGATCCGGACAAAATTGGAATCTGGGGGGTTTTGAGGTAGAAGATTCAGTTTTACGATTCCGCCATTTTTCAAGATGGCCGCCATACAAGGAGTGGTGAGGCGAGGCCGCAGGCCGAGCCGAACTACGACGCCACGCCGCGAGGCGAGGCCATAGGCCGAGGCCAGCTGCGTAAAAGGCGAGGCTAAAGGCCGAACTCCGTGTAGGGCGAAGCCCGGAGCGTCGCCCCCCCCAATCAAAGATGCCCGCCATACAAGTTTAGATTCTTAAGGTGAGGCGAGGTCGAAGACCGAGCCGAACGCGCGAGGCGAGGTCAAAGGCCGAGCTGAGCCGCGCATATTGTGAGACCGAAGGCCGAACTCCGCGTAGGGCGAAGCCCGGAGCGTCCCCCCCCCCCAATTCTAGATGGCGGCAAGTTTAGATTCTTAAGTTGAGGCGAGGACAAACACCGAGCCGAACGCACGAGGCGAGGCCGAAGGCCGATGCGAGCCGCGTATAGGGTGAGGCCGAAGGCCGAACTCCGCGTAGGGCGAAGCCCGGAGCGTCCCCCCCCCCAAATCTAGATAGCGGCAAGTTTAGATTCTAAAGGTGAGGCGAGGTCGAAGACCGAGCGTCTCTCCCCAATCAAAGATGGCCGCCATACAAGTTTAGATTTTTAAGGTGAGGCGAGGTCGCAGACCGAGCCGAACGCGCGAGCCGAGGCCGTAGGCCGAGGCGAGCTGCGTATAGGGCGAGGCCGAAGGCCGAGCTCCGCGTAGGGCGAAGCCCGAAGCGTCACCAAGCATATTACCAGCAGACCGCCATCATACCGACATGGGTGTCGTTTAATAGGTTTTCAGGGGTGCTGATTTCGAAAATGACATCCAATTTGAAATCCAAGATGGCGGACATGGATTTTTTGGAAAATACCGTCATGGGTGTCGTTTAATAGCTTTTCGGGGGTGCTGATTCCGAAAATGACATACGTTTTGAAATCCAAGATGGCGGACATAAATTTTTTGCAAAATATCGTCATGGGTGTCGTTTTTTGGGTATTAGGTGGTGCTGATTAAGAAAATAACATCCATTTTTAAATCCAAGATAGCGGCCGTGAAAAACAAAAAAAAATTAAAAACTTTTTTAAAATTTATAAAGAAAGGCATTATTTCAAAACTCCCGTTTCTTAACGTTTGGTCCATAATACCTACCTTTCCAAAAGCCCCTCCTTCCCGCTCCTGTAGCTTACCACACAAAACTCTCGCGACCTGCTTTAGCAGGTCGCGCACCACGCGAAACCTAGTTATTATTATTATATTATATAAAGCTACAATACCACTGACTGACTCACTGGGTGACAGAATTGTTCTCCCAGATGGAGCGGCGGGAGGTGAAAACTTTGTATAGGGGGTGTGGAGAATGTGGTGCGGAGGGTACGGGAAAACCTCGAGATCCTCGGATCCACCTTATCATCAGGTGGCGACCCACCTTCCCAGGTGAACCGTTGCAGATGGAGCGGTGGCGTTCGAACAACGGTCGACCTACATCTTGGTCAAATTATATTGGTGACGTCATTTTTTCGATTTTCGCAAAAACAAGATGGCCGCCATACAAAATGTTTATTGCTGTATCTCTGGAACCGTTTGACATAAGTAAGGTGTAATAGAACAAATATTTTACAAGGGGGTGAGAGGTAGTTGGCTGTCAATTTTTTTTTTCAAGATGGCGGATCCAAGATGGCGGCCGAAAATGAAGTAGCTCCGATCCGGACAAAATTGGAATCTGGGAGGTTTTGAGGTAGAAGATTCAGTTTTACGATTCCGCCATTTTTCAAGATGGCCGCCATACAAGGAGTGGTGAGGCGAGGCCGCAGGCCGAGCCGAACTACGACGCCACGCCGCGAGGCGAGGCCATAGGCCGAGGCCAGCTGCGTAAAAGGCGAGGCTAAAGGCCGAACTCCGTGTAGGGCGAAGCCCGGAGCGTCGCCCCCCCCAATCAAAGATGCCCGCCATACAAGTTTAGATTCTTAAGGTGAGGCGAGGTCGAAGACCGAGCCGAACGCGCGAGGCGAGGTCAAAGGCCGAGCTGAGCCGCGCATATTGTGAGGCCGAAGGCCGAACTCCGCGTAGGGCGAAGCCCGGAGCGTCCCCCCCCCCCCAATTCTAGATGGCGGCAAGTTTAGATTCTTAAGTTGAGGCGAGGACAAAGACCGAGCCGAACGCACGAGGCGAGGCCGAAGGCCGATGCGAGCCGCGTATAGGGTGAGGCCGAAGGCCGAACTCCGCGTAGGGCGAAGCCCGGAGCGTCCCCCCCCCAAATCTAGATAGCGGCAAGTTTAGATTCTAAAGGTAAGGCGAGGTCGAAGACCGAGCCGAACGCGCGAGGCGAGGCCGAAGGCCGAGGCGAGCTGTGTATATGGTGAGGCCGAAGGCCGAACTCCGTGTAGGGCAAAGCCCGGAGCGTCTCTCCCCAATCAAAGATGGCCGCCATACAAGTTTAGATTTTTAAGGTGAGGCGAGGTCGCAGACCGAGCCGAACGCGCGAGCCGAGGCCGTAGGCCGAGGCGAGCTCCGCGTAGGGCGAAGCCCGAAGCGTCACCAAGCATATTACCAGCAGACCGCCATCATACCGACATGGGTGTCGTTTAATAGGTTTTCAGGGGTGCTGATTTCGAAAATGACATCCAATTTGAAATCCAAGATGGCGGACATGGATTTTTTGGAAAATACCGTCATGGGTGTCGTTTAATAGCTTTTCGGGGGTGCTGATTCCGAAAATGACATACGTTTTGAAATCCAAGATGGCGGACATAAATTTTTTGCAAAATATCGTCATGGGTGTCGTTTTTTGGGTATTCAGGGGTGCTGATTAAGAAAATAACATCCATTTTTAAATCCAAGATGGAGGCCGTGAAAAACAAAAAAAATTAAAAACTTTTTTAAAAATTATAAAAAAAGGCAGAACCGCCTCGCGACCTGCTTTAGCAGGTCACGCACCACGCGAAACCTAGTTATTATACTATATAAAGCTACATTACCACTGACTCACTCACTGACTGACTGACATAATTGTTCTCCCAGAAGGAGGGTCGGGAGGTGAAAATGATGTATGGGGGGTGTGGTCAGAATTTTCCGGTGAGTATGGGAAAATCTCGACTTCTGCGGATTCTCTTCCTCATCAGGTCGCGACCCACCTTCCCGGGCGAACCGTTAGAGTTGGACCGAAGGTGCTCAAACAAAAGTCAATCCACACCCTGGTCGAAGTCTACCGGTGACAAAATTTTTTCGATTTTCAAAAAAAACAAGATGGCCGCCATACTAAAGTGATATTTCGGTATATCCTCCGATTCGGACCAAACTCGGTATCCGGGGGTTTCGGGGCGAAGCCCGGAGTGTCCCCCCCCCCAATCCAAGATGGCCGACATTTAAGTTTAGATTCTTAAGGTGAGGCGAGGTCGTAGACCGAGCCGAACGCGGGAGGCGAGGCCGAAGGCCGAGCCGAGCTGCGTATAGGGCGAGGCCGAAGGCCGAGCTCCGCGTAGGGCGAAGCCCGAAGCGTCACCAAGCATCTTACCGGCCGACCGCCATCCGAAAATTTCATATCCGCCATCTTGGATTTTAGTTGGGGGAATCGTGACGCGAAGGGCGAAGCCCGGAGCGTCTCGATTCTCCCCACCAAAAATCCAAGATGGCGGATATGAAATTTTCGGGCATACCGACATGGGTGTCGTTTAATAGGTTTTCGGGGGTGTCGATTCCAAAAATGACATCCATTTTGAAATCCAAGATGGCGGACA
This sequence comes from Aproaerema taeniolella, assembly GCA_949987775.1. Taxonomy (NCBI): domain Eukaryota; kingdom Metazoa; phylum Arthropoda; class Insecta; order Lepidoptera; family Gelechiidae; genus Aproaerema; species Aproaerema taeniolella. The sequence continues at coordinate 6,594,410 of OX465270.1, forward strand.
TGCATTTTTTGTGAAAAACTGTCATGGGTGTCGTTTAATAGGTTTTCGGGTTTGCTGATCCCGAAAATGACATTTATTTTCAAATCCAAGATGGCGGACATGCATTTTTTGGAAAAATCCGTCACGGGTGTCGTTTTTTAGGTTTCCGGGGGTACTGATACTTAAAATAACATCGATTTCTAAATCCAAGATGGTGGCCGTGAAAAACCAAAAAAAGAATAAACGCCTTTTTGACCCTACAAATAGGGTAGCACAACCGCCTCGCGGCCTGCTTTAGCAGGTCGCGCACCACGCGAAACCTAGTTATACTATATAAAGCTACATTACCACTCACTCACTGACTCACTGATTTACATAACTGTTCTCCCAGAAGGTGGGTCGGGAGGTAAAAATGATGTAAAGGGGGTGTGGTCAAAATTTTCCGTCAAGTATGGGAAAACCTCGACATCTTCGGATTCTCCTCCTCATCAGGTCGCGACCCACCTTCCCGGGCGAACCGTTGGACTTGGACCGGTGGTACTCGAACAAAGGTCGACTCACACCCTGGTCGAAGTCTAACGATGATATGTTTTTTTCGATTTTCAGAAAAACAAGATGGCTGCCATACAAAAACGAGATTTTTGTATCTCCTCTGATCCGGACCAAATTCGGTATTCGGGGGTTTTAGTGGTCGCTGAATCTGAATATCTGGTAAAATTTTTGATATCGCCATTTTCCAAGATGGCCGCCATACAAGGAGTGGTGAGGCGAGGCCGAAGGCCGAGCTCCGCGTAGGGCGAAGCCCGGAGCGTCCCCCCCCAATCCAAGATGGCCGCCATTTAAGTTTAGATTCTAAAGGTGAGGCGAGGTCGTAGACCGAGCCGACCGCGCGAGGCGAGGCCGAAGGCCGAGCCGAGCTGCGTATAGGGCGAGGCCGAAGGCCGAGCTCCGCGTAGGGCGAAGCCCGAAGCGTCACCAAGCATCTTATCGGCCGACCGCCATCCGAAAATTTCATATCTGCCATCTTGGATTTTAGTTGGGGGAATCGTGACGCGAAGGGCGAAGCCCGGCTCGGGCATGCCGACATGGGTGTCGTTTAATAGGTTTTCGGGGGTGCTGATTCCGAAAATGACATCCATTTTGAAATCCAAGATGGCGGACATGCATTTTTTGTAAAAAACTGACATGGGTGTCGTTTGATAGGTTGTCGGGGGTGCTGATTCCGAAAATGACATCAATTTTGAAATAAAAGATGGCGGACATGCATTTTTTGGAAAAATCCGTCATGGGTGTCGTTTTTTAGGTTTTCGGGGGTACTGATTCTTAAAATAACATCGATTTTTAAATCCAAGATGGTGGCCGTGTAAAACCAAAAAAAGAATAAACGCCTTTTTGACCCTACAAATAGGGAAACACAACCGCCTCGCGGCCTGCTTTAGCAGGTCGCGCACCACGCGAAACCTAGTTATACTTTATAAGATGGCGGACAAGCATTTTTTGTGAAAAACTGTCATGGGTGTCATTTAATAGGTTTTCGGGGTTGCTGATCCCGAAAATGACATTTATTTTCAAATCCAAGATGGCGGACATGCATTTTTTGGAAAAATCCGTCATGGGTGTCGTTTTTAGGTTTTCGGGGGTACTGGTTCTTAAAATAACATCGATTTTTAAATCCAAGATGGTGGCTGTGAAAAACCAAAAAAAGAATGAACGCCTTTTTGACCCTACAAGTAGGGTAGTACAACCGCCTCGCGGCCTGCTTTAGCAGGTCGCGCACCACGCTAAAACTAGTTTTTTTTTTTTCATTATATAAAGCTACAATACCACTGACTGACTGACTGACTGGGTGACAAAATTGTTCTCCCAGATGGAGCGGTGGGAGGTGAAAATTTTGTGTATGGGGTATGGAGAGGATCGTGCGGATGGTACGAGAAAACCTCGAGATCCTTGGATCCACCTTCTCATCAGGCAGCGACCCACCTTCCCGGGCGAACCGTTGCAGATGAAGCGGTGGCGCTCGAACTGAGATCAACCCACAACCTGGTCGAATTCTACCGGTGACGTCATTTTTTAGATTTTCGCAAAAATAAGATGGCCGCCATATAAAATGTTTATTGCTGTATCTCCGGAACCGTTTGAAATAAGTGGGGTGTGCTCAAACAAATGTTTTACATGGGGGTGAGGAGCAGGTGGCTGTCAATTTTTTTTGTCATGATGGCGAATCCAAGATGTTGGCCGAAAATGAAGTTGCTCCGATCATGACGAAAATCGGTATCTGGGGGGTTTAGCGGTCGGATATACCAAATATCGGGTCAGTTTTTCGATTCCGCTACTTTTCAAGATGGCCGCCATACAAGGAGTGGTGAGGCAAGGCAAGCTGCGTAAAAGGCGAGGCCGAATGCCGAGCTCCACGTAGGGCGTAGCCCGGAGCGTCCCCCCCAAATCTAAGATGGCCGCCATACAAGTTTAGATTCTAAATGTGAGGCGAGGCCGAAGGCCGAGGCAAGCCTTGTACAGGGTGAGGCCGAAGGCCGAACTCCGCGTAGGGCGAAGCCCGGAGCGTCCCCCCCCCCCCAATCAAAGATGGCCGCCATACAAGTTTAGATTTTTAAGGTGAAGCGAGGTCGCAGACCGAGCCGAACGCGCGAACCGAGGCCGAAGGCCGAAGCGAGCTTTGTATAGTGTGAGGCCGAAGGCTTAGCTCCACGTAGGGCGAAGCCCGAAGCGTCACCAAGCATATTACCCGCCGACCGCCATCCGAAAATTTCATATCCGCCATCTTGAATTTTAGTTGGGGGAATTATAACGCGAAGGGCGAAGCCCGTAGCGTCTCGATTTCCCCCACCAAAAATCCAAGATGGCGGATATGAAATTTTCGGGTATACCGACATGGGTGTCGTTTAATAGGTTTTCAGGGGTGCTGATTGCGAAAATGACATCCATTTTGAAATCCTAGATGGCGGACATGCATTTTATGTGAAAACAGTCATGGGTGTCTTTTTACCGGCGGTTTTTTTTACCGGCGGTGCTCCTACGCGAAAGTCCAGTTTTAAGTCGATCGCAACTATTTAATTCAAAAGTTGTGGTAAATTTCGACGTACAGTGTTAAGTTACATATCAATTTGTAGAGAAAACCGTTATCTAAAGAAGTGTGAAAAAAGTTTTTCAAAATACAATTGTGAAAAGAAAGAAATCAAAAATAAATTTAAAAGTGACCACCTAACCGACATCCCGGACCTACGACAACCCGCACGGCTCCCGCTGAGGTGAGTCAGCGCCGCAAGCAGCACGCATTGGCCGCCGCCGCAGCGGACGCTCCCCGCGCCCCGCCTGCACCCCCGCACTGCCCTGACTATTGCACCGTGTCACGCGCTGCCAACATGATCTGTGCGGCTGACTGCCAGCAACAAGTCCAGGATGCGGAGATGCTACGATGTACTACATGCACCAATAAGTACCACTTCCGTTGCTAAAATATGAACACAGCCTATTTCATTGCAAACAAATTCGACCTGACCCGAACTTGGAAATGCCCACTATGCCAAAACGTAACTCATCGTGTTAGGCGTACTAGAAGAGATGACAGTCCCGTAGGGAGACAATCCAATCATAAAGATACCACCATGTCAATAGATGAACAGTTAAATAGTCACGATATATCTGGTCACACCCTATTAAATACTTCGGCCCCATCTCCCGAACTAGTACAAAGAGATCCAACTGTAGACTCTCAAAATCAATTACTTCTTCTGGAACAACTTAGTTTGATGTTGGATTCAAAATTGGCTAAAAATAACCAGATATTCCTAACAGAGATAAAGAATACTATTAAAATCGAAATAGTCAAAGCTACCTCCAAATTAAAAAAAAGAATTAATGCAAACTATAGACGGCGTCAAACAGGAACAATTGAAATTAAAATCCGATGTTGAACATGTTAGTCAAAAAATTAAAAAACTTGAAGAAGAATACGACACTTTAAAGCAGGAAATACAAGACCTTCAAAATCATTATCAAAGCTCAGAAAACTTAGATATTAACTGCAAAAAAATTGTACTTTACGGCCTAAACGAATACCCAGAGAGTGAAAGAGGCACCGAATTTAGAATGATCCACGCTTTCAAAGAAATCCTACAGGTAGATCTTACAGATATATCGAGGAAATCAGCCGCATAGGAAGATAAAAATTTAAAAAACCCCCCCCGCAAAAAAGTAAAGCGGACATTTAAAAAGTAAAAAATAATACCTTTCGTTGAGCCATCAAATTCATTTCAGAAATACCTATATATATATTTTAATTATCGAAATCGATGGATGGCATGATAGGGTTTGCTCATTAAAATGGCGCTATAATGTCGCGTCGGGGTACCGCTTTAGTGAATCAGTGAATAGTCAATCAAATGAAGGGTCTGATTCACTAAAGCGGTACCCCGACGCGACATTATAGCGCCATTTTAATAAGCAAACCCTATCGTGCCATCCATCGATTTCGATAATTAAAATATATATATAGGTATTTCTGAAATGAATTTGATGGCTCAACGAAAGGTATTATTTTTTACTTTTTAAATGTCCGCTTTACTTTTTTGCGGGGGGGGGTTTTTAAATTTTTAATTTAATTTTTATTTCAAAATTTTTAACTTATTTTCAAAATAATTAAGAGTGTACTAGTGTGCTGGATATCCTGGCCGCAGCATCAGCTCACGGTGTTGCCACCATTGCATTGTATGCAGAATCAAATACTGATCAAAACGAGTCCAAACACGACATATCTGCTATTATTTTTTCAAGGATGTGCTAGTGTTCTGGATATCCTGGCCGCAGCATCAGCTCACCGTGTTGCCACCATTGCATTGTATGCAGAATCAAATACTGAACAAAACGAGTCCAAACACGACATATCTGCTATAATTTTTTCAAGAGTGTGCTAGTGTTCTGGATATCCTGGCTGCAGCATCAGACCAAGAGTTCCATAACCCTGCATAGTTATTAAGCATACATGAGTATTTCAAGTTTTAGGTCACATGTATGTTTGAAAGTAAAGTAAATACACATTAAGAGTCTAAGAACCCTACCGCAGCTAACAAAAGAGCTGATGACCTTGAAACGGCTGAACCGATTTTGATAAAACGTATCTAAGAACCATCGCCAAAAACCCTGCTTGTAAATAAAAAAAACCGCATCCAAATCGGTTCACCCGTTTGAGAGCTACGGTGCCACAGACAGACACACAGACACACAGACACACACATAGCGGTCAAACTTATAACACCCCTCTTTTTGCGTCGGGGGTTAAAAAGGACCGAGACGACCAATAAGCAAACGAATGACGAACTATGTACTGGATAATACTTGGTGCTTTAAAAATACCGGGCTGTTTATTTCAAAATTTTTAATCGCAGATCCCTCCAAGACAGAAAGAACCAAAGAAAACAAAGTACATACAGGAAATCTATACCCAACCAACCCGAAAATTGCAAAAAAACTCCTCAGAAACCCCAACCGACAAGAAATTCAGACGCACCATACGATACAACACAATCATCACAACTGACGACAAATGGAACCCGAGCGAGCCAGAACACATTCACCACCACACAAAGTTGCAACCCGATACGAAACACTTTTCGCAAATATTACTGACTTTGGAGTGATATTTCAAAACATGCAGAGTTTAAATAACAAAGTAACAATATTTTAATCCTTCCTACAACAACACCATATGTCTCATCGTGTATATTGCCTATCTGAAACTTGGCAACGCAGGATAAAATAGATCTTTTAAATCTAAGCGGATATCATGTAGCTACCTCATATTGTAAAAAAATTATAGTGGAGGGGGAGTTAGCATTATTGTAAGAGACGACATTGAATACCTTGAAAGAAAGGATATTACGGACATGACCATAGAATTTGTAGTTGAACTTTGTGCTATCGAACTACGAAATAGTAACATATTAATTATCTTTCTGTATTGGAACGACAAACAGATTAACATCTTCCTTAATCAACTAAAGTTAGTATTAGATTATTTGAAATTGAAATATAACGATAAAAAATTTATATTTGGCGGTGACTATAATATTGACGTATTGGTTAATACCACTGAATACCAAAGGTTGTTGCAGCTTATGGCGGAAAGCAATTATTTTCAACACATTAAGGAACCAACAAGAGTAACTAAAACTTCTGCTACTTGTATTGATTTGACATTTACAAATTTTATAGATAACACTATAAACACAAAAACAGTAATAGATTATGGCTTTTCCGATCATAAAAGCACATCTATTCAACTATTTCTTAGCAACACACAAAAACCGTTAACGTGGCTAAAAGAAACGAGACTAATTAATGAAAGTAACCTAAATAAATTCCAATTAGAATTAAGAAAAATTTACTGGAATAAACATATTAATTATAATAAAAATAAAAATGATAACTACCGAAACTTTGAGGAAACTTTAATACTAACATTTAATAAATGTTTACCGAAGAAATGTATCAAAATTGGCGTAAACAAAAGGAAAACATGGTTAACAACTGGAATACAAAAAGCGTGTAAAAATAAGAGATTGTTACGAATACTTACTAATTATTCCAAAAGTAAAATACTAAAATCTTATTATAAAAGCTACGAAAAAATCTTAATAATATGTATAACTAAATTAAAAAAAACTTAACTATATTCATGTGGGATAGTTTGAAACAAAAACTGATGTTAGATCTCACTATTTGTATTTTATAAAACGAAAAAACAAATCCCGCACGCACACGTCTTCCTCCTTACCCGCCATAAGTCTCCCGTCCCTCTCTCTCTATTCTCTTTCATTCCGCTTACGTTCCGTTTCCCACATTCGGCTGTCCTGACACAATGTCTGTCCTCAGGCATTCTTCCGCACTCATGATATTTCCTCTTACAGTACAATTCGTCAACTCACACTCCTTCAGACATACTTAACAAAGTTTAGCTTAACTTCTAAGACTCAATTAAAACATCTTAAATTAAAACATTACTCTGAACTTAACATTTGAGAAGCTATAAAATGCCCATGATAATGAATGTTGACTCAAAAGATAAAAAAAAAGTAAATCATCCATCACTTATCATACATCACCACAAAAAAAAAACGTATCATGTTACTCACATTATAGACTCTCTTCTTGGCCAACGCTTCATATAGTCACCTGAGCTGGCCGTCCTGATAGGCCCCTCTGAAGCACTATCAATTTTTTCCAAGTCATAACGATCATTCCTTTTGACCTTAACGACCTTGTAAGGTCCTAGGAACTTTGGTTTAAGTTTTAGCCCTGAACCAAATTGTGTTCGTTTTATAGCCACGGTATCCCCAAGTTGATATGGTGTGTGCTCCTTCCTTTTTCTATTGAAATTTTTTGAATTTTCTTCTTGAATCCTGAAAATCTGCTCTTTGGCATTTCTTCTCAGATCTTCCCTATTTTCATTTACAATTTTAATGTACTCTTCTTGTAATAACTCTTGTAACTTGATGTCTTCCTTGACTCTCATCTTAGTTCCGAAAAGTAAGTCAAATGGTATACAGTTTATACTCCTCTGGAATGTACTATTTATTGCTCTTTGCACACGACTTATGTGTTTGTACCACAGGCCGGAGTTCTCAATACAAAGTTTTGTAAGTAATGGGATTAAAATTCTATGTATTCTTTCTACTTGTCCGTTGCCTCGTGGCACACCCGTTGTTATAGTCACATGTAAAATGTTCTCCTCCTTGCAGTATTCAGAAAACTCATTGCTAGTAAAAGCAGTGCCTCTATCAGTGATGATACGACGTGGATTCCCGAAGGTCTGCTGATGAACTTCTAACTTGTTTAGGGTTTCACGACTTGATGTTGTTTTCGTTGGAAATAACCAAACAAACTTTGTAAAAGCATCTACTACGGTCAGGATATAATTATACTGCTTACTTGTCTGGGTTAAGGGTCCAACGTGGTCTAAGTGAATGGTATCCAGTGGAATACTTTCCTTCTCAATTGGATGCAGAAGTCCCTCTTGCTTTCCTTCTTTCTTCGTAGCCAACAAGCATGGAATGCAAGTCACTATAAAGTCTTCAATTTTTTTATCCAGTCCTGTAATATAAAATTCTCTTTCAATAACTTCTTTCATCTTTTTCCTGGAAAAATGGCCATTGTTGTGCACCCTCTTTAATACTTCTTTCTCCATAGCCTTAGGTATAACCAGTAACTTTTTATCCCCCTTGTACAATATATCACTTTCTGTCCAGAAATCTTTATATGTCTTTTCCTTCAAAACCTCTTTTATAGCTGTGAGCCCCTCGTCCTGATCTTATGCTTTTTTTACTTGATCGTGGAGTGTAGTGACACCCACAAATGGGTAACGGCTCAAAGCATCAACATGCCGCATTTTCGTTTCCGAACGATGTTCTATCTCAAAATCATATTCATTCAAAAATAATACCCATCGAGCTACCTTGGCTGAAAGATCTTTTTTCTTAAGCGTTAGTTCAAAAGCCTTGCAATCAGTCACAATCTTAAAATGTACTCCATATAAGTACATCCGAAACTTCTTAACTCCCTCAATAATAGCAGTTGCCTCCAGCTCATAGCTTGAGTATCTAGATTGAACATCATTCGTCTTTCGACTCATGTAATGAACAGGATGGAGTCCTGTATCCGGGTGGTGTTGCATGAGTATAGCTGAAAAGGCTACATTAGAAGCGTCGGTGTGAAGCTCAGTTCTCAACTTTGGATTAAAAATCTTTAACACAGGTCCAAATGCCAATTTTTCCTTCAAAATATTAAATGCGCGTCTCTGTTCTTCTTCAAATACAAATTCTTTTTCTTTTCTTAATAAGTCTGTAAGTGGCTTTGAAATAAGAGCATAATTCTCAATGTACTTCCTGAAATAAGATGTCAATCCTAAAAAACTGTGTAATTGTTTAGCATCCCGTGGTTCCGGGTACTTACTAACAGCTTTTGTCTTCTCTGGGCTCGGTCTTATCTCTCCGTTCCGTACCACGTGACCTAGGTATTCAATTTCCGGTTTAATCAAGTTTGCTTTCTTCCAGTTGATTTTTAAGCCATATTCTGAAGCCACTGACAACACCAGTTGAAGTCGTTCTACTGCTTGCTCCTCATTTTTGGCTAAAATCAAAATATCATCTATGAAAATTACCATAACACCCTGGGAAATTAAGTCTCTAAATATATTGCTTACATATCGCTTAAAATACTTCGGGCAGATGGACAAACCGAAGGGAGCTCTGAGAAACTCGAACTGGCCATGGTGTGTCACAAACGATGTATAGGGAACTGATTCTGACGCAACTTTCAAATGAAAAAAACCATTCTTAAGGTCCAAAACGCTAAATACTTTGGCCTCGCATAGCTTGTCAATCATATCATCAATCACAGGTAAGGGAAATTCATCTTTTACTATTTTTTTATTTAATAACCTATAATCCACACACACTCTGACTGACCCATCTTTCTTTCTCACTAACACTAAAGGACTTGAATATTCTGAAAAACTCACCTGAATAATACCATCATCCATCCACTCCTTTACCTGCCGTTCAACTATTTTTTGCTCTGTCAGAGACAAGCGTCGCGGTCTCTGTGCGACAGGCATGTCATCTTTGAGAACAATTTTCAATTCGATAGGTGCATCTTTTAATTGGATTGGATTATAACCTTCACAACACTGCAAAACCTTTTTCCTCACCTCACAATCCAGGATATGAGCAACATCCACTTTTGAATCTGAAAAACAACACATCCACTCATAATTTTCAGACAGAAACTTAACTTTGTCCCCACTCATTATCATGGTTATTTTTCGTAACAATTCTTGACCTAAAATCATATCAAAAGGCATCACTTCCTTGCTTACAATGTGAAACAAAACGTTTTGATAGCTTTTATCGTCCATAGTAATGTCCATGTAAACCTTTCCTAACGAATTTACTGTCGTACGACCAAGTCCTGTTAAACACAATTTATCGTCGAACTTCTCTACCTTAAGCTGCAAAAAACACTCTAATGTAATTAAGTTGAAATCACTTCCCGAATCGATCAATGCACTCACTGTTAACTCCTTTATTTTAACTAAAATCATCGGCTTCGTCGATAAATTCCTTTGTTCCGGTGACGAGTTGTTTACATTCTTCGGAGAAATGTCAACTTGCATGACCTCATTTCCTCCCGATGCACTTTGGCCGTCCAAAGTGAAGTTAGTCGAACGCTGTTTTGCCGACGAACCTGAAGCGCCACCTAGCGACGATCCGCCTCCTACTTTTCCGTGCTGTTTTGCCGACCCAGCTGATTTGTTGCTATCTTCACGTTCTTGACATTGGTTAGCAATATGGCCGAATTTATTACACCGAAAACATTTAATTCCGTTCGGACACATATTTGCCACATGATCAAACTCCCCGCAATTGTAACATCTGTTCACTGGTTTCTGAGATTTCCTTTCTTGATGAGGTTTTCTGCTCTGACCTTCGTTCGAACTCTTCGTCTTGCTCTTCATTTTTTCATAAAGTAGTAATTTCTCCTTCAAAGCCGAATACGTAGTAGCTCCATACAGGATCGCTTTATTAGGTTCATGGTCGACTATCCCGTCAATAATGTACTGTATTGAAACGTAGTCAGGGAATTTGGCTTTCCGTCTTAATTCTCGCATGACAAGCATGTATTCGTAAAATGTTTCATTTTTTTGCTTTTTTCTCGTGGACATAACTTCATGCATTTCTTTCGTGTTCGCCGTATCCGGGAATTCTTTCAAAACAGCCGCCTTCAATTCGTCGTATGTTTTAAAGGTTTTTTCGCTTTTCAGCCACAACCCCGCAGTGCCCACCAAAGATCTTCGTGCAAAAATGAGCTTTTGTTGCGCCGTCCAGCTAAATATTTCAGCATTATCCTCGAGATCCTGGGCCCACTTGGCCGATGACTCCGTCTTGTCGTCGCCGCTGAACTTCGTGATGCCGTCGAGGAATAAGGCTGCCATCGTCGTCGTTTCAATTGGTTTTCCGTCGCCGCTTGATGCCATCGTCGTCGTCGTGCAGTAAAGCACCCACCGTTCGCGTCTTCGTTGATTTTGATTTGAGCTGGAAAGCCCCGTCGTTACGTCCTTTGCGCGTTCCGAGCACACGTGGCCGCCTTCTCGAATCGTGCCCTGTCCGCCGTCTTTTCTGCGTACAGAATCGTATCCCCGACGAGCCCCCAAAAATGTGGGATAGTTTGAAACAAAAACTGATGTTAGATCTCACTATTTGTATTTTATAAAACGAAAAAACAAATCCCGCACGCACACGTCTTCCTCCTTACCCGCCATAAGTCTCCCGTCCCTCTCTCTCTGTTCTCTTTCACTCCGCTTACGTTCCGTTTCCCACATTCATAAAATGAAAAAATCCAAAAATACTGTCAAAACCATGTGGTATATAATAAAGGAACGTACTGATAAATTACCAAAAAAGCTTTACCAATATAGAATTGCGCATCCATGATGTTCTTACGTCGGAACCAAAAGTAGTCGCAAACAGGTTTAATGATTATTTTGCATCGGTGGGGAGATTAAACTCGGGCGCATCGGCCAGTCTTACACCCGACGGAGAACACCATGTACTTGTACCCAGTTGAGCCAAATGAAGTGCGCATGACATTACGGAGTCTTAAAAGTAAATACAGTTATGGAATTGATGAAATACCACCGGTAGTATTCAAAAAATGTGCTGATGAGCTGACTTTTCCGTTTTACCTATTGATAAACCAATCGTTTCAGGAAGGTAAGTTTCCAGATCTTTTAAAAAGGGCTATAATAAAGCCAATTCATAAAAAAGGTACCAAAACTGACACAAGTAACTACCGGCCCATTACACTACTCCCTACTGCTGCAAAGATATTTGAAAAATATGTATCGTCGGGTTTATTATTTCTGCGAGTTTAACATAATTGACGACTGCCAAAACGGATTCAGGAAAAATAGATCTACAGTATTGGCGATATTTAAATATATACAAGAAATATTAACACTATTAGATAATAAAAAATACGGGATAGGTATTTTACTTGACATGACGAAGGCGTACGAAAAAGTCCAATATGACATAATATTACTTGATAAATTATACAGAATATGAATAAGGGGGATTACTTACGAATGGTTCAAATCAGGACTTGGCACCACTTTCGCCACGATAACATCGCCTCTGTGCAAAATGTTTATTTAAAAATTCATTTCAAGAACAAAATAGTGAAATTTTGTGTCAATATAAAGTAGTCACCTAAATAATGTCGGAAAAGTATTTGTGAAGTTATATATGTGCATTCAGAGAAACAGTGAACTGTTAAAAATATCTAACGAAAATACGAGTTTAAAAAAGTGATAGACGAACGAAAATAAACAAAGGCAGAAAACCCTGGACTTTTTATAATTTAGAACTTCAGTGAGTACATTTTACAATTGGATTAATAAGGTTTTTCATTCATGATAAAAATTTGAAACAAATATAGTTTTTCGCGCCCGTTGTAGTACAAAAAATGTAAACAGTCGCTGCGCTGCGCTGCTGTCCAATCAGCAAACACCTTAGAGTAACCAGAAAGGGCTTACTAGCGCCATCTAGCGAAAATATAGAAAAGCTGAACGACACGTCAACAGATGTAATTTTTCAAAAAGCATAAGAGCAATACGTTGTATTACCTAGTACCAAAACTTGCCACTAGATACCACTGTCAGTATAGAAAATAAGAAAAGCATTGAGAAACAAAAAATAATTCCGAGAGAATCGTTATGTGCAGGATGTCGACAAACATTACCCAAAAAAGAAATTTTGACCTGTGCATTTTGCAAGAATTCCTACGATCTTGACTGCGCGCGAGTTTCAATTCAGCGTTATTATAATACGATGCGACAAGAACATAAAAAAAACTGGAAGTGTCCAGCTTGCTACTGTAATATGCCTAAAACTAACAATACAAATACCCCAATTTGTGCCCGGGTACACGACGAAAACCAATCTTCCACCACATCTTCCGATGGCATTAGCAACACGTATAATCTCCGAACAAAAACTACACTCAAACACAACATCTCTGTAAGCTCGGAAGACCTAAGCATATTAGGAGAATGCTTAGGTCTTCCGAGCTTACAGAGATGTAAGCATCTGGGCAGTTTTCTGCTTCTAATTGCAGAAAACTGCCCAGATGCTGGCAAGAGGACTGAGTTAACACTCGAAAACCTGAAAGAAGTCATTAGTCTACAACTTAAAGAAAACAATAAATCTATAATGGCAGAACTACAAAGCACAATTCAATTTGAAATAAATAAAGCTGTTACTAAAGTTAAGACAGATCTAATGAAAGAAACTACTGCCCTAGCAAACGAAAACACTCAAAGAAAAATGGATATACAAGTAATTAATGAAAACATAGAAAATTTAAAAGAAGAAAATGAAACATTGAAACAAGAAATTTATGAACTAGTTAAAAAGATATCTACACCCAATTCCACCCCTACTGCCGAAATTCATTCGACACTTGAAAATAACAGCAAGAAAATAGTACTGTATGGTCTAACTGAATACTATAAAGAACATGAAAATGACCTAGAAAATAGAATAGTTCAGATGTTCCATGATGTTCTACAATTAAACTTGATGGGATATATTGAAGATTCATACAGAATTGGCAAACATTATAATAACTACAATCTGCCTTTAGTGGTTGAACTAATTAGTAAGAAAATGAGAAAATATATCTTGGAAAACAGTTTTTATTTTTAAGGAACAGGATTGTCTGTATCGGAATATCTAGATAAAGATGCACGTCAAAAGCGGAAACACATGAGACAAGAAATGGCGAGCGCACGGAAAAGAGGTCAGCATGCATTTATAAGGAATAATCAATTGTTTATTGAAGGCAAACTATGCAAAATAGAGACCGATGAAGAGAACACAGATTTTTTCCATAAAGCGAAACCAGAAAATAAAGAAGAAAAAATATACAAAAATTCAAACTCTAAGGGGCTACAACATAATTTCAATAATACTTTGAATAATACGGTCAAGCAGCCCTTTCGTGCTTACAAGTAAAATCAGTAAATCTAGTAATACAATAAAAATTGTTTACCAAAACATATGTAGTATAAGAAATAAACGTCATCTAGTTCACTTAGCAGTAGAAGAAGAAGAAAATGTTAATATCATTTGTTTTTCTGAAACTTGGATTACAGAGAAAATGTTAGATTTGTTATATTTAGACGGATACAATTGTGCATCTTGTTTTAATAGAAAAAATATTGAAGGAGGTGGTGTCAGCATATTTTTAAAGAAAGGAATTAGTTATAGAGACAGAAATGATATTGTAAGTTTAAGTACAGAATTTTTATTCGAAATATGTGGCATTGAGATTCCGAAACGAAATCTTATTTTGATAACTTTATACTGGCCTCAGAAAAATAGAAATGATTTGTTTTTTGGTTCTTTGGAAAAACTCTTAAAAACGTTAACTTCGAAGGACAGTAAGAAGGAAATTATTATTGGTGGAGACTTTAATAAAGACGTTTTAGAGGACTGTAGGTTAACGTCATCTCTCTTAAACTTATTTAAAAGCTATAATTTTCATCAGCATGTCAATGAACCTACTAGAGTCACGGCCACTTCAGCAACATGCATCGACTTGATATTTAGTAATATGCCAAGTAAAGATATATCCGTGACCGTAAATGACTACGGACTATCAGACCATAAAGCAGTGGTAGTCATGACTTCAGGTAATGACAAACATCTATATGAACGGCAAATATGGTATTCTGAAAAAAGGGTTTTTAACGAAAAAAATATGCTAAGCTTTAAACATTCTTTGGGAGATATTAACTGGAGCTCTGTAATAACCTCATATGATAATATACATAGCAACTATAATTCCTTTCACAAAACGTTACAACTTCTTCTGAATAATTCCATCCCAAAAAGTAAAGTTAAAATTAAAAATAAGTATAAAAAAACTTGGTTAACAGCAGGATTAAAAATTTCGTGTAAACACAAACGCTTATTAAAAATTCTTTCAACTCAAAGCAACGACCCAATATTACACCGTCACTACCGAATATATGAAAAAATACTAAAATCATCACTTTCCAAACTTAAAAAACTGAGCTATATTTAAAAAATTAGAAACCTCTGAAAACGTTATTAAAACAATGTGGCAGGTAATTAAAGAAAAAAATAACAAAATCACTAAAAAAAAACAGAAATAACATAAAATTAAAAAATCAAAATAAAATAACCGACGACCCGAAAGATGTAGCGAATAAATTTAATGAATTCTTTGTATCTGTAGGCAATGTACTTAATGATAGGGCACCAATCGGTCGACCAGTAGTATCACCAGCACAAAACTCAATTTACATTAGTCCGGTAGAGCCAACGGAGGTTTACTCGATTATACGCAGGCTAAAGAACAAACGAAGTTTTGGTTTCGATGAGCTGCCTCCTATACTTATTAAGAAATGCGCAGATGAACTTGTTTTACCTCTTACGTTCCTCATCAACTAGTCATTTGCTGAAGGGGCTGTCCCCGACGTCCTCAAACTATCTATAGTAAAACCGCTATTTAAAAAAGGAGAACCAACAGACAGTAATAATTACCGCCCTATTGCTCTTCTATCTACCTTCTCAAAAATCCTAGAAACTGCCATGTCAACTCAACTTTATTCATACTGTGAAAAATATAAAATACTAGATGAAAGTCAAAATGGATTTAGAAAAAAACAGATCGCCCACTTTAGCAGTTTACAAATATAAAGAAGCACTTAATATTATTAACAATAAACAATACGCAATGGGTATCCTTTTAGACATGAGCAAAGCCTATGACAGAGTATCTTACAACATTTTACTGAATAAACTTTCAGGAATAGGAATAAGAGGAGCTGCATATGATTGTTTAATTCTTACCTATCTAACCGCAGTCAATATGTAGTAATTGAGCATTTCAATAGTCACACTGGAGTAATTACCAACGTTAGGTCACAAAAGGCAGATGTATTAGGATCCATTCAAAACAAGATGGCCGCCATACAAAATTATTATTGCTGTATCTCCGGAACTGTTTAACATAGGTGGGGTGAGCTCAAACAAATGTTTTACCAGGGGGTGAGGGGCAGGTGGCTGTCAAATTTTTTTTTCAAGATCGTGGATCCAAGATGGCGGCCGAAAATGAAGTTGCTCCGATCTGGGCGAAAATCGGTATCTGGGGGGTTTGGGGGTGGAAGAATCCAAATATCGGGTCAGTATTTCGATTCCACGTTACGAGGCAAGGCCGTAGGCCGAGGCAAGCTACGTAAAAGGCGAGTCCGAAGGCCGAGCTCCGCGAAGGGCGTAGCCCGGTGCGTCCCCCCCCAAATCCAAGATGGCCGACATACAAGTTTAGATTCTAAAGGTGAGGCGAGGCCGAAGGCAGAGGCGAGCCGCGTATAGGGTGAGGCCAAAGGCCGAACTCCGCGTAGGGTGAAGCCCGGAGCGTCCCCTCCCCCTGATTAAAGATGGCCGCCATACAAGTTTAGATTTTTAAGGTGAGGCGAGGCCGAAGGCCGAGCTGAGCCGCGCATAGTGTGAGGCCGAAGGCCGAACTTCGCGTAGGGCGAAGCCCGGAGCGTCCCCCCCCCAATTCTAGATGGCGGCAAGTTTAGATTCTAAAGGTGAGGCGAGGTCGAAGACCGAGCAGAACGCGCGAGGCGAGGCCGAAGGCCGAGGCGAGCCGCATATAGGGTGAGGCCGAAGGCCGAACTCCGCGTAGGGCGAAGCCCGGAGCGTCCCCCCCAATCAAAGATGGCCGCCATACAAGTTAAGATTTTTAAGGTGAGGCGAGGCCGAAGGCCGAGCTCCGCGTAGGGCGAAGCCCGAAGCGTCACCAAGCATATTACCAGCCGACCGCCATCATACCGACATGGGTGTCATTTAATAGGTTTTCAGGGGTGCTGATTTCGAAAATGACATCCATTTTGAAATCCAAGATGGCGGACATGGATTTTTTAGAAAATACCGTCATGGGTGTCGTTTAATAGGTTTTCGGGGGTGCTAATTACGAAACTGACATCCATTTTGAAATCAAAGATAACGGTCGTAACAAACCAAAAAATTTATGAACGCCTTTTTGGACCTACAAATAGGGTACCACAACCGCCTCGCGGCCTGCTTAAGCAGGTCGCGCTACACGCGAAAACTAGTTATTATATTATATGAAGCTACAATACCACTGACTCACTGACTCACTGACTGGGTGACAGAATTGTTCACCCAGATGGAGCGGCGGGAGGTGAAAACTTTGTATGGGGGATGTGGAGAGGGTGACGCGGAAGGTACGGAAAAACCTCTAGATCCTCGGATCCACCTTCTCATCAGGTGGCGACCCACCTTCCCGGGCGAACCGTTGCAGATGGAGCGGTGGCGCTCAAACAAAGGTCAATTCACACCCTAGTCGAATTCTACTGGTGACGTCATTTTTTCGATTTTCGCAAAAACAAGATGGCCACCATACAAAATGATTATTGCTGTATCTCCGGAACCGTTTGACATAAAAGGGGAGTGCTCGAATAAATCTTTTACAGGGGGGTGAGGGGCAGGTGGCTGTTAAATTTTTTTTTCAAGATGGCGGATCCAAGATGGCGGCCGAAAATGAAGTTGCTCCGATCCGGACGACAATCGGTATCTTGGGGGTTTGGGGGTCAAAGATTCCGAATGTCGGATCAGTTTTTCGATTCCACCATTTTCCAAGATGGCCGCAATACAAGGAGTGGTGAGGCGAGGCCGCAGGCCGAGCCGAACCACGACGCCACGTTGCGAGGCGAGGCCGTAGGCCGAGGCGAGCTACGTAAAAGGGGAGGCCGAAGGCCGAGCTCCGCGTAGGGCGTAGCCCGGAGCGTCCCCGCCCCAAATCCAAGATGGCCGCCATACAATTTTAGATTCTAAAGGTGAGGCGAGGTCGACGACCGAGCCGAACGCGCGAGGCGAGGCCGAAGGCCGAGCTGAGCCGCGCATATTGTGAGGCCGAAGGCCAAACTCCACGTAGGGCGAAGCCCGGAGCGTCCCCCCCCATATTCTAGATGGCGGTAAGTTTAGATTCTAAAGGTGAGGTGAGGTCGAAGACCGAGCCGAACGCGAGAAGGCGAGGCCGTAGGCCGAGGCGAGCTGCGTATAGGGCGAGGCCGAAGGCCGAGCTCCGCGTAGGGCAAAGCCCGGAGCGTCACCCCCAATCAAAGATGGCCGCCATACAAGTTTAGATTTTTAAGGTGAGGCGAGGTCGCAGACCGAGCCGAACGCACGAGCCGAGGCCGCAGGCCGAGGCGAGCTGCGTATAGGGCGAGGCCGAAGGCCGAGCTCCGCGTAGGGCGAAGCATGAAGCGTCACCAAGCATATTACCAGCCGACCGCCATCATACCGACATGGGTGTCGTTAAATAGGTTTACAGGGGTGGAAATTCCAAAAATGACATCCATTTTGAAATCCAAGATGGCGGACATGCACATTTCGTGAAAAACTGTCATGGGTGTCATTTAATAGGTTTTCAGGGGTGCTGATTTCGAAAATGACATTTATTTTGAAATCCAAGATGGCGGACATAAATTTTTTGCAAAATATCGTCATGGGTGTCGTTTTTTGGGTATTTAGGGGTGCTAATTAAGAAAATAACATCCATTTTAAAATCCAAGACGGCGGCCGTGAAAAAATAAAAATAAAAACTTTCTTATAATTTATAAAAAAGGCACAACCGCCTCGCGACCTGCTTTAGCAGGTCGCGCACCAAGCGAAACCTAGTTATTATTATTATATTATATAAAGCTACAATACCACTCACTGATTGACTGACTGACTGACTGACTGGGTGACAGAATTGTTCTCCCAGATGGAGCGGCGGGAGGTGAAAACTTTGTATGGGAGGTGTGGAGTGGGTGACGCGGAGGGTACGGGAAAACCTCGAGATCCTCGGATCCACCTTCTCATCGGGTGGCGACCCACCTTCCCGGGCGAACCGTTGCAGATGAAGCGGTGGCGCTCGAACTAAGGTCGACCCACACCCTGGTCGAATTCTACTGGTGACGTCATTTTTTCGATTTTTGCAAAAACAAGATGGCCGCCATACAAAATGATTATTGCTGTATCTCCGGAACCGTTTGACATAAGTGGGGTGTGCTCGAACAAATGTTTCACAGGGGGGTGAGAGGCAGGTGACTGTCAAATTTTTTTTTCAAGATGGCAGATCCAAGATGGCGGCCGAAAATGAAGTTGCTCCGATCAGGACGAAAATCGGTATCTGGGGGATTTGGGGGACGAAGATTCCGAATATCGGGTCATTTTTTCGATTCCACCATTTTCTAAGATGGCCGCCATACAAGGAGTGGTGAGGCGAGGCCGCAGGCCGAGCCGAACCACGACGCCACGCCGCGAGGCGAGGCCGTAGGCCGAGGCGAGCTGCGTAAAAGGCGAGGCCGAAGGCCGATCTCCACGCAGGGCGTAGCCCGGAGCGTCCCCCCCCCAAATCCAAGATGGCCGCCATACAAGTTTAGATTCTAAAGGTGAGGCGAGGTCGAAGACCGAGCCGAACGCGCGAGACGAGGCCGAAGGCCGAAGCGAGCCGCGTATAGGGTGATGCCGAAGGCCGAACTTCGCGTAGGGCGAAGCCCGGAGCGTCCCCCCCCCCCAAATCAAAGATGGCCGCCATACAAGTTTAGATTCTAAAGGTGAGGCGAGGTCGAAGACCGAGCCGAACGCGCGAGACGAGGCTGAAGGCCGAGGCGAGCCGCGTATAGGGTGAGGCCGAAGGCCGAACTCCGCGTAGGGCGAAGCCCGGAGCGTCCCCCCCCAATCAAAGATGGCCGCCATACGAGTTTAGATTCTAAAAGTGAGGCGAGGTCGTAGACCGAGCCGAACGCGCGAGGCGAGGCCGAAGGCCGAGGCGAGTCGCGTATAGGGCGAGGCCGAAGGCCGAGCTCCGCGTAGGGCGAAGCATGAAGCGTCACCAAGCATATTACCAGCCGACCGCCATCATACCGACATGGGTGTCGTTAAATAGGTTTACAGGGGTGGAAATTCCAAAAATGACATCCATTTTGAAATCCAAGATGGCGGACATGCACATTTCGTGAAAAACTGTCATGGGTGTCATTTAATAGGTTTTCAGGGGTGCTGATTTCGAAAATGACATTTATTTTGAAATCCAAGATGGCGGACATAAATTTTTTGCAAAATATCGTCATGGGTGTCGTTTTTTGGGTATTTAGGGGTGCTAATTAAGAAAATAACATCCATTTTAAAATCCAAGACGGCGGCCGTGAAAAAATAAAAATAAAAACTTTCTTATAATTTATAAAAAAGGCACAACCGCCTCGCGACCTGCTTTAGCAGGTCGCGCACCAAGCGAAACCTAGTTATTATTATTATATTATATAAAGCTACAATACCACTCACTGATTGACTGACTGACTGACTGACTGGGTGACAGAATTGTTCTCCCAGATGGAGCGGCGGGAGGTGAAAACTTTGTATGGGAGGTGTGGAGTGGGTGACGCGGAGGGTACGGGAAAACCTCGAGATCCTCGGATCCACCTTCTCATCGGGTGGCGACCCACCTTCCCGGGCGAACCGTTGCAGATGAAGCGGTGGCGCTCGAACTAAGGTCGACCCACACCCTGGTCGAATTCTACCGGTGACGTCATTTTTTCGATTTTTGCAAAAACAAGATGGCCGCCATACAAAATGATTATTGCTGTATCTCCGGAACCGTTTGACATAAGTGGGGTGTGCTCGAACAAATGTTTCACAGGGGGGTGAGAGGCAGGTGACTGTCAAATTTTTTTTTCAAGATGGCGGATCCAAGATGGCGGCCGAAAATGAAGTTGCTCCGATCAGGACGAAAATCGGTATCTGGGGGATTTGGGGGACGAAGATTCCGAATATCGGGTCATTTTTTCGATTCCACCATTTTCTAAGATGGCCGCCATACAAGGAGTGGTGAGGCGAGGCCGCAGGCCGAGCCGAACCACGACGCCACGCCGCGAGGCGAGGCCGTAGGCCGAGGCGAGCTGCGTAAAAGGCGAGGCCGAAGGCCGATCTCCACGCAGGGCGTAGCCCGGAGCGTCCCCCCCCCAAATCCAAGATGGCCGCCATACAAGTTTAGATTCTAAAGGTGAGGCGAGGTCGAAGACCGAGCCGAACGCGCGAGACGAGGCCGAAGGCCGAAGCGAGCCGCGTATAGGGTGATGCCGAAGGCCGAACTTCGCGTAGGGCGAAGCCCGGAGCGTCCCCCCCCCCCAAATCAAAGATGGCCGCCATACAAGTTTAGATTCTAAAGGTGAGGCGAGGTCGAAGACCGAGCCGAACGCGCGAGACGAGGCTGAAGGCCGAGGCGAGCCGCGTATAGGGTGAGGCCGAAGGCCGAACTCCGCGTAGGGCGAAGCCCGGAGCGTCCCCCCCCAATCAAAGATGGCCGCCATACGAGTTTAGATTCTAAAAGTGAGGCGAGGTCGTAGACCGAGCCGAACGCGCGAGGCGAGGCCGAAGGCCGAGGCGAGTCGCGTATAGGGCGAGGCCGAAGGCCGAGCTCCGCGTAGGGCGAAGCATGAAGCGTCACCAAGCATATTACCAGCCGACCGCCATCATACCGACATGGGTGTCGTTAAATAGGTTTACAGGGGTGGAAATTCCAAAAATGACATCCATTTTGAAATCCAAGATGGCGGACATGCACATTTCGTGAAAAACTGTCATGGGTGTCATTTAATAGGTTTTCAGGGGTGCTGATTTCGAAAATGACATTTATTTTGAAATCCAAGATGGCGGACATAAATTTTTTGCAAAATATCGTCATGGGTGTCGTTTTTTGGGTATTTAGGGGTGCTAATTAAGAAAATAACATCCATTTTAAAATCCAAGACGGCGGCCGTGAAAAAATAAAAATAAAAACTTTCTTATAATTTATAAAAAAGGCACAACCGCCTCGCGACCTGCTTTAGCAGGTCGCGCACCAAGCGAAACCTAGTTATTATTATTATTATATTATATAAAGCTACAATACCACTCACTGATTGACTGACTGACTGACTGACTGGGTGACAGAATTGTTCTCCCAGATGGAGCGGCGGGAGGTGAAAACTTTGTATGGGAGGTGTGGAGTGGGTGACGCGGAGGGTACGGGAAAACCTCGAGATCCTCGGATCCACCTTCTCATCGGGTGGCGACCCACCTTCCCGGGCGAACCGTTGCAGATGAAGCGGTGGCGCTCGAACTAAGGTCGACCCACACCCTGGTCGAATTCTACCGGTGACGTCATTTTTTCGATTTTTGCAAAAACAAGATGGCCGCCATACAAAATGATTATTGCTGTATCTCCGGAACCGTTTGACATAAGTGGGGTGTGCTCGAACAAATGTTTCACAGGGGGGTGAGAGGCAGGTGACTGTCAAATTTTTTTTTCAAGATGGCGGATCCAAGATGGCGGCCGAAAATGAAGTTGCTCCGATCAGGACGAAAATCGGTATCTGGGGGATTTGGGGGACGAAGATTCCGAATATCGGGTCATTTTTTCGATTCCACCATTTTCTAAGATGGCCGCCATACAAGGAGTGGTGAGGCGAGGCCGCAGGCCGAGCCGAACCACGACGCCACGCCGCGAGGCGAGGCCGTAGGCCGAGGCGAGCTGCGTAAAAGGCGAGGCCGAAGGCCGATCTCCACGCAGGGCGTAGCCCGGAGCGTCCCCCCCCCAAATCCAAGATGGCCGCCATACAAGTTTAGATTCTAAAGGTGAGGCGAGGTCGAAGACCGAGCCGAACGCGCGAGACGAGGCCGAAGGCCGAAGCGAGCCGCGTATAGGGTGATGCCGAAGGCCGAACTTCGCGTAGGGCGAAGCCCGGAGCGTCCCCCCCCCCCAAATCAAAGATGGCCGCCATACAAGTTTAGATTCTAAAGGTGAGGCGAGGTCGAAGACCGAGCCGAACGCGCGAGACGAGGCTGAAGGCCGAGGCGAGCCGCGTATAGGGTGAGGCCGAAGGCCGAACTCCGCGTAGGGCGAAGCCCGGAGCGTCCCCCCCCAATCAAAGATGGCCGCCATACGAGTTTAGATTCTAAAAGTGAGGCGAGGTCGTAGACCGAGCCGAACGCGCGAGGCGAGGCCGAAGGCCGAGGCGAGTCGCGTATAGGGTGAGGCCGAAGGCCGAACTCCGCGTAGGGCGAAGCCCAGAGCGGCCCCCCCCCCCAATCAAAGATGGCCGCCATACAAGTTTAGATTCTAAAAGTGAGGCGTGGCCGAAGGCCGAGGCGAGCCGCGTACAGGGTGAGGCCGAAGGCCGAACTCCGCGTAGGGCGAAGCCCGGAGCGTCCCCCCCCCAATCAAAGATGGCCGCCATACAAGTTTAGATTTTTAAGGTGAAGCGAGGTCGCAGACCGAGCCGAACGCGCGAGCCGAGGCCGTAGGCCGAGGCGAGCTGCGTATAGGGCGAGGCCAAAGGCCGAGCTCCGCGTAGGGCGAAGCCCGAAGCGTCACCAAGCATAATACCAGCCGACCGCCATCATTCCGACATGGGTGTCGTTTAATAGGTTTTCAGGGGTGCTGATTTCGAAAATGACATCCTTTTTGAAATCCAAGATGGCGGACATGGATTTTTTTGGAAAAGCCCGAAGCGTCACCAAGCATCTTACCGACCGACCGCAATCCGAAAATTTCATATCCGCCATCTTGGATTTTAGTTGGGGGAATCGTGACGCGAAGGGCGAAGCCCGGACCTCGCTTCGGCCGCGAAAAATCCAAGATGGCGGATATGAAATTTTTCGGGCATGCCGACATGGGTGTCGTTTAATAGGTTTTCGGGGGTGCTGATTCCGAAAATGACATCCATTTTGAATTCCAAGATGGCGGACATGCATTTTTTGTAAAAAACCGTCATGGGTGACGTTTAATACGTTTTCTGGGATGCATATTGCGAAAATGACATCTGTTTTGAAATCCAAGATGGCGGACATGCAGTTTAAAAAAATTCTGTCATGGTTGTCGTTTAATAGGTTTTCGGGGATGCTGATTACGAAACTGACATTTATTTTGAAATCCATGGTGGCGGTCGTGACAAACCAAAAAAAGTATGAACGCCTTTTTGACCCTACAAATAGGGTAGCACAACCGCCTCGCGGCCTGCTTTAGCAGGTCGCGCACCACGCTAAACCTAGTTATATTATATAAAGCTACAATACCACTGACTGGGTGACAGAATTGTTCTCCCAGATGGAGCGGCGGGAGGTGAAAATTTTGTATGGGGGGTGTAGAGAGGGTGGTGCGGAGGGTACGGGAAAACCTCGAGATCCTCGGATCCACCTTCTCATCAGGTGGCGACCCACCTTCCCGGGCGAACCGTCGCAGATGGAGCAGTGGCGCTCGAACAAAGGTCGACCCACACCCTGGTCGAATTCTACCGGTGACGTCATTTTTTCGATTTTCGCAAAAACAAGATGGCCGCCATACAAAATGATTATTGCTGTATCTCCGGAACCGTTTGACATAAGTGGGGTGTGCTCGAACAAATGTTTTACAGGGGGTTGAGGGGCAGGTGGCTGTCAAATTTTTTTTTCAAGATGGCGAATCCAAGATGGCGGCCGGAAATGAAGTTGCTCCGATCCGGACGAAAATCGGTATCTGGGGGGTTTGGGGGACGAAGATTCAGAATACCTGGTCAGTTTTTCGATTCCACCATTTTCCAAGATGGCCGCCATACAAGGAGTGGTGAGGCGAGGCCGCAGGCCGAGCCGAACCACGACGCCACGCCGCGAGGCGAGGCCGTAGGCCGAGGCGAGCTGCGTAAAAGGCGAGGCCGAAGGCCGAGCTCCGAGCAGGGCGTAGCCCGGAGCGTCCCCCCCCAAATCAAGATGGCCGCCATATAAGTTTAGACTCTAAAGGTGAGGCGAGGTCGAAGACCGAGCCGAACGCGCGAGGCGAGGCCGAAGGCCGAGGCGAGCCGTGTATAGGGTGAGGCCGAAGGCCGAACTCCGCGTAGGGCGAAGCCCGGTGCGGCCCCCCCCCCCAATCAAAGATGGCCGCCATACAAGATTAGATTCTAAAGGTGAGGCGAGGTCGAGGCCGAACCACGACGCGCCGCGAGGCGAGGCCGCAGGCCGAGATGAGCTGCGTATAAGGCGAGGCCGAAGGCCGAGCTCCGCGTAGGGCGAAGCCCGGAGCGTCCCCCCCCCCCAATCCAAGATGGCCGCAATTTAAGTTTAGATTCTAAAGGTGAGGCGAGGCCGAAGGCCGAGCTCTGCGTAGGGCGAAGCCCGAAGCGTCACCAAGCATCTTACCGGCCGACCGCCATGAAATTTTCGGGCATGCCGACATGGGTGTCGTTTAATAGGTTTTCGGGGATGCTGATTACGAAACTGACATCCATTTTGAAATCCAAGATGGCGGTCGTGACAAACCAAAAAAAGTATGAACGCCTTTTTGTCCCTACAAATAGGGTAGCACAACCGCCTCGCGGCCTTTTTTAGCAGGTCGCGCACCACGCGAAACCTAGTTATACTATATAAAGCTACAATACCACTCACTCACTCACTGACTGACTGATTGACATATTTGTTCTCCCAGAAGGAGGGTCGGGAGGTGAAAATGATGTATGGAGGGTTTGGTCAGAATTTTTTGTCGAGTATGGGAAAACCTCGACATCTTCGGATTCTCCTCCTCATCAGGTCGTGACCCACCTTCCTGGGCGAACCGTTGGACTTGGACCGGTGGTGCTCGAAGAAAGGTTGACCCACAACCTGGTCGAAGTCTACCGGTGACGTCATTTTTTCGATTTTCGTAAAAACAAGATGGCCGCCATACTTAAGTGATATTTCGGCATATCCTCCAATTCGGACCAAACTTTGCATCCGGGGGTTTTTGGGTTCGCTGAATCCGAATATCTGGTAAGTTTTTCGATTTCGCCATTTTCCAATATGGCCGCCGTACAAGGAGTGGTGAGGCGAGGCCGAAGGCCGAGCTGAACCACGACGCGCCGCGAGGCGAGGCCGCAGGCCGAGGCGAGCTGCGTATAAGGCGAGGCCGAAGGCCGAGCTCCGCGTCGGGCGAAGCCCGGAGCGTCCCCCCCCCCAATCCAAGATGGCCACCATTTAAGTTTAGATTCTGAAGGTGAGGCTAGGCCGTAGGCCGAGCCGAGCTTCGTATAGGGCGAGGCCGAAGGCCGAGCTCCGCGTTGGGCGAAGCCCGAAGCGTCACCAAGCATCTTACCGGCCGACCGCAATCCGAAAATTTCATATCCGCCATCTTGGATTTTAGTTGGGGGAGTCGTGACGCGAAGGGCGAAGCCCGGAGCAAAAATCCAACCATCTTGCCATCTTGGACCAAAAATCCAAGATGGCGGATATGAAATTATCGGGCATGCCGACATGGGTGTCGTTTAAAATGTTTTCGGGGGTGCTGATTCCGAAATTGATATCCATTTTGAAATCCAAGATGGCGGACATGCATTTTTTGTAAAAAACCGTCATGGGTGTCGTTTAATACGTTTTCTGGGATGCATATTGCGAAAATGACATCTATTTTGAAATCCAAGATGGCGGACCTGCAGTTTGAAAAAATTCTGTCATGGTTGTCGTTTAAAAGGTTTGCGGGGATGCTGATTACGAAACTGACATCCATTTTTAAATCCAAGGTGGCGGTCGTGACAAACCAAAAAAAGTATGAACACCTTTTTGACCCTACAAATAGGGTAGCACAACCGCCTCGCGGCCTGCCTGACTGACTGGGTGACAGAATTGTTCTCCCAGATGGAGCGGCGGGAGGTAAAAACTTTGTATGGGAGTTGTGGAGTGGGTAACGCGGAGGGTACGGGAAAACCTCGAGATCCTCGGATCCACCTTCTCATCGGATGGCGACCCACCTTCATGGGCGAACCGTTGCAGATGGAGCGGTGGCGCTCGAACAAAGGTCGACATACACCCTGGTCGAATTCTACCGTTGACGTCATTTTTTCGATTTTCGCAAAAACAAGATGGCCGCCATACGAAATGATTATTGCTGTATCTCCGGAACCGTTTGACATAAGTGGGGTGTGCTCAAACAAATGTTTTACAGAAGGGTGAGGGGCAAGTGGCTGTCAAAATTTTTTTTCAAGATGGCGGATCCAAGATGGCGGCCGGAAATGAAGTTGCTCCGATCCGGACGAAAATCGGTATCTGGGGGGTTTGGGGGACAAAGATTCCGAATATTGGGTTAGTTTTTTGATTCCACCATTTTCCAAGACGGCCGCCATACAAGAATTGTTGAGGCGAGGCCGCAGGCCGAGACGAACCACGACGCCACGCCGCGAGGCGAGGCCGTAGGCCGAGGCGAGATGCGTAGAAGGCGAGGCCGATGGCCAAGCTCCGCGTAGGGCGTAGCCTGGAGCGTCCCCCCCCCAAATCCAAGATGGCCACCATACAAGTTTAGATTCTAAAGGTGAGGCGAGGTCGAAGACCGAGCCGAACGCGCGAGACGAGGCCGAAGGCCGAGGCGAGCCGCGTATAGGGTGAGGCCGAAGACCGAACTCCGCGTAGGGCGAAGCCCGGAGCGTCCCCCCCCCCCCCCAATCAAAGATGGCCGCCATACAAGTTTAGATTCTAAAGTTGAGGCGAGGTCGAAGACCGAGCCGAACGCGCGAGGCGAGGCCGAAGGCCGAGGCGAGCCGCGTATAGGGTGAGGCCGAAGGCCGAACTCCGCGTAGGGCGAAGCCCGGAGCGTCCCCCCCCCAATCAAAGATGGCCGCCATACAAGTTTAGATTTTTAAGGTGAGGCGAGGTCGCAGACCGAGCCGAACTCGCGAGCCGAGGCCGTAGGCCGAGGCGAGCTGCGTATAGGGCGAGGCCGAAGGCCGAGCTCCGCGTAGGGCGAAGCCCGAAGCGTCACCAAGCATATTACCAGCCGACCGCCATCATACCGACATGGGTGTCGTTTTATAGGTTTTCAGGGGTGCTGATTTCGAAAATGACATCCATTTTGAAATCCAAGATGGCGGACATGGATTTTTTGGAAAATACCGTCATGGGTGTCGTTTAATAGGTGTTTGGGGGTGCTGATTCCGAAAATGACATACGTTTTGAAATCCAAGATGGCGGACATAAATTTTTTGAAAAATATCGTCATGGGTGTCGTTTTTTGGGTATTCAGGGGTGCTGATTAAGAAAATAATATCCATTTTTAAATCCAAGATGGCGGCCGTGAAAAACAAAAAGAAATTAAAAACTTTTTTAAAATTTATAAAAAAAGGCACAACCGCCTCGCGACCTGCTTTAGCAGGTCGCGCACCACGCGAAACCTTGTTATTATATTATATAAAGCTACAATACCACTGACTGGGTGACAGAATTGTTCTCCCAGATGGAGCGGCGGGAGGTGAAAATTTTGTATGGGAAGTGTAGAGAGGGTGGTGCGGAGGGTACGGGAAAACCTCGAGATCCTCGGATCCACCTTCTCATCAGGTGGCGACCCACCTTCCCGGGCGAACCGTCGCAGATGGAGCAGTGGCGCTCGAACAAAGGTCGACCCACACTCTGGTCGAATTCTACCGGTGACGTCATTTTTTCGATTTTCGCAAAAACAAGATGGCCGCCATACAAAATGATTATTGCTGTATCTCCGGAACCGTTTGACAAAAGTGGGGTGTGCTCGAACAAATGTTTTACAGGGGGTTGAGATGCAGGTGGCTGTCAAATTTTTTTTTCAAGATGGCGAATCCAAGATGGCGGCCGGAAATGAAGTTGCTCCGATCCGGACGAAAATCAGTATCTGGGGGGTTTGGGGGACGAAGATTCCGAATATCGGGTCAGTTTTTCGATTCCACCATTTTCCAAGATGGCCGCCATACAAGGAGTGGTGAGGCGAGGCCGCAGGCCGAGCCGAACCACGACGCCACGCCGCGAGGCGAGGCCGTAGGCCGAGGCGAGCTGCGTAAAAGGCGAGGCCGAAGGCCGAGCTCCGAGCAGGGCGTAGCCCGGAGCGTCCACCCCCAAATCAAGATGGCCGCCATATAAGTTTAGACTCTAAAGGTGAGGCGAGGTCGAAGACCGAGCCGAACGCGCGAGGCGAGGCCGAAGGCCGAGGCGAGCCGTGTATAGGGTGAGGCCGAAGGCCGAACTCCGCGTAGGGCGAAGCCCGGTGCGGCCCCCCCCCCAATCAAAGATGGCCGCCATACAAGATTAGATTCTAAAGGTGAGGCGAGGTCGAGGCCGAACCACGACGCGCCGCGAGGCGAGGCCGCAGGCCGAGATGAGCTGCGTATAAGGCGAGGCCGAAGGCCGAGCTCCGCGTAGGGCGAAGCCCGGAGCGTCCCCCCCCCCCAATCCAAGATGGCCGCAATTTAAGTTTAGATTCTAAAGGTGAGGCGAGGTCGTAGACCGAGCCGAACGCGCGAGGCGAGGCCGAAGGCCGAGGCGAGCTGCGTATAGGGCGAGGCCGAAGGCCGAGCTCTGCGTAGGGCGAAGCCCGAAGCGTCACCAAGCATCTTACCGGCCGACCGCCATGAAATTTTCGGGCATGCCGACATGGGTGTCGTTTAATAGGTTTTCGGGGATGCTGATTACGAAACTGACATCCATTTTGAAATCCAAGATGGCGGTCGTGACAAACCAAAAAAAGTATGAACGCCTTTTTGTCCCTACAAATAGGGTAGCACAACCGCCTCGCGGCCTGCTTTAGCAGGTCGCGCACCACGCGAAACCTAGTTATTATATTATATAAAGCTACAATACCACTCACTGACTGACTCACTGGGTGACAGAATTGTTCTCCCAGATGGAGCGGCGGGAGGTGAAAATTTTGTATAATGGGTGTGGAGAGGGTGGTAAGGAGGGTACGGAAAAACCTCGAGATCCTCGGATCCACCTTCTCATCAGGTGGCGACCCACCTTCCCGGGCGTTCCGTTGCAGATGGAGCGGTGGCGCTTGAACAAAGGTCGACCCACACCCTGGTCGAATTCTACCGGTAAGGACATTTTTTCATATTTCGCAAAAACAAGATGGCCGCCATACAAAATGATTATTGCTGTATCTCCGGAACCATTTGACATAAGTGGGGTGTGCTCGAACAAATGTTTTACAGGGGGGTAGGGGGCAGGTGGCTGTCAATTTTTTTTTACAAGATGGTGGATCCAAGATGGCGGCCGGAAATGAAGTTGCTCCGATCCGGACGAAAATCAGTATCTGGGGGGTTTGGAGGACGAAGATTCCGAATATTGGGTCAGTTTTTCGATTCCACCATTTTCCAAGATGGCCGCCATACAAGGAGTGGTGAGGCGAGGCCGCCGGCCGAGGCGAACCACGACGCCACTCCACGAGGCGAGGCCGTAGGCCGAGGCGAACTGCGTGAAAGGTGAGGCCGAAGGCCGAGCTCCGCGCAGGGCGTAGCCCGGAGTGTCCCCCTTCCAAACCAAGATGGCCGCCATACAAGTTTAGATTCTAAAGGTGAGGCGAGGTCGCAGACCGAGCCGAACGCGCGAGCCGAGGCCGTAGGCCGAGCCGAACGCGCGAGCCGAGTTCGTAGGCCGAGGCGAGCTGCGTATAGGGCGAGGCCGAAGGCCGAGCTCCGCGTAGGGCGAAGCCCGAAGCGTCACCAAGCATATTACCAGCCGACCGCCATCATACCGACATGGGTGTCGTTTAATAGGTTTTCAGGGGTGCTGATTTCGAAAATGACATCCATTTTGAAATCCAAGATGGCGGACATGGATTTTTTGGAAAATACCGTCATGGGTGTCGTTTAATAGGTGTTTGGGGGTGCTGATTCCGAAAATGACATACGTTTTGAAATCCAAGATGGCGGACATAAATTTTTTGAAAAATATCGTCATGGGTGTCGTTTTTTGGGTATTCAGGGGTGCTGATTAAGAAAATAATATCCATTTTTAAATCCAAGATGGCGGCCGTGAAAAACAAAAAGAAATTAAAAACTTTTTTAAAATTTATAAAAAAAGGCACAACCGCCTCGCGACCTGCTTTAGCAGGTCGCGCACCACGCGAAACCTTGTTATTATATTATATAAAGCTACAATACCACTGACTGGGTGACAGAATTGTTCTCCCAGATGGAGCGGCGGGAGGTGAAAATTTTGTATGGGAAGTGT
This sequence comes from Aproaerema taeniolella, assembly GCA_949987775.1. NCBI lineage: Eukaryota > Metazoa > Arthropoda > Insecta > Lepidoptera > Gelechiidae > Aproaerema > Aproaerema taeniolella. The sequence goes on from OX465270.1 coordinate 6,625,513, forward strand.
AGAGAGGGTGGTGCGGAGGGTACGGGAAAACCTCGAGATCCTCGGATCCACCTTCTCATCAGGTGGCGACCCACCTTCCCGGGCGAACCGTCGCAGATGGAGCAGTGGCGCTCGAACAAAGGTCGACCCACACTCTGGTCGAATTCTACCGGTGACGTCATTTTTTCGATTTTCGCAAAAACAAGATGGCCGCCATACAAAATGATTATTGCTGTATCTCCGGAACCGTTTGACAAAAGTGGGGTGTGCTCGAACAAATGTTTTACAGGGGGTTGAGATGCAGGTGGCTGTCAAACGCGCGAGGCGAGGCCGAAGGCCGAGGCGAGCCGTGTATAGGGTGAGGCCGAAGGCCGAACTCCGCGTAGGGCGAAGCCCGGTGCGGCCCCCCCCCCAATCAAAGATGGCCGCCATACAAGATTAGATTCTAAAGGTGAGGCGAGGTCGAGGCCGAACCACGACGCGCCGCGAGGCGAGGCCGCAGGCCGAGATGAGCTGCGTATAAGGCGAGGCCGAAGGCCGAGCTCCGCGTAGGGCGAAGCCCGGAGCGTCCCCCCCCCCCAATCCAAGATGGCCGCAATTTAAGTTTAGATTCTAAAGGTGAGGCGAGGTCGTAGACCGAGCCGAACGCGCGAGGCGAGGCCGAAGGCCGAGGCGAGCTGCGTATAGGGCGAGGCCGAAGGCCGAGCTCTGCGTAGGGCGAAGCCCGAAGCGTCACCAAGCATCTTACCGGCCGACCGCCATGAAATTTTCGGGCATGCCGACATGGGTGTCGTTTAATAGGTTTTCGGGGATGCTGATTACGAAACTGACATCCATTTTGAAATCCAAGATGGCGGTCGTGACAAACCAAAAAAAGTATGAACGCCTTTTTGTCCCTACAAATAGGGTAGCACAACCGCCTCGCGGCCTGCTTTAGCAGGTCGCGCACCACGCGAAACCTAGTTATTATATTATATAAAGCTACAATACCACTCACTGACTGACTCACTGGGTGACAGAATTGTTCTCCCAGATGGAGCGGCGGGAGGTGAAAATTTTGTATAATGGGTGTGGAGAGGGTGGTAAGGAGGGTACGGAAAAACCTCGAGATCCTCGGATCCACCTTCTCATCAGGTGGCGACCCACCTTCCCGGGCGTTCCGTTGCAGATGGAGCGGTGGCGCTTGAACAAAGGTCGACCCACACCCTGGTCGAATTCTACCGGTAAGGACATTTTTTCATATTTCGCAAAAACAAGATGGCCGCCATACAAAATGATTATTGCTGTATCTCCGGAACCATTTGACATAAGTGGGGTGTGCTCGAACAAATGTTTTACAGGGGGGTAGGGGGCAGGTGGCTGTCAATTTTTTTTTACAAGATGGTGGATCCAAGATGGCGGCCGGAAATGAAGTTGCTCCGATCCGGACGAAAATCAGTATCTGGGGGGTTTGGAGGACGAAGATTCCGAATATTGGGTCAGTTTTTCGATTCCACCATTTTCCAAGATGGCCGCCATACAAGGAGTGGTGAGGCGAGGCCGCCGGCCGAGGCGAACCACGACGCCACTCCACGAGGCGAGGCCGTAGGCCGAGGCGAACTGCGTGAAAGGTGAGGCCGAAGGCCGAGCTCCGCGCAGGGCGTAGCCCGGAGTGTCCCCCTTCCAAACCAAGATGGCCGCCATACAAGTTTAGATTCTAAAGGTGAGGCGAGGTCGCAGACCGAGCCGAACGCGCGAGCCGAGGCCGTAGGCCGAGCCGAACGCGCGAGCCGAGTTCGTAGGCCGAGGCGAGCTGCGTATAGGGCGAGGCCGAAGGCCGAGCTCCGCGTAGGGCGAAGCCCGAAGCGTCACCAAGCATATTACCAGCCGACCGCCATCATACCGACATGGGTGTCGTTTTATAGGTTTTCAGGGGTGCTGATTTCGAAAATGACATCCATTTTTAAATCCAAGATGGCGGACATGGATTATTTGGAAAATACCGTCATGGGTGTCGTTAAATAGGTTTTTGGGGGTGCTGATTCCGAAAATGACATACATTTCGAAATTCAAGATGGCGGACATAATTTTTTTGCAAAAAATCGTAATAGGTGTCGTTTTTTAGTAATCGCTAATGCTGAATAAGAAGATAACATCCATTTAGAAATCCAGTATGGTGGCCGAAAAAAACAAAAAAAAATTAAAAACTTTTTTAAAATTTATTAAAAAAGGCACAACCACCTCGCGACCTGCTTTAGCAGGTCGCGCACCACGCGAAACCTAGTTATTATTATATTATATTATATAAAGCTACAATACCACTGACTGGGTGACAGAATTGTTCTCCCAGATGGAGCGGCGGGAGGTGAAAACTTTGTATGGGGGGTGTGGAGAGGGTGGTGCGGAGGGTACGGGAAAACCTCGAGATCCTCGGATCCTTCTTCTCATCGGGTGGCGACCCACCTTCCCGGGCGAACCGTTGCAGATGGAGCGGCGGCGCTCTAACTAAGGTCGACCCACACCCTGGTCGAATTCTACCGGTGACGTCATTTTTTCGATTTTCGCAAAAACAAGATGGCCGCCATACAAAATGATTATTGCTGTATCTCCGGAACCGTTTGACATAAGTGGGGTGTGCTCGAACAAATGTTTTACAGGGGGTTGAGGGGCAGGTGGCTGTCAAATTTTTTTTTCAAGATGGCGAATCCAAGATGGCGGCCGGAAATGAAGTTGCTCCGATCCGGACGAAAATCGGTATCTGGGGGGTTTGGGGGACGAAGATTCCGAATATCGGGTCAGTTTTTCGATTCCACCATTTTCCAAGATGGCCGCCATACAAGGAGTGGTGAGGCGAGGCCGCAGGCCGAGCCGAACCACGACGCCACGCCGCGAGGCGAGGCCGTAGGCCGAGGCGAGCTGCGTAAAAGGCGAGGCCGAAGGCCGAGCTCTGCGCAGGGCGTAGCCCGGAGCGTCCCCCCCCAAATCCAAGATGGCCGCCATACAAGTTTAGATTCTAAAGGTGAGGCGAGGTCGAAGACCGAGCCGAACGCGCGAGGCGAGGCCGAAGGCCGAGGCGAGCCGCGTATAGGGTGAGGCCGAAGGCCGAACTTCGCATAGGGCGAAGCCCGGAGCGTCCCCCCCCCAATCAAAGATGGCCGCCATACAAGTTTAGATTTTTAGGGTGAGGCGAGGTCGCAGACCGAGCCGAACGCGCGAGCTGAGGCCGTAGGCCGAGGCGAGTTGCGTATAGGGCGAAGCCGAAGGCTGAAGGCCGAGCTCCGCGTAGGGCGAAGCCCGAACCGTCACCAAGCATATTACCAGCCGACCGCCATCATACCGACATGGGTGTCGTTTAATAGGTTTTCAGGGATGCTGATCTCGAAAATTACATTCATTTTGAAATCCAAGATGGCGGACATGCATTTTTTGTAAAAAACCGTCATGGGTGTCGTTTAATAGGTTTTCGGGGGTGCTGATTCCGAAAATGACATCTAATTTTAAATCCAAGATGGCGGACATGCATTTTTGAATAAAATCCGTTGTTGGTGTCGTTTCTTAGGTTTCCGGGTGTGCTTATTCCAAAAATGACATCTATTTTGAAATTGAAGATGGCGGACATGTATTTTTTGTAAAAAGCAGTCATGGGTGTTATATATTGGGTTTTCGGGGATGCTAATTTCGATTAAGTACGAAATTCATTTTGAAATTCAACATCTTGAATCCGGACGTGCACGTTTTTTGAAAATGACGTCATGGGTGTCGGTTAATATGTTTTTGAAGGTCATTAATTTTAAATTTAAAACCAAGATGGCGGACATGCACTTTTTTGATACTAGGTACCTACCTATTGAGAACGGGTTTTGTTTAATAAGTAGGTTTTCTGAGTTATTGATTTTGAAAATGTTATCTATTTAAAATACAAACGGACAAGTATTTAATTGTAAGTACCTATCGGTATACCATACTCACCGGCATCGGTTTGTACCTAGGTTGTTTTTAGGGGAGCTGCATTTTAATTATTTTCTTAATAGATTCTTTACGCTGCTACCATGGTAATTTAAGTGAATTTATATACTAACTATTTACTTATTTTATTACCTGTTTAGTTTGTCTTTGGCTATTGTTGCTCACAAAATAAAAATGACTTTTAAGTTTTACGCAAGTAAAATACAAATTTGGTTTAAACAAAACCAATCCAATCTATGTTGTTAGGTCTGCTGTAAGAAATGTATTCCTATAAATAATCCGTGCCTGTTTTTTCGTCTCCTCTTTGCATATTTCTTTTATAAGTAGGTATGTTTAGTGTAGGTATGTACAAAAAACAGTAAGTAAATAATACTTAAAATATTGTTTTATATTATTTTAGGTTAGGTGCCTATACTGAAGTGATTTTGTTTTGAATTATAGAAACATTTAAGTACCTAAGTATGTGTGTCGAAACTAGATTAGCGACTTATTAAGCAGATTGGTAAGTATACATAATTACAATCTTCACAAAATTCTTAACCTAAAAAATTTTTAGAGCAATTGTGTAATAAGTATAGATAGGTAAGCATTTAGAAAGTAAAAGTTTACTTTTCAGGTAAGTAAGTAGGTATAAACAAGAATTTGCATTTCTAACAAAATTTTGGCTTTTTCAACACTAATTAAAAAGAGCATTACCTATTAAAGCATTAAATAATATTGTACTCGTTAGTAGTAAAAGAGTAAGTAGTTAGGTACTCATAACTTGTTTAAAAAGACCACACTGCTTTCAAAAACTGATTCTGAAGACGAGCTTCACCACTGGGATACTTCTCTTCAATAAGTATACATATTTAAAACACGATTCTGGTTGTAGGTCATGTAGGTGTATGTTTATGGTCACTGAGAGTAGCCTATCGAAACATAAATAGCTACTATACAAGCTTACCATTAGAGACTTCATTCCTATGGAAATTTGGTAAATGGCACTCTCTGTGTGTTATTTAGTCAATTAAATTCACTAATTAAATAATATTACAGCAGTTTTGTTATAATTCATTCAGTAAATTTTACTAAAAGAACTAACAAACATTCCTTCATCCCCACAAATTGAAGTACTTAAATGACCAAATTAAACAATATTATTTCAGGTAGGAAGCCTTTAATTTTTCTAATGCGTTTGTTACTAAAGTCACAATCATCATCGGTCCAATTTGCTCACTTTGTCTTCTTTCACCATGCTTTCCAGTATGTAGTCACTGCTCCTGACCATATCACCTCAATGGCTATCACTTTTGTGAACTATTTATTTAAGTCTGCTGGTAACTCATTCATATACTTAGTTGGTTGTATAAGCGTTTCATGAATCTGTAAAACAAATTATTTATTAGAATTACTCCATGTTGGGTTAATAATCTTTAAAAGACAATTAATTGAAATAGATATAGACACCCCCAACATTAAAACATTAATTCTATGTAACTGCCCTTTTTCCTTTGTCCGACTATAATAACTTTGGCAAGTTTGGATGAGCAGTGACTAATAACTTTAACCAATCATAATTACAATGAAATATAAACTTTTATTTTTATCTGTGAGTAGTTAGTGACTTATTAATTAAATTAGGAAACAAATAAGATTTACCTTTGTCTCAAATAACACACAATCAAGCAACTATGACTTTCTAAACAGATCCGACGTATCAATCAATCAATTTTTATGTTTAAGGCTCTGTCTTCAAAGGTTATGACAACGACCCTGCGACCAAAGTCAAGGTTGGAAACTACAAGAGATTACGGTACCTACAAACAATAAGCGGTACCTACAAGGATAAGATCGAGATAAGACTAGGGCAATGAGGAAAGAAGTTTTCCTTCGTTTCCAAAGTAAATTTAAAATCACATTAATAGATGCACTATAGGCACGAGCACGAGCAAAGACAATATAAACACTAGCGTTTTAAGCACGAGTGTATTTAAATAAGCAAAGAACGGAGCCGTACGTACAGCCATTTTTTTTAAATTATTTCTTTATTACATATTTAAATATTTCATTTTCCTTAAAGAAAAATGTAGCTCTTACGCTGTTTTCATACCATATATTCATATAAATATATTTGCCTCATGTTTTGATCAATATGCTTTTCTGAGGAACAATATTTTATACAAAAGTTTTGGCTGTATCTTAGTGTTGACCTCTGCCATATAATGATAAATGTTTAACAAAAACGGTGTTGCCAAAATAAGGCGAATGTTTACAATCTTAGCTAATTTTGTCAGTCAAAGGTAAACTAAAAAATCACATTTTAAATATATAAAAAAGTGTATGAAAAATATGAGGAACTTAATCAAAGTACTTAAATTGAATCTAAAATACAAATTATTACTGTATTAAGTCGGAAGCACATTTGATAGTTCGCTGGGATTTTTCCCGTAACAGCTTTTACTTATTTTCTCATTGAACGTAGACAAAATGAACGTGGACAAAATAGCGTCCAATTAATAAATTCATGTTACAGTAGTCCAGAAGTGAGCGTGCCGCGGCAGCGGACGGCGGAGTGCCAGAAACGACTTTGTTTGCGTTCAGCTCTTGTCGCAGTTCCGCGCAGCCGTCCCATACGTAACTTTAAAATCTAAATTTCATTTAAAAATAATAATATCGGTTTCCACGCGGTGGGAATCATAAGGGGATAGTACCCTCTCCTATCCACCCCCTTCTTCCCTCCATAATCCACTCCGCGCGAACCATATTAAAGAAATCTCTAATGTTCTTATCAAATTAATAAAAATTAAAATATGGACTGGCGAAGTATCCAATATCAAGGAGATAGCCATTACAAGTTGTTATAATGTCAGAGCCTCGTCCGTTAATCAACAAGGTATACTGCTGTGACAAACAGATTAAGAATACTGTTCCTTTTCGGTCAGATTTAAAACAATGGTTTTGTACAATAAATAAAATAAATAAAATAAAGAATGACTTACATATATTTTTTTATATGGCAAGCGGTAACTTGTTTGACAACACGTTTCAATTATTGCTGTAAAATACAATAAAGACAATAAATAGAAAGTTACTTTATGATATGATACTTAATCTGAATCTTTAAAAGGTCAGCATTGTTTCCATTGAGGCAAAAGACTGTCCGTTGTTGGCACTACGTGTACATTAGATTTATTTCGATAACATAAGGGTTTATAAACAATTTAGTTTATCAAATTCGGTTTTCGGTTTACTTTCGGTAATTTTGGCTACTTAATATCTTATGAAGCCAATAATGGTCCGGAAATCCTCATTTTTTGTTATGTAAATGATGTTAAATCCTTTTTTATGACAACTGTATGAAAAAAAGCATTGCGACAAAATTTATTTAATTTTTATTATTTTAGGACATTTTTGAGTTATTGATTTTGATTTAGCATGGTATGGTATTCCCTTTTTTTTTATTCATTTTCCTTTTGATGAAGCTTGGTAAGTACTGTGTTTTATTTCTATTTTATTAATAAATTTAGCAGTTTTTAATGTTTTTATGAATATATTAAGTTATTGGTGATTATTATTATATGTGTAACATTTCTTTCTAAGTTTATTTGTTTTAGTTTGTGCATTTGTTACAGTTAGTAACGACCGTTACAAAGTAGCTATCATTTCAAAAAATCAGTAGCATCTTTTGTCTTTTTTTTGTTTAAACGTAATTTAAATGTTGTGTTTCAATAATATTTAATGCAAACAGTGTTGATAAGTATTTGAAGTGATACCTATTTACTAAAACGATTGTCATATAGGTAAGTAAGACTAAAAATAACCCCTGAAAATTCCCAAGTAACTTAGTTACCGTTGGAATGATTGTCTTACCTATGTTACGAGATTTCTTAGTGCTTTATTTAGTTTTTCATTTAGAGTGGGTACTCAACGCTTAAAAACCGTGAAAGATTTATGAGGTCAAACCATTGTGAATAGGTAGGAGTGTGTTAGGTAGATACCTATCTACCTTTTGTGCGACGACGCGGCGCGCCAACCACTTAAGTAGGTACCTCACAATCGGGTTGAATCATATTAATATTCTAACTAATAGGTATGCAAGTTTCTCCACAATGTTTCCTTCGCCGTAAAAGCGTCTTTTAAGTAGGTATAGTTGGTTGGTACCTTTGATTATAATCAAAGGTTGGTGCCTATGCAGTTAATGTAGGTACGTAAGCAGGTACTTACTTGCAGGGGGCTCCCACGTCAAGGTCATGTTAATTAGGTGTTCCCTCTGTGCTCTTTATACTTTATTGTACACAAAAAATAAAACAAACATTTTACAGAGAACAGGATACACAATGGCGAGCTTAACTCAAAATGAGTTCTCTTCCAGCTAACCTAAATTGATTAATAAAGTTTGAAATGTAAATGGGATTCTTATGTAAATTTAAATAGAAGTAGGTATGTACTTATGTACCTACCTCTTAATAGGAAGAATATTTTACTAAAATGTAATTTTACTTCATAGGTTCAAGTATCATCAATGGAAATGGAAGCCTCACCAATTAGCGTAGCTGCCGGCATGTACCTATTTTTATTAACTAAAAATATGGTCAGTGGGTCATGTTAGTAACTATTCTCCCTAACATGACCCTCTGACCCAATGATTTTCTTATAACTACTTAATTAAAACTTAAATTTAATGATGCCAGAAAATATGAAAAGTAAGAGTATTTTCTCAAGGCCTATTCAATAGTATTTTTATAGAAAATATTAGGCATTTAATTGTGTTTCCCATCTACCTAATGCTAAAATATGTTGTCAGAAGACTGTTTTTTTAATAACCGTCTAAGAAATCTACATATTGATATAGAATAAGCTGAACCTTCCATTTTTTTACAATCTCATTGTTGAACTGGTGTTCTCTTTAGTTGTGTTTTCTCTCTGTCTTTTTAAAACTGCATGCTTGGTAGGTGTAGTTTTATTTGTTAGAAAAACTAATTATCCAAGTATATTTTTTAACTTTATAAATACAAAAACACCTGCTAGGTACCTACACTTTATTTTTAAATTTAGTTATTTTTTTTTTGACCTACGAGTATGAGAGTTTTAGGTCCATACTCTCAAATTTTTAATTCTTAGGGGTAAGCAATGATGGTAGTTATAGCAAAACCCTTGCGTCTCACTTACTGGCTTTTACAGTATGCCTGGGAAGAGTTGGTAACTGGTAGATTCTATGGTTTTTTTTTCATTCCTTGTCCAGCAGGGAAGTATTTTTAGATATGATGAAGTAAGAGTTTAAGGTAGGTATGTTAGCTAAAATATAATTTATAAATACATATTTCAAATAAGTACCTAATAAATAGGTAGATGTTATATAGCTTCATATCAACAATACTTCAGGAAACACATTTTGGTGAGCATTTTAATTGTATGTACCCTTTAAATATTATGTATAGTAAAGCGACCCCCATATCACATGATCTTTATTTATTTATTTATTAGGGAAACACAACCATATTTATACACCTTACTTTAGATAACACTGATTGGCGGTCTAGCTATTATCATCAATTAATCATTACAGTCAATTTATTTGTAGGTATTCATCTATAAATTACATACCTACTCACTTAATGACATTAAAGGTTTGTCTTGTAGTACCGTGTATCTTTTGAAGCCTACCTACCTACATACTTATACATACAATCGCTGCACATTCTTAGGCTATAATATTAAGGTTTTAATTTGTGTCGTGAGTGCCTCGGAACATACATAAAGATGGACACAAATGCTTTTTACACAAATATTTACCCCAACTGGGAATTGAACCCAGGATCCGTCGATCAAAAGGCAGCGGCGCCAGTACCACTCGACCAAACCGGCCGTACACATACATATGTATACTACATGCGTCTAAGTATAATTCCTGTCGGAGTAGGCAGAGAGCACCATATGGTTCTAGAGCTATATGACACTACATTTGACATTAGTACATTTCGAGGGTCATAATCATAACCATAAGATAGAAAATGAGTAGGTATAGTGGTGATAGGTTGACAGCCTTCCGCCCGCGATAAAGCTGAAGGTTCGCGTCTCATTTATTGGTTTCTACCTTGTGGGAAGAGTTGGTAATTAGCATATTCTAAGTGTTTCTTTAATTCCCAGTCCAACATGAGGAAGTGTACCTATCTACATATATAAATATAAATACCCAGATAAGAGACGAACAATTATTAGGTATGCATTTTAATACGAAACTAACAGCGAGAAATTGAACCTGGAACCGTGTCGATTAAGATACAGTCACTAGGTAGTACCTATACTTTTTAATTCACTTAAAAAGAAAAGAGCTTCTCAGTTTCATCTGTATGTTTGAATGTATGTATGTTTGTCCGCGATTATCTCGCGTTTGGTTGCACAGATTTAGATGCAGTTTTTAGATAAGTATTTGTTACATTTAGGAGAAGGTTTTGGTGTTTTAACCGAATTCAAAAGAAAGGTTATCAGTTTGATTCGTATGTATGTATGTTTGTGCGCGATAATTCTCATGTAAGTACAGGGTCAACAGCACATCATGCTATCCAAAACTGTCAAATTTCTTCAATCGATTTTCAATTTTATCTCCGAGCATTAGAGTTTACTATCCATTGGGGAAATTTGAGTTTGTGGTAACCTGATGTGTTGTTGACTGTACACTAAAAATAGAAAAATAAGTGATTTTTTTAGAATAAAATTAACCGATTTCATAATGTCCCAAACCAAATGAGTTTGTTGGCCGCCTTTACACTGAATTAAAACAAATCAGTAGGTAATACGAAGCACATTAAATTAAGTTGTCTTTATTTATCGCTTTTTTTAAGTCTTTTTTTATTATTATTTATTAAGACCTTATTAAGAAATCTAAACAAATAATTAACTTGACGTTAGGTACCTTCTACTTCAGAGTGAGTAGGCATACTCAAATGTACATCAAGTTTACATTTTGGACTTTGTATCTATCATTTTAATATCATACACAAAATGGGGGAAACATACTCAAATTGTCCAGTAGGTATTATAATAATGACAGCCGTTACTCAGAATACCACACGCGTGCACTCTGTGCTGTTGAGATAAGAGCGGTTTTACTATGAAAAAATAGAGTTACCTAATGTGCTGGCCTCTGTACATACTTACTATGAAATCTTTTTTAGTTTATCTATTTTGCCCTTTAGTTGTATCATGTGCTGTAGATATGAATTTATATAACATTTCACCAAGTTTAAAACAGTTACCTATGTTATCATTGTCACTTTTATTTTATCAGTTTATCACTTAGCAAGTTAAAGCGGGTCGTGCAAACTGACTTTCTTTTTCGTCGTGCAAACTGACAAAAAAGGGGTGTTATAAGTTTGACGTGTATATTTGTGTGTATATCTGTGGCATCGCAGCTCCTAAACGAATAAACCGATTTAGATGTGATTTTTTTGGAAGCTGACATGATCGAGGTGATTCCGACGTGATAAAAGGGTCTTTCTAATTTTTGTAGGTCCGACTGATTTGAAATTTTTTTGTTAACCTTGAACTGATACTGTACCATCAAATAGTCTGTAGTAGGTATATAACTCCTTAGAAAATTACTGTAAATATAGCGTGTTTAGGTTTATAGGAATGATCTCTTTTTTTAACTGTTATAATTAGGTTCCTTAGGCCAGTGTTCACCAAAAATTTAACCGACGATTAGCAGCTAACCAGAGATTTGACAATGTCATTTTCATACATTTTTTTTGACATTTTGTCTGATTATCTTCTAACCGCGGTTTAACCGTTGGTTATATTTTTGGTGAACACGGGCCTTAATAAAATTATTAATAGGTACTTTTAGTAAAAGTGATAGGGGACTTTATATTCATGATTTTACTGATTTGTGATAGGATAATAACATATTTTCTCATTATTAAATTGAAAATTTATTATTTAATTTGTTTTTTGGAACATTTTTGACCTCTACAATAACGGCTTAAACGAAGTCACTAATAAATTAGGAATACATTATGATTATGATATTACAAATAGTTTATTTACCATTACGTAAAACATAAATTTTATATTTTTAGGTTCTATCCATCAAGGGTCTAACATTTTTCAAGGCAGAGGTACGCAGTGTACTGCCATCGCAGCATATGCCGGAGTATTTTCAATTTTAAAAAACCGCGATAATATATTAACCGATACAGATATCGACACCATTTTGGTTGGTGGGGACTCTTTATATACGAATATTATTCAATATCTGAAGTCCCAAAATCGATTCGAATCAGGTCTTTTATGCCCGGATGAACTATTCACCGAATTCCGCGTCGAAAATGTTGACGTAAAAATTGCGAATGTGGGGGACAACTGTGTCGCATATGACTGTTTTCCGAGCAGTCTTTCTGATTACAAGGAGAAAATTAAGACGCTTGACGAAATTTTACGAAAATATGTTTTCAGTGCCGCTCATGTCGACGGCACTGATACTATTTTGTTCACAGGGCAGGGCTACACATACTCCTTTTGGAGACATAAGGACGTGTACTATTTATTCAATAGTCACGCTGTGGATGCACATAACTTTAATGAAGGAATGAGTAGCGTAGGACCATTTGTTGCTCGTTTGTTCAGTTGCAGCACTACTGAACACTTAGCTAGACTTCTTTTTGCTGGTGGCAGGTTTGGTGATAGGTACGTGATGTACAGAGTGCGCGTACTGGGAAGGCCTTCCTCTCAAAACTCCCAATCGATTTTGCTGAATCAAACGACTGAACCGATGAATCAAACGACTGAACCGATGAACCAAACGACTGAACCGGTAAGTGACTTGACAAGAATGTTCAGGTCACTTTCCATGCCGTCGTCATCTCAACACTCTGAATCGCTTTTAAGAGATTACCAATCCCCTGGACCGATTTCATCTCTGACACAGATGCTTCGGTCACTTTCCATGCCGTCGACTCAAAACTCTGAATCAATTTTAAACCAACAAATGACGACTCCTTCCATTGAAACGCCTGAACCGATTTCGTTAGGTACCACCCAATGTTCCGAAAGGACTATGTCAAGTCCTGTGCAAAATGATTCCGCAGTAATTCAACCTGCAACCACAACAAACTGCAACACCGCGCAAAACATACAAACAGATCAAAAATTGACGCTTTTAAAACCCGTGGTTGTGGTTGAAAAAGTTAGGGATTTCAAATTAACGAAATTAAAGCCAGTTGTCCTCGTAGAGCCACTCGAAACTGAAAAAAACACCGAAACCAACAAAGGCGGTCGGCCCAGAAAGCGAAAACGTGGTAGGAAACCGACAAAAGAAAATGCACACCTGGAAGCGGTAAAGAAGTATAAAAAAACTAATCCGGAAGTGAATCGCGCCGCCGTTCAAAAATATACTGAAAAACGACCAGAAGTGCATCGCGCCGCTGTTCAGAGATATTCTGAAATTCATCCCGAAGTAAACCAAGCCGCGACGCGACAATATAACGAAACAATGCGGAACGTAGACGTACCGTTGCGGCGATCCAGAAATCTAATCGGAGAAAAACGTGGTTCTGAACTTGATCTCATTCCGATTTTTTCACTTAAAAACACATCACTGTTGAGTCAGCAGACATTTATATGTCCGCATTGTGGGGCCCCTCTTTTTGATGAGGAAAAAAGTAGTAGACAATGGTGTTGTCGTCAGGGGGCATGCAAAGTTCAAAACTTTCCCCCTCTGGATGAAGATTTTTACTCTCATCCAGCTTTTCTTGGTAGGCCCCGTGCGTATAACAACTTGTTTTCGTTTTCCGCACTGGGAGTTTCGCATGGGTTTCAGCATCTTGAGGGTTTATCTTTTATTAAAATTCAGGGCCGTATTTATCACAGGGTTTTTGATTTATCTTATAATGAAACTCCCAATAACATTAATTTTTATATTAACGACAACACCGAAAGGGAAAATTTGGCCGCCGATCTAAGCCTCGATAGACAGGTAATTAGATCGATTTCGAGTTTTTTACATAGCGTCAATCCTTATATAGACTGTTTTAGGAGATTAAGTTTAGAACCATCGTCCGAGGCCTTTATACAGTTCCAGAGAACTTCTCGCGCCACTCACGGCAACATTCTTGGTGACCAACCTTTCGGTCACGAAGTTTCGGCCATTATCAGTACGGATCGTGAACAGTACGTCCCGCGAAGCATTGCGATATGGAAAATTGGAGACAGCAGGCCGCATCCCGTGGATATAATGCATCCTCTTTACGAGAGCTTTCAATATCCCTTATTATATCCACATGGAAATCCGGGCTGGTGCCTTGGGAAAGTCGACAACAGCGGCAACAAGCTTAGTCAGCTTCAATATGTTCGTTGTTTACTCTTGTCCGAATCGCGATTTAGTAATTTTAGCCGGTTGTCTGAGGAGTGGTTAGTTGATTTATATTGTAGAATCATTGAAGAGCGTCTCCGGTTTATAGAACATGCCCAAGCGAGAGGTCAACAAGACCCGCTTAGGGTTGCACCACTCTCAGAATTATTAGAGACGCGAACGCAAATTCAAAACGATGAGACAATATTAGGCGAAGGCGGTGTTGTACCGGGACGAATTTACTTGCCCAGCTCATTTACAGGGGGTCCGCGTTACATGAAAATGAGGTACCTGGACGCTATAGCAATAGTGAACAGGTTAGGCCCACCGTCGTTCTTTTTAACTTTCACTTGCAACACACGTTGGCCCGAAATAAGGCAATCAATATTGCCGGGTCAACGAGCGAACCCCCAAATTTGTGCTCGAGTTTTTAAGTTGCGTTTGGCTCAGTTGATTAGGGATTTGAAGAGCGGGCAATGGTTTGGTCATATTTCATATATGATGCACGTAATAGAGTTTCAAAAAAGAGGACTGCCGCATGCGCATATTTGTTTCAGGGTTGAAGGCGGTGGGCCTGCAGATAGTGTAGAGATAGATAAATTTGTTCGTGCTGACATACCTGACCCGTCCGAAGCTGAGGGCAGGTTGCGTAAGGCAGTCCTCGACCATATGATTCACGGACCGTGCGGCCCGCCTCACCGCACAGATCTTCTGTGTTGGGATAGCGAGAAAAAAAAATGCACGAAATTTTTTCCAAAGCGGGAAACGTCTGTCACCTTCTGTGACGATAAGGGTTTTATTAATCTCCGCCGCAATGGTGAA
Organism: Aproaerema taeniolella; assembly: GCA_949987775.1. Taxonomy (NCBI): domain Eukaryota; kingdom Metazoa; phylum Arthropoda; class Insecta; order Lepidoptera; family Gelechiidae; genus Aproaerema; species Aproaerema taeniolella. The sequence goes on from OX465270.1 coordinate 6,640,589, forward strand.
AACGAGGCCACCATTAAATTCCGCGGCAGAGATGTTAAAGTTAGCGATTTATGGGTCGTCCCGTACAATGCCGCCTTGCTTTTGAAATATGACGCTCACATAAATTTAGAAGTTTCTTCACAGCGCACCGTAATTAAATATCTTTTTAAGTATATGACCAAAGGTCCCGACGAAGCCCGTGTCGCCGTCATTGACGAAGCCAATCGTAACAACGAAATCGAACAATATGTCACGAAACGCTACATCGGATCTAGCGATGCAGCGTGGAGAACTTTAGCGTTTCCGTTGACACAATTGGCGCCAACAGTTAAAAATCTTTGTGTCCATTTGCCTAATCAACATTCAGTTTTTTTCAGACCCAACGACATAGAGAATTCAGTAAACCGCGCAAGTTCCGATCTTATAGATTATTTCAATAGACCTTTAACTGCAGAATTTGACAGACTGACTTACCTGGACTTTTTTGAACAATATAACATGCATGCAAAGGACCCAAATTTGAAAACTGTCCAATCCATACGCACTGAAAATGGAAAATACGTTACTAAAAGAGTGAGGGGTGAGCTCGTCGCGCGTCTTTTCTGGGTCGAGCCGAACAGGGGTGAGCAATTCTACTTAAGAATTTTATTAAATGTTTACCCGTGTCGCAGTTACACAGATTTATTGTTGATCGGTGGTCCGAATTGCACAACCTTTCAGGAAGCTGCCAAAGCAGTAGGTCTCGCGGATGATGAAGTCGAGTACGATATGGCTATGTCGGAAGCTTCAACTTTTTTCACAGGACCACGCCTTCGTAGCTTTTTCGTGCTCTTGGCTGTTAACGGTGCCCCGGTCGCAACACTGTGGGACAAATTTAAACGTCAGTTGGCTGAGGACTTTTTGCATAGAATGCCAGGTGACGAAGACGACGCGATTAAAATGTGCCTCATTCAAATAAGTCGCTTGCTACGACGACACGGGTCGTCTTTAGTAGATCAAGGCTTGCCGGAAGTCTTTGATAGTAGTACCGAGCTAGATAGGGAACGTACGGAGCACGATTTTGACAGTGCTAAATCATTCGTCGACGAATGGTTACCGCGGTTATCGTCCGAACAAAGATCCATTTTCGATTACGTTGATAGGCTTTGCAGGGATAGGGAGTTCCGTGACTCAAATAATACTGCTATTTTCATTGATGGACCCGCCGGGACGGGAAAAACACTTTTATTAAACGTCATTTCCGCTCATATTCGTAGCAGCTGCGGCGTAGTTTTGAATTGTGCGTCATCCGCAATAGCCGCCCAAAATTATCCCAGTGGAATGACCGCGCATTCCTTGTTCAAATTTCCTTTAGATCTTGTGGATGACCGCGGAGTCTGGAACATCACAAATGGTTCTCAAAGGGCTGAACTGATATACAACGCCGACCTCATAGTGTACGACGAAGCGCCGATGGCTCACAAATACTTGTTCAATTTATTAGAGAGATCGTTGCGAGATTTGATGGGAACGGACAAAATTTTTGGGGGCAAAATTATCGTTTTCGCTGGGGACTTCAGGCAAATTCCCCCGGTCGTAGTGGGTGCGCGCTCGAATTGGGATATTCTAAATTCGTCTATCAAAACCTCGCAACTGTGGCCTAATTTGAAAATTTTCTCTTTATTCACTTCACAACGATGCAGGGAGGACGCCGAATACGCGGATTTTCTTTTGCAATTGGGCTCCAACGAGTTGCCTCCTCATGTATTGCCAGTAAACGGAATTGCTGAGCAATTGTTTCAGCTCGATTCAATCGAGGTTGCTCCAACCTTGGACGACTTGATTGAATTCGTCTTTCCCGCTGAAAACCTCTCGGATCCGATCTTTTGTGCCGAGAGAGCAATTCTGTGTACTCGCAATGATGCCGTTGGAGAGATTAATATTAAAGTATTAGATCGTGTGCTGGGGGATATCTTGCATTTTTATGCAATTGACAAAATTTTAAGCGAAAACGCCGATCAAGTATTTCTGGGCCCCGACCTTCTGAATACACTATCTCCCAAGGGAGTTCCAGATTTCGATTTAAAAATTAAAGTCAATTCCGTTTGTATGATCATGCGTAATCTTAGTTTCGCTGACGGGTTGGTTAACGGGACGAAGGTGGTCGTCATAGCTGCATCTGCACGTTTAATCACTGTTCGTAAATTCGATAGCCCGCGTGAATTTTTGATACCTCGCATTCTCTTTAAAGCCGCCATAGATCGCAATAGTCCTTTTGAAATGTTGCGCCGCCAATTCCCGTTGCAGGTATGTTATGCTATGACGATTCACAAGAGTCAGGGTCAGACGATTAAACGAGTAGGAGTGGATCTTCGGTCGGACGTTTTAAGTCACGGCCAACTCTATGTGGCCTTAGGTCGCGTTCGCAAAAAAGAAGACATTAAAATCCTAATACCTAGAGGCCGATTCGTTAATAATCATCCCTACTCAAATAATGTAGTTATTTCTCAACTTTTAAATTGACATATGGTACTTCCTGAAAACGTTTATTATAGAATTGTTCACTTCTGTAGAATTCGGTTGAATGGTTCCATTAGTTTTAAGTAATTTATTTCATATTAATCAATCGTTATCATCTTTTTATTATCATCGTTACACCGTAATATTATCATTGTTTTTTTTATACGTTGTTGACTATATTTGTAAATTTCAAATCATAAATCATGTGCTGCAATGGATGTACACTGCGCTTTTTTTGTACACTATACAAACATAACACTTACAGTGTCATCATTCAATGTCGTTGTGTACAACTGTTAAACATATTTTTGACAAACTGTAATTGAGTTGGGTATTTATAGTGAGTAAACTTATTACTGACTATAGAAATTGCAAGTAAAGGTAGGAAAAATGTGTAGGGATTAGTCATCGATGATCAGGTGTGCTATTCGGCTGTTAGCACAGTGACGACCGGTCTGTGGACGCTGAGTGAACGAGTGAGAAGTAAACTTGCCTGGGCGAGCGTATTGGGGGTGTTTCGGTTGATAGCTGGGAGTAACGTGGAGATAGCATGAGGATGATGTCGGAGAGCCGTTGATTCTTGAGTCAAGTCTCACTCAGATCAAGTAGCCGACCCAAAATAGACCGTCGGTTTGGCTGTACAGGTTCAGAACGAGAAGGTCACTGGTAAAAGCTCTCTCACCGTAGGATGACTCGGAGACGGATGGAGATGATGACGGAGGCGAGCTTGACACGTTAATGCGCTGTTTGTAGACTGCGCGGTAAGTTGCATGTGAAATAAGGCCCCCGATTGCGGTGAGTTTGAACGTGTTTACCAAAGCTAAAACGCTTGGTAAACACGTTCTAACTAATGGCAATCGTGGGCCTGGGTTGGGTTCAACGAAAAACTATTGCGGTAAGTTTGAAAGTGTTTACCAAAGTAGAAAGGCTTGGTAAACTCTTTCAAACTTACCGCAACCGTTTTCGTTGAACCCAGCCCCAGCCCCCCGATTGCGATAAGTTTAGATTCGCAATCGCAATCGGGGGCAGGGGTGGGTTCAACGAAAAAAATCAGAAGTATTCATCATTGTTTTTGGGGTCATTCAAAAGGGGGTATTTGATTATGTTTGATGACAAGGGGGATGATAATCTGAATGTTGATTAATGCAGCTATACAAGATGTAAGAGACAGCTTAGCAAAAACTGTAACCCTAAATTTTCACAATTTACTAATTTTAATATTAAATTGAAATTACTTATTTGATAATACTTTATTTTACTCATAAAAACATTATTGACAGCTTAACCATCGGCATGCCTGGTGAGTCTCAGGGCCCGCCTTACTGGAAAATCCTTCGTACCTATTGTTTTAAATATATATAAATTTATGTCTAATGTCGCTTATGGCAAGTTCACTTATAAACTAGCCATGTAAACATTTCCCTTTCTACAGGCAATCCTTAGCCGACTTTCTCCTGAAAAAGATATGCGGAAAGTATTCAGATTTTTGTAGGGTCTACCTAACATTTTCTTTTGACTAATTCCATTTGTCTCCTTTCTTCATGCCAGTATAAAATTTAACCATAAAAGATAGATTGTGTATAAAATATGAATTCTTTGTTTTTGTTGTGCTATCCAATATAGGTTTATTTCAGTTAGAATCTAAACTTTAATGTGAAAGTAATCTATAATTTTCTTAATAATGAACAAGAATAAATATTCTAACCGAATCTTAACAAAAAATTCTTGAATTTCAAATGTTTTTGGCTATTAAATATGTCTCTGAGGCATATTTAATACCAGGCATATGATGTCATTTTCATTCACCAGGCATGCCAAGGATTAAAACACGAAAAACTGTAATATTCATCTCAGAATAATAGCGACACGCGCAACTACGCGATTCGTTGCGTAGTTTTAGCCGATCATAATTATGTGTACATGATTACATATTAGAAAATATAAAATTTATTAACAAAATTTTAAAAGAACAACAAACAGGATAACAAATTTTAAAAATCTAAATGATCTACATTTTTAGCAAAATTTAATATATGTGTCTATTAAATTTTAGACTCACCAAAAGTTGCTAAACATCAATTTAAAATACTTTCGGCAACACATCATGCTATACAATTTAACTTTGACGTCGCCCTTATCTTGCTCGTATTAACGTTTGCTTTCGTATCGCAAATGGGTAACCTGACTTTCTGTTGTCTGTACCAAAATTACTTCTCATCAAATTCTATAATCGCAAATAATTTATTCCTCAAGTGTTTAAAACTTACATCTAGGGGGAAAAATAAAGTTAACTTATAGGATTAAAAACAAAAAACGGTTTGACTATTTTTAATTTATCCAGTTGATGATTTACGATTTATTAATTTACCCATAGACTATAACTGACGATTCAAATGTTCATATTCTAGATTTGTTCAATTAAACTTTTGATGAAATATAAAAACGAAGCACTGTATTTTATATTTTATAATTTGTTGTTTTTAAAAAATTAAGTAATTAGATTTTTTGTTATCTAATATGTAACTGTGACAACTCAACCGTTCTTGTATTTGCTAAGCTGTCTTTAACATCCTGCGTGGAATATTTTTAATTAAAAATTACATACTTACGTAAAACTTAGGTGGCCTTTTCTATTCGTTTAAAACAGCGACAATCTTTAAATATGAATTATATTAAATTACTTGTTACAAATTGTAACAAGATTTCTACATTCGGCTTTTACATTTTTTTCGACTAAGATGTTTACTTACGAGTTATCTAATAATTAGAGTAATGATGTAAAAAAAAAAAAAATTACCTTTTAACTTCTCATTCATTCAAATGTTTTTCTAATATATGAAAAGTCTGTTTTTTGACTGTTGCTTTTGATTTATTAAAAAACACCAAAATACCTTTTCCAAAAAGTATAGTTATATTTTTAAATATATCTTTAAAAAATCTTATGTGTAATTAACTTCTTACTTTAGTTATGAAATATCATGTAAAATAAGTATGAAAGTGGAACTTACTATACTATCGTCTAACTAGACAATTTACCTTCATTTCTTAAAATTTTAATACTTAATTTTATTTATGAAACATTTTTTTTATTTAATCGTCCGAAAAATCAATCTCTTCAATCTTATATCGAAGCAATTTTCATCGCATCAAACTCTACGACATCAACAACAGGCACAGCAACGAATCATCGTTAACACAATGCACGCTTTCTGGTCCAGATCATAGTTGGCGCAACGCGTGCTTCTAATCTGTAATGGCAATACTGGCAATGTCGCATCTGCACTGCCTAAAGCAGCCCACAAGCCACAAATGTTTTAGCACACATTCAACCCAGCAACTTCGTCACCACTACATGTTCACCGTACGCTAGACTTGGCAATCTAAAAAAGAAGATATCTGTGATTATCTCAACAAATGCTACTTATTTATCAATATATGGTGCTACACTGAAGTTTCAAAGTTCAGCATACAAAATAACAAGAAATTTTACAAATGAAAATGTATAAAGTGGTTTTGTAAGTGCTGTGAAAAATTGAGATGAGAACCCTACCACAAATACTCAACGGAATTATACCAATATTTCTCATCCACCGCTCGTCCTTTTTGTTTTTCTGCAATATCTTCTCATGTCTACAACTTGTAACATGAGAAAGAAGCTTATTTACCGATGCATGCCGCCTCAAGTTTGAATCACCTTCGATTCACCGATTTAAGATTTGGAGTTGGTTGGAGTAATATAATATGTGGACGTCAGAATCTAATAACATGTTCACAATGTATGCCAAAGTAAGATACGTGTTGGTAATGAAGTTGTATGTCACTTATGATTGAAAATGCCGTTACTATAATTATGAAAGACCATTTCAGAAACTAAACACGAAGATTGCGTCGAAACAAATCAAAAATAACAGTTCCAGATGGTGATTGTAAAAATGTGTTGCAAAAAAAAAACAAAAAAACCAAACAAAACAAAAAAAAAACAAAAAAAAAACAAAAAAAAAACAAAAAAAAAAACATATAACCAAAAAAAGTAAAAAAATAAAAAAAAAAAACATGGAAAAAGCAACACATTTTAGTTAAGAAAAAAATAATAATAAGTAGTTCAGATTTTATTATTCATTCATAATCTACTTTCTCTACTTTCCATTTTCTTTATAATAAAATTGATGTTTTAATAATATTATAACCTAACTTAGTCAAATAACCCACCCCGTTTGATTCCTGGAGCAAAGGTTCCCACGACGCTAGCCGCGTTGAATTGCAAGGGACAACCTTTGCACCACGAATGCTTTGCCCCAGGAATGAAACGGAGTGGCTTATTTGACTAAGTTAGATTTAAAGCTAAGATTGTGTTTTCAATTATAATATTAATATTGATGTCCATTCACAATAATTTCATTTTTTTGTAGTGGCCAACAGTTCTGGCCAATTCAATATTTTCAAAATTAATTTTATTAAAGTAAAACAAAATTTACAAACAACAAAGTAATATATAATTTTGTCACATGTGTGCATTGCATTCTGTCCTATTTTGATAAAAACGGTTTTGAAATAAAAATGATTGGCTTCACTTAAAATATAAACAGTTCTAAGACAGATAGATAAGTGTAATTTTTTATAATAATTTTTGTTTTAGTAAAAAGCCTAAAGAATTGTTCTCGTAATAAAAAGAGCTATCTATGTAAAAATCAATTCTTATATTAATGTTAAAAAAATAAATTACAAATTGAACTTAAAGTTAGTAAAGATTATAACTTTTAAAGTTAATTAATGTTGGTTAAGATTTTTTAAAAGTTAATAACAACATGCACTGTCATAGTACACTCAAGAACACGTCAAGCTTGACACTTTGGACCGGCCCTGCATTGTATGGCGCGCAGTATAAATCAGAGCTCAGCTTAAACTGGTAGTGTAAAGCGTGACCTGCTCTTGACTGTACTATGTTTAAGAATACTGTTACAGCCGAATGAAGAATTCACAGTTCATTTGTCCAAATTCATATTGATTAATGCAAAACAAAGGCATGTTCAAAGAAGAGCAAATGAAAAAATATCTATGTTTCAAAGACAGGCAAAATAACGACTGTAAGAGGCTGCTTAATTTTTAATTTTTTTTTAAACCGTTTTTTTGGTTATAAATGTTGATGAATACTTCTGGTTTTTTTCGTTGGAGTGGGTGCAACTTATCGCGCAGTCTACAGGCAGCACATTCACGTGTCAAGTTCGTTTCTCCATCCTTTTCCGAGTCGTCCTACGGTGAGGGCAACCAGTGATCAGTTCTGAACCAGTACAGCCAAACCGACGGTCTACTTTGGGGTCAGCTACCTGATCTGAGTGAGACCTTACTCGAGAATCAACGGCTCTCCGACATTATCCTCATGCTATCTCCACGTCACTCTCAGATATCAACCTTAACACCTTCAATACGTTCAACCGGTGGGTCTGCTTCTTTCTTTTTCACTCGGTCTCCGAGATTGGTTTGCACTGTTCTAACAGAGGAATGGTTCACCCACATATCATTGATTTCCAATCAGTACACATGGTTCCGACCTTTACTTGTGAACCCTATAGTCGGCAATAGTTTACTTACTGTGGATATCTTACTCAATTACAGTTGAAAAAATATGTTTACCATTGTACCAACCTCATTAAATGATGTCACTACACTACACTACACTCATAATATAGCTGAATACAAGGGATGGATACTTGTATGATCGAATGAGATGTATAGTATGAGTGCTAAAAGTAGTTTGCTTATAGTTCGGATTTTAGAATTTCATAAGTTTCGTTTCAGCTCCATCATAATCTGCACGAGGTTCGTCATCTGTTCTATCCTTTTTTTTTGTTTATATTCTGCGTTGGTTTCTTTGTTTTGAGGAGACATCAGGATCTACGTTGTTCGTCAAAGCCTTTGGGTCATTTTTAGTTGTTAATATAGGATATTGAGAGGTGATTTGTGACTTTGTTATTCTTCATTCTTTTTAGTCCTTTTTGTTCTTTAAATTCTGCTTAGGCTTTTTTTTAACTTAAAGAGACATCGGGTTCTACGTTGTTCGTCAAAGCCTTTGGGTCATTTTTAGTTGTTAATATAGGATATCGAGAGGTGGTTTGTGACTTTGTTATTCTTCATTCTTCTTAGTTCTTTTTGTTCTTTAAATTCTGCTTAGGCTTTTTTTAACTTAAAGAGACATCGGGTTCTACGTTGTTCGTCAAAGCCTTTGGGTAATTTTTAGTTGTTAATATAGGATATCGAGAGGTGATTTGTGACTTTGTTATTCTTCATTCTTCTTAGTCTTTTTTGTTCTTTAGATTCTACTTAGGCTTTTTAACTTAAAGAGACATCGGGTTCTACGTTGTTCGTCAAAGCCTTTGGGTTATTTTTAGTTGTTAATATAGGATATCGAGACGTGATTTGTGACTTTGTTATTCTTCATTCTTCTTAGTCCTTTTTGTTCTTTAGATTCTGCTTAGGTTTTTTTTAACTTAAAGACACATCGGGTTCTACGTTGTTCGTCAAAGCCTTTGGGTCATTTTTAGTTGTTAATATAGGATATCGAGAGGTGATTTGTGACTTTATTATTCTTCATTATTCTTAGTCCTTTTTGTTCTTTAGATTCTGCTTAAGCTTTTTTTAACTTAAAGAGACATCGGGTTCTACATTGTTCGTCAAAGCCTTTGGGTCATTTTTAGTTGTTAATATAGGATATCGAGAGGTAATTTGCGACTTTGTTATTCTTCATTCTTTTTAGTTCTTTTTGTTCTTTAGATTCTGCTTAGGCTTTTTTTAACTTAAAGAGACATCGGGTTCTACGTTGTTCGTCAAAGCCTTTGGGTAATTTTTAGTTGTTAATATAGGATATCGAGAGGTGATTTGTGACTTTGTTATTCTTCATTCTTCTTAGTCCTTTTTGTTCTTTAGATTCTGCTTAGGCTTTTTTTAACTTAAAGAGACATCGGGTTCTACGTTGTTTGTCAAGGTCTTTGGCGATTTGTATTTTGATTCAGCTCTTCATTAAATGTAGTTTGCATATTAGTTCCTTTAGTAGATGCTTTATTTCAAAACATGCTTTTTTACATATACATCACCTCAGTACACTTACAACATTACTCATAAACAACATTTTGCTTTTTAGTGGTTACGCATGAAGACTGGTATGATCGATTGATGGCATGAAATTGTAATACATGAAAGCTGAAGTAATTCTTTTTGCTCCTTTAATAGTAGTATTAGATCGTAGTTAAGCGATTTTGTAGATAGAAGTTTTTTGCAATTTCAGTTTTTCAGCTAAAGGAATTTGGCGAATAACGGTGATTACTCAATCATTGACTACACGTCATTGTATTTACTCCGGTTCTTGTTTGGTCGGGGAAGTACCTCATTCGACGTTGTTATCCCACGAGATTGTTTTGTTTCTATTTTTCATTTCAGCTGTATTTAGTTTTAGATAGAATTTAATTCGAAATATTTATTATTCGTAAGTATATATTTTTAAAATTATTTATATAATGTATTTATTGTAGATTTTTTTTTTTAAATGAGTTAATACTTTATGTACTTCGTTTATTACATTTTTTTCCACTTAATTGCATTTCTATTTATTTCATATATTATAGTCATTTTTTATTTTATTATACATGTATATGTTATAGTAATTTTAATTAGTTAGCTCTCTTGTAGGATATTTTATGTATTAAATTATTCATTTCTTTTTATTTTAATATTTTGTGATTATTTTAATAGTTTGTGTAGTTAGCTCTTCACGAATTATTATTATGTATTTTATTTATTGTATATCTCTTTTATTTTTGTAGTTAGAGTAGTTAGCTCCCCTCCAAGATGGTCAGCCTTGACGTGGCGGAGGGGCTCAGTAACTTCAGACTAAATTAACTGCACTGTACTTGCTATAATATTTTAAATAATACAAAGCTCTTTTTATTCATTTTTTTTCCTTTTCCGATCATGTACCAGTGCGGTTTTATAAGTAGTATCTTTAGTCTGAAGTGAAGCGAATGACATCACAACTGCACCACTTCACATTTTTAAGTTTTTTTCTCTTTCAGTTTTAAATTATTATATTGAAATACTAATGTTTAAACATCAATTACGTGAAGAAGTAGACATGAAGATATTCAACAATGACCATCACTGTAACAATCAAGAAATATGTTACCGAAGACAACTGGTGGACTAAAAATTTAAGGTACCTACTTAAATAATAAAAATATTATACAATAAACATAAGTAAATAAAAACATTCTTTAAAGTATACTTAGACTAATTTAATTTATTGCAACTTATTCCACACTGAGTAAATAATTTTAAAAACGAATTTTGAATTAATTACCTTTCGCCATTATACGTACCTCATGTTTCATCTTATAACCCTTGGAATTTATGTCAAATGTGGTAAGAAGTAGTCCCAGAACCATTGGTTTTGTAGGCGTGAACGTATGTATGCATTTATGTAATTTTGAATTAATTTTTTTACAGAAACTATCGCCTTATTCATCAAACAAACTACGCTACTCATAGTGAAGATACATCTCTAGATGAGTGACGAAAGCGACGGCACTGAACGCGTAACTGAAACCACCGATGGAAGATGCTAGCAGCACTGCCATGGACACTTTAGGCTAACTCTAAAAGTGAACGTCTTTTCAAACTGAAGCAATAAAATGAAACTAGGTCATTATATTAAATACAAATACTTTTTAAATGAATTAATTATATTTCAGTAGCCTCATATTTCATTTCCACACTGTTTCAGTGGATATCAAAAAAAAATCAAAATCAAAAATAATTTATTTGTGTCTCACATATTCTTCGTATAAATAGGCAGGGGTCTCCTTTTAGGCATGAGAATGCCTGTGCCAGGGGGCCCCGCTCTTCTTTTAGATACAATTCTTATGCTAGAACAATTTAGGCATGCAAAGTGTATGTGTATGTGTGTGTGTGTGTGTGTGTGTGTGTGTGGATATAACCAAGCAGAGATATTTCATAGTATTTGTTTTGGTGTAATCGAAGTAAATAAGTTAAAAAACGATGATACAGACTAACGCGGCTCGCAACGCCGCTGCTTGTGCCTTTTCATGCAGTTCTGTCTAATGTGTGTGTTTTTCAAGTCTTTGTTTTACTTTTTCAGATTATATATACCTATAGAGATGTCGACAATCTGCCATCAAATCTCAAAAAAAACAAAGCTAAAAATTAGAAACTGAATCGGTCATAAGAGCAGAAATCGTCATTATCTTAAAGCAATGTAGACAACTGTTACAGATTTCAAGAATGAAGGTAAAACTTATTTAATAAAACTTTATTTATAAAAAAGGGGTATTAGGGTCAGCTCACATCGCGACGCGACGACGTTGCGAATAGAGCCATTCAAAATTGAATTTTATTTACTACTTGAAAAGATAAACATTTCATTGTGCGAACGCCGCGGCGAGCGGCGAGGCGCGGCGCTGCGTGGTGCGACGTGTTCTTAATTCTCACTTGTGATAAATATAGTTCAATTTTGAGTGGCTCTATCCGCAATGTCGCGTCGCGGTGTGAGCTGACCCTTAGGTTCGACTCCTAATAGGTACCGCCACTAAACAAGTAAAAATTTTCTGAGTTACATCGTTTTACTGTTATAGAACGCCCGCATTACAGAAGGAGACTCAAGTCTTTATCTATACTGTACTTAATTGTTTCTTTTTCTCACTATCATAATGACCAAGATGACTCCTACTTCAGTGTAGATCTGAGTCCGGGTCGCATTTTGTAATACGGATCTAAATGCTGTCCGATGCGTTTATAATTGAAATTATGTTTCTGTCCAGTCTGGTTCTCTTATTGTCAAGATCACGGAATTCAGATGAGAAGTTATGAAGATGAATAAAAGTACCTAATATTAAAGTGATTAAATAAATACCTACTCATCCGATATCCCATTAGTATTGATTTCATTATATTCAAGTTTTATTCATTTAAGTAATATTAATAATTAACAATAATGTTATTTTATTACAGAAGGAAATCGTATTAAAGAAAAATAAAGCTGCTTTGCCTAAAACCGACCACATAACGCGACCTGCGGCCGAGGGCGGGACTACAGCAGGTACAGCACCTCTGTACTAACTGATGTAGCGCAATGTACACACGGTAGCACGTCAGGTACACATACCTCGACGTTGGTGTAGCCTGACGTGACCTCGACGTCGCCCTTATACCAGTCGTAATAGCGCCAGATTTCGTAGAGCAAATGGGTAATGACGTGCTTTTGTCTGTACATATTCATGAGGCATTTGTTTGGAAAATCATACAGAGCAATAGATTTAAAAAAAAATCTTCCACACTGAACTGTTAGTGACATAAACACTTCAGTAAAAGTCAATAGTTAGCCAGCAAAGGAAGATTTGCTGTGTCATGGGCGAAAGACTACCAATCTTTCTCCACAATAGATCATGTATGATGGATGTATCATCACATCATTGCTGATAATTATAAAAAGGGGTATTGGGTTCGATTCCTAATACTGCCAATGAACAATTGATAAATAATTGTTTAAGTTGCACACCCGTATTACTATTACAGAACGCCTATATTACAGAAAGAGACTCATTAGTATTGATTTAATTATATTTAAATCTTATTTCATACATTGAAGTATAAACAATAATATTATTTTATTACAGATGAAACAAATCGCATCAGATATATAAATGACGCTGCATCAAGCCGGCCAAGTGACGCGAGCCACGGCCGGGCCGGGACTACAGCACCGTCTGCACTAACTGATGTAGCGCTATGTATGTACGTACTCATCAGGCATTTGTTTGAAAATTCATACAGAGTAATTTAAACAATGTTTTCACACTGAACTGGTAGTGACAGAAACACTCCAGTAAAAGTCAGTAGGTAGACGGCACACGAAGGTTTGCTGTGTCATAACGTCATAAGCGAAAGACTACCGATCTTTCTCCACAATACATCACGTATCATCATAGTTGATAACTCTCATATTCATGACTCACTAATACTCTACCTACCCGGTTAGAGATTATTGGCATGAACTTACGTATGTATGTGATATTACACAAACACAGTAAATTAAATTAAATATTGCTATGTGCATTTCAAATAGCAATATTCATATATACTTACATATATACGCTCACGCCCATAATCCCTAACGGGGTATGCAGAGAATCAGTGGTTCTAGAACCACTAGATGCCACGTTTGATACAAATTGTGAGGGTTATCAGATGGTACAAGTTGTATAATGGTGAGAAGTGGTCAGCCTTTCGCCCAGTATACAGCAAAACCCTTCGCATCCCTCTTATGAGAAGAGAAGGTAGCGATATTCATGTATTATAAAAGTCAATACTGAACTTAGCCTACTCAGATTTTTTCAAATTTACGTTAAAACATTATATTAAACTAATAATCATAAAACATACAAAGGAATGCATTCTGTGCGCTTTTAAAGACGAGCACCATTTTATAAAAGTCAAAAATAGATGTTACAGATACAACAACTTAGATAATTAACATTTTTATTATTTTTTCAGATAACAAAGCGACAACCATTCGGCGACACTGTCAAAATTATTTTGAAATCTTCCAACCACGCCAAGGCAGAAAATGATTTAATTTAGATAAATAAATTAGTAATAAATAATTGATATGATTAAATTTTTATTTATTATGAACTCATTTTTTGTTTCATTATATTACTAAAAATAATTCGTCTGGTATCAAATGGTTTTAAAACTGCAGTTCTGTCTACCCAGTAGGAAATATTAGGTTTGAATGGATTAACTTTAAAATAAATGATAATAACCATTTTGTCGATACGTCACAAGTTTTTCAATTCAGTATAGCCTAACACTCACATCTATTATTATTCAAGTATATAGACGACGACACATTAGGCTTTTCATGTTGACCTCTACATCGGCCCTTATTCCGCTTAGATTGCGTCGGCTTTGTGCTAATGAGTAACTTGACGTATTGCTGTCTGTACATCATCTTTAGTCATTGGTACCTACTGACATGCAGTGCCATCTTTCGACGAACAACACAACTAACTTTTTTTAAATTATTTTTCCCAGGCCATAGATTATAGTGGTAGTTTTCTTTATTCTTCAGGATAGACAAAGACATACAGCCAAATCTTTTACGTGACACCATAAACATGAAAATAAGTAATTCTGCACAAATAAAGCAAAGCAAAGGGTTGCTTACCCATGCAACCGTCGTGTTCTATGTTTTCCCTTATTGTCTCTCAATTTTTTTAAGCTATTGCATAGCTTCTATCGCGGGCCTTGAGCGCGGGGACCGAATCCCAAAATTCCGTAACGAAAAAAACCTAACGCTCCCCACTCCGACGGGCACGGAGGTGTGATACAAAATGCTATGCAATAGCTTTATTTTGATTTTCTAAGAAATATAGCTCTTTCTACCCAGTTAAAATTGTAAATCATAATTGCATTGGTTAAAAAATAAAGAAAAAAAATTATGACCAGTAGTTATTTCATGCCTACTACGCAAAGTGATTATTTCAAAACTTTCGATTCTTAACATTTAATTTTCGCAAAGTCCATAATACCTACCTTTCCAAAAGCCCCTCCTTCCCGCTCCTGTAGCCTACCACACAAAACCCTCGCGACCTGCTTTAGCAGGTCGCGCACCACGCGAAACCTAGTTATTATATTATTATTATATTATATAAAGCTACAATACCACTCACTGATTGACTGACTGACTGACTGACTGGGTGACAGAATTGTTCTCCCAGATGGAGAGGCGGGAGGTGAAAACTTTGTATGGGGGGTGTGGAGAGGGTAGTGCGGAGGGTACGGGAAAACCTCGAAATCCTCGGATCCACCTTCTCATCAGGTGGCGACCCACCTTCCCGGGCGAACCGTTGCAGATGGAGCAGTGGCGCTCGAACTAAGATCGATCCACACCCTGGTCGAATTCTAATGGTGACGTCATTTTTTCGATTTTCGCAAAAACAAGATGGCCGCCATACAAAATGTTTATTGCTGTATCTCCGGAACCGTTTGACATAAGTGGGGTGTGCTCGAACAAATGTTTTACAGGGGGGTGAGGGGCAGGTGGCTGTCAAATTTTTTTTTCAAGATGGCGGATCCAAGATGGCAGCCGGAAATGAAGTTGCTCCGATCCGGACGAAAATCGGTATCTGGGGGGTTTGGGGGACGAAGATTCCGAATATTGGGTCAGTTTTTCGATTCCACCATTTTCCAAGATGGCCGCCATACAAGGAGTGGTGAGGCGAGGCCGCAGGCCGAGCCGAACCACGACGCCACGCTGCGAGGCGAGGCCGTAGGCCGAGGCGAGCTGCGTAAAAGGCGAGGCCGAAGGCCGAGCTCCGCGCAGGGCGTAGCCTGGAGCGTCCCCCCCCAAATCCAAGATGGCTGCCATACAAGTTTAGATCCTAAAGGTGAGGCGAGGTCGCAGACCGAGCCGAACGCGCGAGCCGAGGCCGTAGGCCGAGGCGAGCTGCGTATAGGGCGAGGCCGAAGGCCGAGCTCCGCGTAGGGCGAAGCCCGAAGCGTCACCAAGCATATTACCAGCCGACCGCCATCATACCGACATGGGTGTCGTTTAATAGGTTTTCAGGGGTGCTGATTTCGAAAATGACATCCATTTTGAAATCCAAGATGGCGAACATGGATTTTTTTGGGAAATACCGTCATGGGTGTCCTTTAATAGGTTTTCGGGGGTGCTGATTCCGAAAATGACAAAAGTTTTTAAATCCAAGATGGCGGACATAAATTTTTTGCAAAATATCGTCATTGGTGTTGTTTTTTGGGTATTCAGGGGTGCTGATTAAGAAAATAACATCCATTTTTAAATCCAAGATGGCGGCCGTGAAAAAAAAAAAAAATTAAAAACTTTTTTAAAATTTATAAAGAAAGGCACAACCGCCTCGCGACCTGCTTTAGCAGGTCGCGCACCACGCGAAACCTAGTTATATTATATAAAGCTACAATACCACTCACTGACTGACTCACTGGGTGACAGAATTGTTCTCCCAGATGGAGCGGCGGGAGGTGAAAACTTTGTATGGGAGGTGTAGAGTGGGTGACGCGGAAGGTACGGGAAAACCTCGAGATCCTCGGATCCACCTTCTCATCAGGTGGCGACCCACCTTCCCGGGCGAACCGTTGCAGATGGAGCGGTGGCGCTCAAACTAAGGTCGACCCACACCCTGGTCGAATTCTACCGGTGACGTCATTTTTTCGATTTTCGCAAAAACAAGATGGCCGCCATACAAAATGTTTATTGCTGTATCTCCGGATTCGTTTGACATAAGTGGAGTGTGCTCGAACAAATGTTTTACAGGGGGGTGGAGGGCAGCTGGCTGTTTAATTTTTTTTTCAAGATGGCGGATCCAAGATGGCGGCCGGAAATGAAGTTGCTCCGATCCGGACGAAAATCGGTATCTGGGGGGTTTGGGGGACGAAGATTCCGAATATCGGGTAAGTTTTTCGATTCCACCATTTTCCAAGATGGCCGCCATACAAGGAGTGGTGAGGCGAGGCCGCAGGCCGAGCCGAACCACGACGCCACTCCGCGAGGCGAGGCCGTAGGCCGAGGCGAGCTGCGTAAAAGGCGAGGCCGAAGGCCGAGCTCCGCGCAGGGCGTAGCCCGGAGTGTCCCCCCCCCCAAATCCAAGATGGCCGCCATACAAGTTTAGATTCTAAAGGTGAGGCGAGGTCGAAGACCGAGCCGAACGCGCGAGACGAGGCCGAAGGCCGAGGCGAGCCGCGTATAGGGTGAGGCCGAAGGCCGAACTCCGCGTAGGGCGAAGCCCGGAGCGTCCCCCCCCCCCAATTCTAGATGGCGGTAAGTTTAGATTCTAAAGGTGAGGCGAGGTCGAAGACCGAGCCGAACGCGCGAGGCGAGGCCGAAGGCCGAGGCGAGCCGCGTATAGGGTGAGGCCGAAGGCCGAACTCCGCGTAGGGCGAAGCCCGGAGCGTCCCCCCCCAATCAAAGATGGCCGCCATACAAGTTTAGATTTTTAAGGTGAGGCGAGGTCGAAGACCGAGCCGAACGCGCGAGCCGAGGCCGTAGGCCGAGGCGAGCTGCGTATAGGGCGAGGCCGAAGGCCGAGCTCCGCGTAGGGCGAAGCCCGACGCATCACCAAGCATATTACCAGCCGACCGCCATCATTCCGACATGGGTGTCGTTTAATAGGTTTTCAGGGGTGCTGATTTCGAAAATGACATCCATTTTGAAATCCAAGATGGCGGACATGGATTTTTTGGAAAATACCGTCATGGGTGTCGTTTAAAAGGTTTTCGGGGGTGCTGATTCCGAAAATAACATACGTTTTGAAATCAAAGATGGCGGACATAAATTTTTTGCTAAATATCGTCATGGGTGTCGTTTTTTGGGTATTCAGGGGTGCTGCTTAAGAAAATAACATCCATTTTTAAATCTAAGATGGCGGCCGTGAAAAACAAAAATAATTAAAAACTTTTTTAAAATTTATAATAAAAGGCACAACCAACTCGCGACCTGCTTTAGCAGGTCGCGCACCACGCGAAACCTAGTTATATTATATAAAGCTACAATACCACTCACTGATTGACTGACTGACTGACTGGGTGACAGAATTGTTCTCCCAGATGGAGCGGCGGGAGGTGAAAACTTTGTATGGGAGGTGTGGAGTGGGTGACGCGGAGGGTACGGGAAAACCTCGAGATCCTCGGATCCACCTTCTCATCAGGTGGCGACTCACCTTCCCGGACGAACCGTTGCAGACGGAGCGGTGGCGCTCGAACTAAGGTCGACCCACACCCTGGTCGAATTCTACCGGTGACGTCATTTTTTCGATTTTCGCAAAAACAAGATGGCCGCCATACAAAATGATTATTGCTGTATCTCCGGAACCGTTTGACATAAGTGGGGTGTGCTCGAACAAATGTTTTACAGGGGGGTGAGGGGCAGGTGGCTGTCAAATTTTTTTTTCAAGATGGCGGATCCAAGATGGCGGCTGGAAATGAAGTTGCTCCGATCCGGACGAAAATCGGTATCAGGGGGGTTTGAGGGACGAAGATTCCGAATATCCGGTCAGTTTTTCGATTCCACCATTTTCCAAGATGGCCGCCATACAAGAAGTGGTGAGACGAGGCCGCAGGCCGAGCCGAACCACGACGCCACGCCGCGAGGCGAGGCCGTAGGCCGAGGCAAGCTGCGTAGAAGGCGAGGCCGAAGGCCGATCTCCGCGTAGGGCGAAGCTCGGAGCGTCCCTTCCCC
Source organism: Aproaerema taeniolella (assembly GCA_949987775.1). Lineage (NCBI taxonomy): Eukaryota > Metazoa > Arthropoda > Insecta > Lepidoptera > Gelechiidae > Aproaerema > Aproaerema taeniolella. The sequence goes on from OX465270.1 coordinate 6,659,346, forward strand.
CAATTCTAGATGGGGGCAAGTTTAGATTCTAAAGGTGAGGCGAGGTCGAAGACCGAGCCGAACGCGCGAGGCGAGGCCGAAGGCCGAGGCGAGTCGCGTATAGGGTGAGGCCGAAGGCCGAACTCCGCGTAGGGCGAAGCCCGGAGCGTCCCCGCCCCAATCAAAGATGGCCGCTATACAAGTTTAGATTTTTAAGGTGAGGCGAGGTCGCAGACCGAGCCGAACGCGCGAGCCGAGGCCGTAGGCCGAGGCGAGCCGCGTACAGGGCGAGGCCGAAGGCCGAGCTCCGCGTTGGGCGAAGCCCGAAGCGTCACCAAGCATATTACCAGCCGACCGCCATCATTCCGACATGGGTGTCGTATAATAGGTTTTCAGGGGTGCTGATTTCGAAAATGACATCCATTTTGAAATCCAAGATGGCGGACATGGTTTTTTGGAAAATACTGTCATGGGTGTCGTTTAATAGGTTTTCGGGGGTGCTGATTCCGAAAATGAAATACGTTTTGAAATCCAAGATGGCGGACATGGATTTTTTGGAAAATACCGTCATGGGTGTCGTTTAATAGGTTTTCGGGGGTGCTGATTCCGAAAATGACATACGTTTTTAAATCCAAGATGGCGGACATAAATTATTTGCAAAATATCGCCATTGTTGTCGTTTTTTGGGTATTCAGGGGTGCTGATTAAGAAAATAACATCCATTTTTAAATCCAAGATGGTGGCCGTGAAAAACAAAAAAAAAACTTTTTTAAAATTTATAAAGAAAGGCACAACCGCCTCGCGACCTGCTTTAGCAGGTCGCGCACCACGCAAAACCTAGTATTATACTATATAAAGCTAGATTACCACTCACTCACTGACTGACTCACTGATTGACATAATTGTTCTCCCAGAAGGAGGGTCGGGAGGTAAAAATGAAGTAAGGTGGGTGTGGTCAGAATTTTCTGTCGAGTATGGAAAAACCTCGACATCTTCGGATTCTCCTCCTCATCAGGTCACGACCCACCTTCCCGGGCGAACCGTTGGACTTGGACCGGTGGTGCTCGAACAAAGGTCGATCGGCACCTTGGTCGAAGTCTAACGGTGACAATTTTTTTCGATTTTCAAAAAAACAAAATGGCCGCCATACAAAAACGAGATTTTTGTATCTCCTCCGATTCGGACCAAATTCAGTATCCGAAGGTTTTAGGCGTCGCTGAATCCGAATATCTCAAAAGATTTTCGATTTCACCATTTTCCAAAATGGCCGCCATACAAGGAGTGGTGAGGCGAGGCCGAAGGCCGAGCCGAATCACGACGCGCCGTGAGGCGAGGCCGCAGGCCGAGGCGAGCTGCGTATAAGGTGAGGCCGAAGGCCGAGCTCGGCGTAGGGCGAAGCCCGGAGCGTCCCCCCCCCCCAATCTAAGATGGCTGCCATTCAAGTTTAAATTCTAAGTGTGAGGCGAGGTCGCAGACCGAGCCGAACGCGCGAGGCGAGGCCGAAGGCCGAGCGGAGCTGCATATAGAGCGAGGCCGAAGGCCGAGCTCCACGTAGGGCGAAGCCCGGAGCGTCCCCCCCCAATCCAAGATGGCCGCCATTTAAGTTTAGATTCTAAAGGTGAGGCGAGGCCGAAGGTCGAGCCGAGCTGCGTATAGGGCGAGGCCGAACGCCGAGCTCCGCGTAGGGCGAAGCCCGAAGCTTCACCAAGCATCTTACCGGCCGACCGCAATCCGAAAATTTCATATCCGCCATCTTGGATTTTAGTTGGGGGAATCGTGATGCGAAGGGCGAAGCCCGGAGCGTCTCGATTCTCCCCAACAAAAATCCAAGATGGCGGATATGAAATTTTCGGGCATACCGACATAGGTGTCGTTTAATAGGTTTTCGGGGTTTGTGGTTCCAAAAACGACATCCATTTTGAAATCCAAGATGGCGGACTTGCGTTTTTTGTGAAAAACTGTCATGCGTGTCGTTTGATAAGTTTTCCAAGATGCTGATCCCGAAAATGACATTTATTTTCAAATCCAAGATGGCGGACATGCATTTTTTTGAAAAATCCGTCATGGGTGTCGTTTTGTTTGTTTTCGGGGGTACTGATTCTTAAAATAACATCTATTTTTAAATTCAAGATGGTGGCCGTGAGAAACCAAAAAAAGAATGAACGCCTTTTTGACCCTACAAATAGGGTAGCACAACCGCCTCGCGGCCTGCTTTAGCAGGTCGCGCACTACGCGAAAACTAGTTATTATACTATATAAAGCTACATTACCACTCACTCACTGACTGACTGATTGACATAATTGTTCTCCCAGAAGGAGTGTCGGGAGGTGAAAATGATGTAAGAGGGGTGTGGTCACAATTTTTTGTCGAGTATGGGAAAACCTCGACATCTTCGGATTCTTCTCCTCATCAGGTCGCAACCCACCTTCCCGGGCGAACCGTTGGAGTTGAACCGGTGGTTTTTGAACAAAGGTCAACCGGCACCCTGGTCAAAGTCTAACGGTAACAATTTTTTTTCGATTTTCAAAAAAATAAGATGGCCGCCATACAAAATTGATATTTTGGTATATCCTCCGATTCGGACCAAATTCGGTATCCAGGGGTTTTTGGGGTCGCTGAATCCGATTATCTAAAAAGATATTCGATTTCGCCATTTTCCAAGATGGCCGCCATACAAGGAGTGGTGAGGCGAGGCCGAAGGCTGAGCCGAACCACGACGCGCCGCGAGGCGAGGCCGCAGGCCGAGGCGAGCTGCGTGTAAGGCGAGGCTGAAGGCCGAGCTAAGCGTAGGGCGAAGCCCAGAGCGTCCCCCCCCCAATCCAAGATGGCCGCCATTTAAGTTTAGATTCTAAAGGTGAGGCGAGGTCGTAGACCGAGCCGAACGGGCGAAGCGAGGCCGAAGGCCGAGCCGAGCTGCGTATAGGGCGAGGCTGAAGGCCGAGCTCCGCGTAGGGCGAAGCCCGAAGCGTCACCAAGCATCTTACCGGCCGACCGCAATCCGAAAACTGCATGTCCGCCATCCTGGATTTAAAAATAGATGTCATTTTCGCAATCAGTACCCCAGAAAACGTATTAAACGACACCCATGACAGTTTTTGAGAAATGTCCGCATATTAAACGACACCCATGTCGGTATGCCCGAAAATTTCATATCCGCCATCTTGGATTTTAGTTGGGGAAATCGTGACGCGAAGGGCGAAGCCCGGAGCGTCTCGATTCTCCCCACCAAAAATCCAAGATGGCGGATATGAAATTTTCGGGCATACCGACATGGGTGTCGTTTAATTGGTTTTCGGGGGTGCTGATTCCGAAAATGATATCCATTTTGAAATCCAAGATGGCGGACATGCATTTTTCTCAAAAACCGTAATGGGTGTCGTTTAATACGTTTTCTGGGTTGCTGATTGCGAAAATGACATCTATTTTTAAATCCAAGATGGCGTACATGCAGTTTAAAAAAAAACTGTCATGGGTGTCGTTTAATAGGTTTCCGGGGATGCTGATTACGAAACTGACATCCATTTTAAAATCCAAGATGGCGGTCGTGACAAAACAAAAAAGTATGAACGCTTTTTTGACCCTACATATATATAGGGTAGCACAACCGCCTCGCGGCCTGCTTTAGCAGGTCGCTCACCACACGAAACCTAGTTATTATATTATTATACAGCTATATTACCACTCACTGACTGACTCACTGATTGACATAATTGTTCTCCCAGAAGAAGGGTCGGGAGGTGGAAATGATGTATGGGGGGTGTGGTCAGAATTTTCCGTCGAGTATGGGAAAACCTCGACATCTTCAGATTCTCCTCCTCATCAGGTCGCGACCCACCTTCCGGGGCGAACCGTTGGAGTTGGACCCGTAGTGCTCGAACAAAGGTCTACCCACACCCTAGTCAAAGTCTACAGGTGACAAAATTTTATTGATTTAAAAAAAACCAAGATAACCGCCATACAAAAACGAGATTTTTGTATCTCCTCTGATTCGGACCAAATTCGGTATCTGGGGGTTTTAGGGGTCGCTGAATCTGAATATCTGGTAAAATTTTTGATTTCGCCATTTTCCAAGATGGCCGCCATACAAGGAATGGTGAGACGAGGCCGAAGGCCGAGCCGAACCACGACACGCCGCGAGGCGAGGCCAAAGGCCGAGGCGAGCTTCGTATAAGGCGAGGCTAAAAGCTGAGCTCCGCGTAGGGCAAAGCCCGGAGCGTCCCCCACCTCCCAATTCAAGATGGCCCCAATTTAAGTTAAATTTCTAAAGGTGAGGCGAGGTCGTAGTCACCAAGCATCTTACCGGCCGACCGCCATCCGAAAATTTCATATCCGCCATCTTGGATTTTAGTTGGGGGAATCGCGACGCGAAGGGCGAAGCCTGAAATTTTCGGGCATGCCGACATGGGTGTCGTTTAATAGGTTTTCGGGGGTGCTGATTCCAAAAAAGACATTTATTTTCAAATCGAAGATGGCGGACATGCATGATTTGTAAAAATCCGTCATGGGTGTCGTTTTTAGGTTTTCGGGGGTACTGATTCTTAAAATAACATCGATTTTTAAACTCAAGATGGTGGCCCTGAAAAACCAAAAAAAGAATGAACGCCTTTTTTAACCTAATAATAGGGTAGCAAAATCGCCTCGCGGCCTGCTTTAGCAGGTCGTGCACCACGCAAAAACTAGTTATTATAATATATATATACTATATAAAGCTACAATACCACTCACTCACTGACTGACTGACTGATTGACATAATTGTTCTCCCAGAAGGAGTGTCGGGAGGTGAAAATGATGTAAAAGGGGTGTGGTCAGAATTTTCCGTCGAGTAGGGGAAAACTTCGAAATCTTCAGATTCTCCTCCTCATCAGCTCGTGATCCACCTTCCCGGTCGAACCGTTGGAGTTGGATCGGTGGTGCTCGAACAAAGGTTGACCAGCACCCTGGTCAAAGTCTTTAGGTGACAAAATTTTTTCGATTTTCAAAAAAGAGGATGGCAGCCATACTAAAGTGATATTTCAGTATATCCTCCGATTCGGACCAAACTCGGTATCCGAGGGTTTTAGGGGTCGTTGAATCCGAATATCTGGTAAGTTTTTCGATTCCACCATTTTCTAAGATGGCCGCCATACAAGGAGTGGTGAGGCGAGGCCGAAGGCCGAGCTAAACCACGACGCGCCGCGAAGCGAGGCCGCAGGCCGAGGCGAGCTGCGTATAAGGCGAGGCCGAAGGCCGAGCTCCGCGTAGAGCGAAGCCCGGAGCGTCCTTCCCCCAATCCAAGATGGCCGACATTTAAGTTTAGATTCTAAAGGTAAGGTGAGGTCGTAGACAGAGCCGAGCTGCGTATAGGGCGAGGCCGGATGCCGAGCTCCGCGTAGGGCGAAGCCCGAAGCGTCACCAAGCATCTTACCGGCCAACTGCCATCCGCAAAATTTCATAATCGCCATCTTGGATTTTAGTTGGGGGAATCGTGTCGCGAAGGGCGAAGCCCGAAGCGTCTCGATTCTCCCCACTAAAAATCCAAGATGGCGGATATGAAATTTTCGGGCATACCGACATGGGTGTCGTTTAATAGGTTTTCGGGGGTGGTGATTCCAAAAGTGACATCCATTTTGAAATCCAAGATGGTGGACATGCATTTTTTGTGAAAAACTGTCTTGGGTGTCGTTGAATAGGTTTTCGGGGGTGCTGATTCCAAAAATGACATCCATTTTGAAATCCAAGATGGCCAACATGTGTTTTTGTAAAAATTTCACAAAACTAAATGAACGCCTTTTTGACCCTACAAATAGGATAGCACAACCGCCTCGCGGCCTGCTTTAGCAGGTCGCGCATCTCGCGAAACCTAGTTATACTATATAAAGCTAGATTACCACTCACTCACTCACTCACTGACTGACATTTGTTCTCCTAGAAGGAGGGTCGTGAGGTGAAAATGATGTATGAAAGGTGAGGTCAGAATTTTTCGTCGAGTATGGGAAAACCTCGACATCTTCGGATTCTACTCCTAATCAGGTCGCGATCCACCTTCCCGGGCGAACCGTTGGAGTTGGACCCGTAGTGTTTAGACAAAGGTCGACCGGCACCCTGGTCAAAGACTAACGATGATATATTTTTTTCGATTTTTAAAAAAACAAGATGGCTGCTATACAAAAATGAGATTTTTGTATCTTTTCCAATTCGGACCAAATTCGGTATTCCGGAGTTTTAGGGGTCACTGAATCTGAATATCTTGTAAAATTTTTGATTTCGCCATTTTCCAAGATGGCCGCCATACAAGGAGTGGTGAGGCGAGGCCGAAGGCCAAGTCGAACCACGACGCGCCTCGAGGCGAGGTCGCAGGCCGAGGCGAGCTGCGTATAAGGCGAGGCCGAAGGCCGAGCGCCGCGTAGGGCGAAGCCCGGAGCGTCCCTCCCCCCCAATTTAATATGGCAGCCATTCAAGTTAAGATTTTTAAGGTGAAGCGAGGTCGCAGACCGAGCCGATCGCGCGAGGTGAGGCCGAAGGCCGAGGCGAGCTCCGTATAGGGCGAGGCCGAAGGTCGAGCTCCACGTAGGGCGAAGCCTGGAGCGTCACCAAGCATATTACCCGCAAACCGCCATCCGAAAATTTCATATCCGCTTTCTTGGATTTTTGTTGGGGGAATCGTGACGCGAAGGGTGAAGCCCGGAGCATCACCAAACATATTACCCGCCGACCGCCATCCGAAAATTTCATATTCTCTCCGATTCTCTCTCGAATCGCGTCTCGATTCTCTCCACCAAAAATCCAAGATGGCGGATTATGAAATTTTCGGGCATACCGACATGGGTGTCGTTTAATAGGTTTTCGGGAGTGATGATTCCAAAAATGACATCCATTTTGAAATCCAAGATGGCGGACATGCATTTTTTGTAAAAAACTGTCATGGGTGTCATTTGATAGGTTTTCGGGGATGCTGATTCCAAAAATGACATTTATTTTCAAATCCTAGATGGCGGTCATGCGTGAAAAACCAAAAAATAATGAACGCCTTTTTTACCCTACAAATCGGGTAGCACTATCGCCTCGCGGTTGCTTTAGCAGGTCGCGCACCATGCGAAACCTAGTTAAACTATATAAAGCTACATTACCACTGACTGACTCATTCACTGAGTGACATAATTGTTCTCCCAGAAGGAGGGTCGGGAGGTGAAAATGATGTATAAGGGTTGTGCTCAAAATATTTTTTTTGACAAATTTAAAAGTAGGCAAACTTTTTTGACCTTTAAATATGTTAGCGCAACTGCCTCGCGGCCTGCTTTAGCAGGTCGCGCACTATGCGAAAACTAGTAGAATAGATAAAACTGCATCTGTTGCTGATGTATGGCGTCAAATGAAGTGGATGAAAGGCCTCCAACTTTCTTAATTCCATATAGATAACCGCAGGGCGCGAAATTTACTGCATGACCTGTTTCCAGACTATGTATCTCTGGATGTTCCAATTTCTCTTCTGATAATCAGTCAATTACAAACCCGGTTTCGGTACAGGAACTTGATCGCGCCACTAAGTTGAAAGACACAGCTCCAGGCGATGACGGAATAACTTTTTCCATGATAACAAAACTTCCTCTTACAGGAAAACTTGTTTTGGTTAGTCTATACAATAAAATTTTTGATTCTTCTTCTATCCTTATACAATGGAGAAAAACTTAAATAGTCCCTATACCGAAACCTAGGCAAGATGTTCCAGCCTCCGATACATTAAGACCTATAGCCTTGATGTCATGTCCTTGTAAAATATTTCATAACATTTTTAAAATACGCATTGAGTGGTATCTGGAGAGGAAAAATTGTTTCTCTAGTAACACTGTAGGTTTTAGAAAGTCTCTGTCGTGTCAAGATAGTCTTTCCCGCCTTGTATCCTACATACAAATACGATTTTCAAAGAATTTGTTAATTTTCGGCTATCTTATTGACATTTCAAACGCATATAACAATGTGAATATATCTGTTTTACTGTATAAATTGGATAAACTGGGAGTGGGTACCAAAATCTGTAGATATCTTTGGGAGTTTCTACGATCCAGAGAACTTAAGATTGAATATGAAAATTTTAATTTCATAAGAATCACTGGAAGAGGTCTGGCACAAGAAGACCCACTGTCACCTCTTCTATTTAACATAGCTACCATTTCGATATGTAAAGATATAGTAAATGTCATGGTATCACAATACGCTGATGACTTCGTCTTGTATAGTTCTTGCAAAACTATAGAGGAAGGGTCGGAAAACTTACAATTAGCTATTGACATCTTGTGTAATCTAGTGGAGGAGGTGGGTCTCGAAGTCTCTGAAAGTAAAACTTAATTGTGTTTGTTTAAAAGAGGTTTTAATAGACATGATGCTGACATTAGGATAAAAGGGGATAGGATTCAGTTAATTGATTGCGTGAAATATTTAGGCTTATGGCTGGACCGGTCTCTTAAGTGGAACAAACACGTTAAAGAAATTACACAAAAGGCTCAAAAGTTTTAAACATTTTCAAAGTTTTGGCTGGATCTAGTTGAAGTGTGCATTCCAGACACTTGCGCATATTATATATGTCAATACCCTAGTAGCATTTTTGGTAGGCATTTGGTTGGGCCATGCACAATATGCACATGTCTTTGGTTGGACAACGGTTAGATTTGGCTGCATGTTTTGCTGGAAGGCCGACAAGGCCGACATATCTGAGACATTTAATTATTGCCCACTAATACTGCTTTCTTTTTATTTATAACATTAATTAACATTTACGAGATGAATATTAACCGCATGACATAATATAAGTAATAATTGTAACCCTTTCTTAAGACAATATTTTTTATTCCTTTAGCCACAAATGTTTGATATGAGTCCTCCTCTCTCAAATAAAATTGCGTGCCCAGCCTGGGTCCATGAGCTCTCAGAAATGTTATTTGTTTGTCACCTATGTAAAAACCATGGAAAGCAATAAATGATTGAGTATTAAATATTGAGTATTAACTAAGGACTTACGTGAAAATTCCTACAGAGGGCCACACTCCGTAGGGCCTTTGTATTGTTATCCTACATAGGGCCAAATTATGTATTTCTCCGTAGGGCCTTTGAAAGAAATCATACAATTTACCTACGTCGTTGGGATGTATTGGCTGGGTGTAATATCGCATTGAATACTTTAGGAGCTAGAAGTCGGTCTTTGAAGACTTCTAGCTCCTAAAGTATTCAATGGATTTTAATAAATTTAGTGTCATTGGATTGCAATAATTAAAAGCTATTCAACATAAAACTTTTAAAATCCATTGAGTAGTTTTAACTCCATATGGTGTTAAAGACTGCGGGTGGTGCAGCGCGTGTGAACGCGACCTATCTGGTAGGATTATATCCGGGTGATACAATACTCTCTCTGTTTTCAATCATTATCACATTTTATCACAATGCTTCATTGATTTAAAATACTAGGCTCTAAACAGACGGACTGCAATTCGACTTCCAAATGACAGTTCAGATGCAGTTATTTGGCATTTGGAGTCGCATTTTAGTCCAACTGTCTAGAGCTTTCCATAAAGCACATTTAAAAATTAAATAAATAATTATACAGTGAGAGATTTATACTACCCCTAACCAAGAAATCAAAACATTGTTTATTGAGTGTAACTCAATTATTTTTATTAAAATTAATGTACTACATCTTACTTGTCTAATAAATAAAGTTATTCAATGGCACAAGTTTCTGTAATGGATAATAATAAAATATCAACATTTTCATGCAATTTGGTGTCTGTTGTATCCCTCCTTTAATAATAAGATCCATATTATATCGGCTCGCTGAGCGCATGCACCGCACGGCGGAACGTCCTCACTCGCTCCGGGTCGGCTTGCCACTCCACCGCGCGCCCGCCCCCCGCCGGTGCATCGCACGAGACGACAGATACACTACATCCCTTCCTTATCATTTATTTTTTAAATATTGTTATTTTTTTATTTGATAGTTATTCATAAATAATAAATTACGATTTAATTAATTGTCTTTATTCTCACTTCTAATTGAAAACAACTACTTACGGAATTAAGTTATACCTACACAAAGTAATCCCAGTTGTTAGTGAATTAAACTCTTTAAGCAATGAAAATATTCAACCAGAGTAATCAACAATCAACTTGTGTTTTCCTTCAACTCTTTTTTATTTATTTATTTTTAATTTTTAATTTTATACTGATTTGATTAGTGTCATAACCTTCATCTTCGATATTTTCACTTTGTTCTATACAATCTTCTGTCCGTCTAAAACCGTCCTCTGACCTTCTACCTTCTTTAGGTGTACCTACCACGTTTCGTCTAATCAAAGTCCCAGTCTCATCGTTTCTTAGTTGAACGTCTCCGTTGTATTAGATTCTACAGTATGAGTCGTCGGTTCGAAATGTATACTCAATTTATTGTTTTTTTTTTTATGTTCTTTATATTGGTAATATACCTTGTCACCTGCTTCCAAATGATATTCTGCAGCACGTCTCTTCCGATCAGAGTATTGTTTCCCTTTTTCTTTTCGCCTTCAATGCTAGCTGCCTCTAAGTAAATGTACAATCCTCTCTTCCACTTCATCCATCGTACACTGACAGAGGTATATTCCCCACCATAATCAAATTTGTCCAATGTATACGGTTGTGCCATTTCGTTAGACGCCTACTTGGCTCAAACTCACTCAAACTCAAAAGTGTTGATTTTCATGGAACCTTACACAAAGTTTTGTTCAATTTTCTCAAATTTCAAAGGTTGAACACTAATGGGAATCCCATTATAGAAGCACATACACCGACCCACAAAAAGCCTGTTACTTTGTGGAGACAACCGTCCCGCAAATCCAATCCATGCTTGCCTCGTAGTGTATACCAATGTTTGCCTATCACAATCCCTCCCGAACACCCGAATTTTTTTTTTATATGAAATACATATACTGGGACGCAAATGTCAATACATCCACTTCCCAAATCCAATTCCAAGAGACATTCCGGGCCCCATCCGATATATAAATATAAATCGCGCGAACAGCCCCTTTCCGCAGAACAAAGATACTAATAATATCGGCAGCTTTACCCCACAGTAAAATACCATATGACATTATAGGCTGTGAAAGTAACCAAAACACACGATTCCCGCGGCCTCAACATCCGATAACAGCTGACGGATCCTTTCAACCACGCAAGCCGCCAAACTGAGTCTGCTTGTGAGGACCCCACTAAAGCCCCGCACCAAGAGAGATACCCAAGAACACAGCAGACTCTACAACCTCCAGCCCCTCATTCCTAAACTCCACACTGCTAGCAATTTGTCTAACACCGGGCAAGCCAACTCAACACACCACGTTTTTTTTTTTCATTCAAGAACAGGCCATTTACATTGAACCAATCAACCACCTCAGAGGTCACCGTATTCTCGCCGTCACATTCAGACTTTCTTTCCACTTTAAATAAGAGTGATGTATCATCTACAAACAATATACGACCACATGGGCCTCCTTAACAAGAAAAGGCAAGTCTCCAATGTACACGAGAAACAAAAACGGCCCCGGAACCGAACCCTGTAGGACGCCCTCACAGATGGACCCAGGCGATCCAGTGCCGCTAACCTCAACCTTCCGGAATCCATCACTGAAACAAGATTCCAAAAGCCTTATGCCATAGTGATGCAATTCTCCGATCAGAGTCCCATAGCTAACACAGTCGAAAGCCCCGGACAAATCACAGAAGACTCAAAGGCATCAAGTGAATCCTCCCAGGCCCCAAAATGCGACGAATGAGCCCAACACCGGCACCGGCTGCTGAGAGACCCCGCGCGAATCCAAATTGATTAATATTCATAAGGTTATTAGCGTAAAAGTGAGTGGTAATTTGACTAAGGATATATTTTTTTTAAATCTTGCTAAGTACTGGTAGTATTGAAATCGGACTAAAGTTGGTGGGATCAGACGTACCACCAGCTTTAAACAGAGAAATTACTTTACTGTTTCATCAAAACAGGAAAAATTTTAAAAGTTTTAATAATTTCAATCTAATGTGTGAAAAACTTTTTAAACTCTGCAGCAATAGGTAGGTACATCGGATGATAAGATTTTACATTAATATTAAGCTCAAAATCAATGTTGTGCGCCTTAACGGTTCCATTTTCCATGAAGTCTTAATGATATTATTACTATTTTTGATTTTGTTTCTGACAAACATAACCTTCGCCCCACACACACGTTTAAAAGTTTAGGAATAAGCTCTAACTACTCACTTTAAAGATCATACAGCCTTTCCCCGCTTTTTCCAATTCCCAATGTCGCCCAGTCACTAACTTCAAGGAGTCATTAACTTTTAGTGTCTTAGCTTTAAACACAATGTCAAATTCTTGCATAGGTAAACTGAGTACAGAATTTTAAAGTTTGTTAGGATCATCACTCTCAAACCTTAGATCTGGTAATTTGGTGATTATATTACTTCTGTAATTCTCAAGGCTTAAGTCACTAATAGGCACATATTTTATACCTATTTCTACAGCCTCTCCATGGAGCGCAGAGGAAACTAGCTGGCCTGAGTAATCCGACGGTAACTTATGGATGACAAATTTTTCTAAGGGATCAAAATGTTTATAAATATCGATACCGGAAATAAGAAAGGGCGTAAAGGACAAACCCCTACTTTACAGGAGAGCAAAAAAACGAAAAAAAAAACAAAGATTCTGTCATAACTTTTTTGTTATTGAACCTATTTTTATAGCTCCTAGAGAAAATTTGCTTAGATTTTCATAAGCCTGTATAAAAAATATAAAACAGCTGGCTATGTATTACGGTTCAGAAGATAGCATGTCCCTTACGACCATGGGATTTGAACAAAGTATTACTTACGCCCCATAAATTAAGAAAAAAAAAAACTTACATTGGCGTAAGGGTCATATTGCTAAATATGTTGTAAAGTTTTTTTTGGCGTAAGGGTCATATCGCTAAATATGTTGTATAGTTTTTTTAGCGTAAGGGTCATATCGCTAAATATGTTGTATAGTTTTTTTGGTGTAAGGGTACATTTATTTTACCATTACATTGTTACGGGCAATGTAATCTGAACCTTAGAGTCGTACATAGAGAGTTGAAATTCGTAATCATTTAATGTATTAGACTCAACTACAAATTGTTAATAAAATAGGTACTTAACTTAGGTATTTTGTGAAATAAAACATTTCAGGTAGTTAATTTATTTATTAGTTTAAATAAATTTGCATGAAAAATGTACTGTGTTTAATAGAATTAGATTAGACATGATTTAGTACTTATTTAATAATTGGAGAAATTGTTACAGAACATCAAAGATTTAAATCGTTAGATACGCCCAACGCCTTAGTACTTACGAGTGAAATGTTACACATTTGGCTTTAATTGCATTCCTTGAGTTGTTACTACACTTTCAGAAGGCACATGATGGCATTCTGAGACACTTGTAGTAAAAAAATGCAGTTCACATCACAACGTTCATTTTGTCACCGCGTTTAAAAGCACAATTATTTCAAACGAGTGAGGGCACCGTTTTCGGCGTGGATACATTTTCGTGCTGACGCGGGTAGGCAAGGATGCATCCAACGATTTAAATCTTTGGAGAACATAGAATGAATGACTTATCTCGGAACAATCGAGTTTGTTTATAAGTAAATTAAATGAAATACTCTATAATAAAAACATTCAAATAAAAATTAAAACGTTCTGCTATCCCAGGGAATGAAGCTGGCATCTACTTCAGTGTTTAGTTGATGACTGTGACACATAAAAATGTCAGCCATTTGATAGTTCAGTACTTAATGGTTTAATAACATTTTAATTTAGCTATAAATACAAAAACTGAACATTGGAAAATACAGAATTTAGGAGCCCAACAGATTCCAAACGATCCATAACATATTACACTATTGCTAGTCATTTTACTTGTCACAGGCATCACTAAGTAAAACGGCAGCAGCCAGCTTAATCTTGATTGACCAAATGTTCTGATTTAACACATATAATTAGTAGGCGAAACTTAATGGAATTAAACTATAATTTTAATCAACTCAATTCAAATCTTAACTTTTTCCAAGGAACCTATAAGACCCACAAATGGTTATTTATTACGTTTGGTTTATTCAAGAAAAAACTGCTGATAGCACAAATTATTTCGGCATTATGTTCCTTAGAAAAAGTTATTTATTTTTGTGGATTGATTCAGAAGTTTCGCAAAGCTTTCTAAGAAATCATCATTAAAGAAAATGAGAATCATTCCTCGGATTCATGAAATGCATAAAAAAACCTTACCCTTAAAACTAACAGTCATTGTTTTATCAAATAAGTCAACGATAACGACAACGTCACAAACATTATGGTTCCTTAACTAGGTATTCTACTTATAATTAAATTTGAACACAATTATAAGGGTTTGGTATCAAAAAAAAAACAATTATAAAACACTCCCATCTTCACATTCTTAATGGGTCATAATAAGTCATAACATAACATAAAACTTCTATTCAACAAAAAAATATTAAAAAAATATTATTATTAATTAAAATCAATTGCTGTTCTTTCTTTGCCACCCACCGGCACTTCGATGGCAAGAATACCAAAGTTATATTTTATTTTAATTCAGCTCTTGAGCATCTTCTTCATCCTTATTATCTTCTTCGTCTGTTTCCATTAAGGTATCTCTAACTTCACCAGCATATGGGAGACTTAAATATTCGTGATGGAAACGTTTAGGCACCGTATTTTCGTCACAAAGTTTTTTCAAGTCTTTATATTTTTGTAGAGCAATTGACAGTCGTTCACTGTACAGTTTTGGCAAATCAGAGGTGTTGATGATCCCTATCTGAACAGCACTCTCTGTTTGGTCGATACATTCTTGTTGGTTTTGTTGCTTGTTTTTTGGTCCTTCTTTGGCCGTTGCATTTTTTGGTTTTCTTCCTTTCTTTGCTCCTTTTTCTGCTAATTTTACTTCATAAAAAGAGCTTTCCCCTGCCATACTATATTTGATTCTCATTACGTTTGGTTTGTCTTTCTTAAAAGTACATACCCGCAAGTCTTTTGTCCGCAGATTTTTGTTTTTCAGTGTGTTCGGTGTGAATATTTTTTGTGAAAGTTTATTCCAATCAATAAAATCTTGGTACTCCATTGTATTTACATCATATGGAAATGGTCTTTTCCTTGCTAGTTCTATAAAGTCAGGCCATTGAGATGGGCCCCAAACAATCAATCGTTTTACTTCTCTTTCAATTACAGCATGGACACTGTCTACGGGCATGTAGGTGTGTCCTGGTAAAAGAAAGTTTATTTGAATCATATTCAGATTAATTGATTGTTGCACAAAGTTGCTTAAAATGGACAAAACCACTTTATTTTTATTTTGTCCATGGCAATTGTCACAATATAAAATCAAATTTTTCACACCTCCTCGGTCATCAATTTCCTTTAGATATTTGTAAAGGCAGGTACCTATTTCGCAGCTTCCACGCTTTCCATCGGATTCTCCCCAGATGTAACAAAATACTTTTTGAGATTGACTTTCGTATATAGTGAAGTTATAAACGGCATACTTTCGTGAATAATATAACAACATGTTGTCACCGTGTGGAGTTCCAAGAACCTTTTGTAAGTCAAAACTTGCTACTATAGTTTCTTTGTCGTTTAATTTTTGATGAAACTCGAATCGTTTGTAAGTATCCTCTTTTTCTTTTTTATGTTCTGCCATTTCTTCCGGAGTTGTAGAATCAGGGTTGTTTTCGAATGCTGTGCATTTCAAACACTTGTCTTTTTTTGGAACGTGGAAACTGTAATTATATTCTTTAAACATATTTTTAAACAATTTTTCGCTCAAATAGGTTTCCTCGTGTTCTTCGCAGTATTTCACATATAAACGATACAGGTTACTGGCATTTTTAAATTCTTGAGGTAAATATAGTTTTGTTGTTTTTTTTCTACTATAATGGGACGGCAGAGCAGGCAATTTTTCTATGTAGCTTTTAGCAAACATTTTTGTCTTATCATCGTACTTGCAGTCAGCATGTTGGGTTCGTTTATCTTCTTGAGACAACCCTTCTAAACTATGTTGTATACTATATAAAATCAATTTTTGGCTAATGTCTAGGGTTTTTCGAAGCCATTGCTGACAAACAATCCGTCTTCCTTCTCCTTCATTTATAAAATACTGGTAAGTTGTTGTTCGGCGACTTTCATCATTTTTTGTTTTTTTACGTTTGATTGCTGCCGATTTAGAGTTGTGTACTATCCAATCCCGTTTTTTCTCATTGCTCAAACTCCAGAAATAATCAAAAAGAGAGTGTCGACGATCTTCACTTATTTCATAGCATTTATTTGGACATTGGTTTTCTTTACAGGGATTTTCTTTCACTGCTCGTTCCATTTTTTGTATTCCAGACGAATTTATGTAATCTAAACCTTTATCTTTTCGTTCCTTCCGCTCTTTAGCTTTATTTACTTTTTTGGGTTTCTTTATAGGAATGTCTTCTTTTAAGTTCTGGTCGACTAACTTCTTTGTTTTCTTCTTTTTTTTACGCTGTTTCTTGTTTTCAATACTTGATGAAGTGTCAGTTGTCTCATCTTTTCCTGACCATAGATCTGAACTTCCTGCTGAAAAATCTAAAATATCGTTTTCTATATCTTCTAGACACGACTGAATAAATTTAGTTTGTTCTCTTTTCCTTTTAGTATTCTTTTCCTGGGTGTCATGTTTTGACTCTTTCGATATAGTATCATCCTGATCTAAATTAAGACACATTTCAGTATTTGTTTCTTTCTTATCAATTTTTGATATGTAACTGTCATTGTTTTCTTGTTTTTCATTTATGTAATTTTCCATGTCATTCAGTATAGTAGGACTTGTTTCTAGAGGTTCAACATATTGGTTTTCATTGCATTCAGTACCATGAAAGTCATTGATATTAGATATGATGTCTGATTGTCTGCGTGAATCATCATCCCTGTTAATAAGTGTACTACTTGACGGCTCACCCTTTTCAATAGAGAAGTCGGCTACAGTTGCATCCTTCATATTATTATCTAAGGTGGAAACGGTCTTTGTAGATAAATTTAACATAATATTAGATGCGACACCTGTAAAGACACGGATTTCTCGAAAAGGATCTGCTTCCATAAATTCATCTTGTACGGCCGCGTAAATACTTGGTGTATTTGGAGAAGCTCTATTAGTTGATGGTGATTCGCAAAATATTTTATATTTTGGTGTAGGTTCTCTTTTTATCGCTAGTATTGGATCTTGCTTTTCAGGCTCAGAGATAGATTCACTTTGTATTTCATTTTTTATTTTTTCTGCTGTTGCAGAGTCTGTCTTTTTAGGGGTTAAACCACTCACCAGTATCTTTTTTTCTGGCGTACCTTTTTTTTTTTGATGTCGCAGGATCTTTCTTTTTGGGGGTGTTATCACTTAGGAGTATCTCGTCTTCTGGCGTAGCATTTATTTTTTTTGCTGTTGCAGGATCTTTCTTTTTGGGGGTGTTATCACTTAGGAGTATCTTGTTTTCTGGCGTTGCTTTTATTTTTTTTGTTGTTGCAGAATCTGTCTTTTTAGGGGTTAAACAACTGACGAGTATCTTGTTTTCTGGCGTAGCTTCTATTTTTTTTGCAGTTGCAGGATCTTTCTTTTTGGGGTGGAACCACTGAGGAGTATCTCGTCTTCTGGCGTAGCATTTTTTTTTTTTGCTGTTGCATGATCTTTCTTTTTGGGGGTGTTATCACTTAGGAGTATCTTGTCTTCTGGCGTTGCTTTTATTTTTTTTGTTGTTGCAGGATCTGTCTTCTTAGGGGTTAAACAACTGACGAGTATCTTGTTTTCTGGCGTAGCTTTTATTTTTTTTTCTGTTGCAGGATTTTTCTTTTTGGGGGTGGAATCACTCAGGAGTATCTTGTTTCCTGGCGTAGTTGTATTTTTTTTTTGCTGTTGCAGGATCTTTTTTTTTGGGTGTCGAATTATTAGGGAGTATCTTGTTTTCTGGCGTAAGTTTTATTCTTTTTACTGTTGTAGGATCTTTCTTTTTTGGGGTTGATTCACTCCAGTGAATTTTGTTTCCTGGTGTAGCTTTTATTTTGTTAGCTGGTGTTGAATTTTTCTTTATTGGTGTAAGTTTAGTTGTATCTTTAATTGCAGGAACATTATTTTTGCTTGGAGTCAAATCACTCCTGAAAAAAAAACATAGATAACATGTAAGTAAATAATTTTACAAGTATATATTCTAAGGTAACGAATTATGATCATTAGTTTTTGACGGACGTCTCATCCATGACAAGAGGCAATTTATTTTTAACCAACGAAAAAATAACGGAGGAGGTTCTCAATTCAACGTGTGTAAGTAATTATTTTATATAAATTATATTTTTTTTAAATGTTTCACCACCCAATATTTTTTAATAAGTGGGCCCCGGCTTTGATAATTATTTTTTTTAGTGGAAAGGATGAGCCCGTTTTTTATGAATGTATGTACTTATTTATTTCTTTATTGTACAAATTAACAAGATAAAATTAAATTTTATAGGCTTACTTTTTCACTAATTTTAGTTTTTTCTTAGGTCTTTGACAGTTGTCGTCATCACCGCTATCTTCTATACAACTGCTTGATGGAGATGGGCTGGAGTCCTTTTTCTTAGAAAGTGTTGAGTTCGAGCTGAAATATAGAAACCCAAACTGTTAAAAATTGATGACATACAAAAATAAGTCTGTTCTTTTTATTTTACAAAAAAGAATAAAAAAAAAATCAAAAGCCATTAGTGAGATAAACAAAATAAATCCTATGTAGGTAGATTGTAATTATGTCTTACACTAATGTTATTAAACGAAGTCTCCCATCACGTCTAGTCTGTCTGTCTATTAGGCATTTGTTTGCGATGATCTTAAAAACCACTGAACGAATTTTCATGCGATTTCACCAATTATTGAAAAGATTTAAAAGGTGATAAGCAAAGTCAGAGCGGATTGCAAGTTAAAAATAACTTAGAGAAATTTGCATTATTTCTTAATTATTAACTATACAACAATCCAACATTTTAATTTTTGAAACACACAAAAGGGGTTAAATAAAAACATGTCCCTTACGCCCAACAAAAATTGAATATTAATTTAAAGTCGTCCCTTACATCAAAGAACAAAACAAGTCCACGCCAAATAAATTTTTGAGGTTGACTCTTATTAAAAGGGAATAAGGTTGTGTTTGACTTGCTTTCTAGTTGTACCTGTGTACGTAACTAGTATTGCTCAAAGTCCAGAGTTAAATTAATTGTAACCATCGATCATACACATTTAATAAATCAATTTCATGACGTATTACTAACTAAGGGTATTTTGAAGTTGCCTTGGATTAAATAAACATTTATTTACTTAAAAATGTACTAAAAATGTACATTTAAAATCAAAGAATCATGTTATGAAATTATTTACTCACCTTTTTATAGCCTCACGTAGGTTTAAAAGATGCTGTCTTCGTGAAATTATGTTGTTTAGACCTTTTGCACTCATTGTAGGTAGGTACCTTGTTGTTTTTTTGTCAAAATCAAGACCTATTATATTTCATTAACAATCCTCATCACGCGTAATGCATTACATCATAAATAGTGCAGAAAAAACATTTAAATATCCACTTGAAATTAAATAACTATGAAGATTCACTTGTTTTATTATTTATCCAAAATCCAACAAACGCGCGCACGCACTGTGACGCAACTCAATCCACAATAATATAAACAAACCGGGTTAAAAAGTGTCTCTTTACTTGGATAAAACACCTGTGCCGGCGTGTGTTTTCTCCATTATACGCATTGTAGCGTCTATGAATGTGAAAGAGAGAGAGAATAGTTTCACGGTACGTATTTTCACTGCCGGGCGCAAGAGACATCATTAATTTGATCGCATTATTGATCATAGAGGTAAGGTGCAAATATAATTAGAAGTCTCTTATATTTTGGCGTATGGCTAATCACACTTACAAAAAAGATTACTTTATTTTCATGACTCGGGCTTAAAAAAGGTCTGACAATATCGCGAATACAAATTATGCACTGTAAGGAACATTTTGAAATAGCATTAGTTCCATGATAAAGGGGTTAAGGATGTCTATTTCCAAAATTTATAATCTACGGTAGCATCAACGATTATAATTTTAAAATGTTGTTTTTTAATGGACAATTTTACTTTAAATACTTAATTCTAGGTTATTGTTTTGGTGACAGCAGTAAGTAATTCCTGACCAACTTAACTGTTCTATGATAATTCATTAAATAAATTTAACTATTACTTTCAGTACCTAAATAAAATAAATACTAGTTTTATTAACTTACTAACTAAATAATTTCCCATTGGTTTGCAATGGAATATACTAGATACGCACGCTCTCGATAGTTGTTATTGTAAAGTAATTTTTTAAGAACTAGTTTGAGAAATAAAATATTCTTTAACCCGAAATATCTATAATAGAAAGGTTGTAAGTAGCATCAAGCAAAAAAGTAGAGGTAATTTATTTGGCGTAAGGGGCATTTTTGTATAAATATCTTTTATGATGTGGGCGTAAGGGACATGTTTTGATGAATAATTTTCGTGAGAAGGGTGTAAGTAACATCTCACAAAAAAAGTTGAGGTGAATTATTTGGCGTAAAGGGCATTTATGTATAAATGTGTTGTATGATGAGGGCGTAAGGGACATGTTTTGATGGATAATTTTCGTGACAAGGGTGTAAGTAACATCTCACAAAAAAAGTTGAGGTGAATTATTTGGCGTAAGGGGCACTTTTGTATAAATGACTTTTATGATAGGGCGTAAGGGACATCTTTTGATGGATAATTTTCGTGACAAGGATGTAAGTAACATCTCGGAAAAAAGTATGTATATTTTTTTGGCGTAAGGGTATTTTTTCTCCAAATATGTTTCATGCAAAGGCTTTAAGTAACATTTTGCAAACAACGTATTCTCCGTCAGGGTCACTGCAGAAAGTTGTGACCCTTACGTTAATAACATAAATGTAAAAAAGTATTTGGCGTACCTTACGTCACTTCACTTCATGATTTTGTCAAAAAATTAGGGTCGTAAGGGACATTGAAAATCATCATTTTTAGAGATATCGCAATTTCAAATATACCATTGGATAGAGCTCGAAACGCTGATTCCAATGGTATATAAAACCCAAAATCGAGTTTTGTCCCTTACGCCCTTTCTTGTTTCCGGTATCGATATTATCAAGACAGATTTTAGAAGTTGCGATTTTAGATCTTAGAAGAAAAGATTGAGCAAATTATAGCACTTAAACAAGGATTCCTTTACTAAGAGAACAATCTCTAGTAAGTTAACTTTAAAGTCTCCACAAACAAAAACGTTTTTTATTATTATTACCTATTTTGAATAATGCTTCCTCCATGATTTTTTGCAAAGGATTCGTATGAGGAATTAGGCGGTGTGTACACGTTTAATACAATAAGCTGCTCAAGCTCTATACAGGCTATTAAAGTAGTGCGCTCAACAGACAAGCTTACTATGTCATTATGTTCTTTAAATTTCAAATTGTTTTCGAGCAAATATAGCGGAACCTCCTCGGTTGTCTAATGATGACCCTGTTCGTTAAAAGACAACTGTAATTTTATTATTCCTAAGAATCATTATTTATTGATTTTTTTAAATGTATTTAGTTAAGTAGGTTAGGTATATAGTATATATTAATTTATTTGTTCATTGATCTATTATTATTATTTTTTATTTATCAATTTATTTATTTTAACTGTATTGTTATTCCTCAGTACGCATGCCACAAGTGCGGACGGATGTGTCACTCTAGAATCGGTTTATTTAGTCACGAGCGGCGTTGCTGATCTCACACAGTCGCTGCCCAAATCATCCGCCAAGATGCAGAGGCCTATGATGATGATCATTATTATTATTATTATTATTTTCACCCTGTAACTGGCCTCCACCTATTGTGCTTCTACTGCCAGATTATGGCAACCACTTTGGACCACTTAATGCGTATGCTGCCCGGACCAGGGCCATCCTTTTTTATGCACTCCAATAAGTACGTATGCTGCCCGGACCAGGGCCCTCCTTTTTTATGCACTCCAATAAGTGCGTATACTGCCCGGACCAGGGCCCTCCTTTTTTATGCACTCCAATAAGTGCGTATACTGCCCGGACCAGGGCCCTCCTTTTTTATGCACTCCAATAAGTGCGTATGCTGCCCGGACCAGGACCCTCCTTTTTTATGCACTCTAATAAGTGCGTATATTGCCCGGACCAGGGCCCTCTTTTTTTATGCTAACATGAATGACACAAAAAGAAATTAAAATAATGTACAGACAACAGCAGCATGTCCGGGTCAGGCTACTAATTCGCGCCACAAAACGCGGTACTATGACAAAACGGTTAAAAACTTGAAGATTAACATGTACAACCCAATCTGCTGTCGTGTGTACAAACTTAGCCCCACCCAGGCATAAACTAATATTCCGTCCGAAATATGAAATGTAATTTCAGTAAGTACAGTGTAATGAAGTTAACTAAAATAGGTAGCAGCTCGAGCACGATGGCGACAAACTAACATAACTGGAACATAAATAGTTTGCATGCTGTGTATGTACTCGTAAGGATTTCAACTTAGATCTATATAAGTTTTCTGAAAGGTTATTTGTAATATTAGTTGTAATCTGTTGTATGTACCTCAAATAAATAATTAAATAAAATAAACTCGCGCGGCGCCACTCGGCTGACGCCGAAACCTCACTTCGACTGCGCGAGGACCCCGCGCAAAAGCTTGCTCGCCCTCCGGCGCTGTCAATGCCAACCCTTCGACACAGGACCGCGGCGCACCACACGCGCTATCACCATCGTACTCTAAATGTAGGTATTCCATAAAATCTGATACTCGAATACCCTCACGGTAGTAAAATATTATACTTTTTCATATGTAAATAATAAATAAACGCTACACACTCAAAGGCCCACACCAAGGTCCTCCACAATGTCGCGGGTACCCCGGAACACACACAAAGACAGACACAAACACCCACGACCCGCCGAACAAGAGGCAGCGCCACCACTACCCGACCAAACCGGCCGCCTTAGTTAACCTCGTAAGTACATACTTAACTAAAAATAAGCCTTTGAGAAAAATATATAGGTATTTAACTTCTTATCAATAATATTCGAAAGCACTAGAAGAGAATTTATGTAAGCAGTTTGAAATAGGTATGTTAATGTATGTTGCCGTAATAGCAAATAATTATGTCTTGTAGGGTAATACTTTTACCTAGGTATTCCACATTGGGGTATTATTATAGGTAGGTAGGTACTAATATTAGCTACTCCATTATTTATTTTACTTCTTAAACTGATTTATTAACTCACTATTTCTAAAAGAGGTAGATGAAAATATTTTTTGATAGCTATTACATTAATTCTAATAACGGAGACTTCTTGATTTGCCTGGCCTATTCCTAGGATTATACCATATTGTACCCTAAAAAATGTAAAAGTAGGTACCTAACTTACTGCGTATCCTTATTTTATTAACTTCACTATTTTCCCCTTTTTACATAATGAGATCATTTCTTTTTGTGTATCCACGTAGTTAAAAACTCACAATTAATCCTCGTCGCCAATGTTGTGTCCCTCCTTTAATAATAAGATCCATATTATATCGGCTCGCTGAGCGCATGCACCGCACGGCGGAACGTCCTCACTCGCTCCCGGTCGGCTTGCCACTGCCACCGCGCGCCCGCCCCCCGCCGGTGCATCGCACGAGACGACAGATACACTACAGTGTCAATTATCGGGTAGCGGTTGTTTGTAGTCAATCCAGATGAAGCTTTTTCAACAATATTAACCAGAAGTCCAAAATATTTATATGTTCCACCATCGCAATCAACAACATTAACATGCTTTGGTGTTCGCAATAGCGACCGTGAGTCAATCGGTAAAAAAGAATGAAAAGGATGTAATATTTTCAACAAACTATCTACAGCAGAGTGAGTAACATTGTGCTGTTGCGACCAGTTAACAAGAGATGAAGTTAAATCAATATGATTAGGTTCAGCCTTACCCTGACTGGTGGAAGTACAATCTTTAGCTGCATTATTACAAAAGTAACATTCATCTTTACTACTTGATGTCAAATCAGATGTAAAATTATTTTGAGGAGTAACGTTATTATCATCTTGAGTAGTAACATTATTATCATCTTGAGGAGTAACACTATTATTATCATCTATTCTAAACTCAAATTTTATTTTGTTTTTAGAAATATTTTGATGTCTTCTCCTCGTCCTAGCCGATGTGCCAGAATATTCTTGTCTATTGACTATTTCTTCCCCGTCTGTTATCTCGCCCTCCATCTCGGTCTCTAGCGAACCTGAACCAGCTTGTCAAAAAGAACGTAATTTCAGCATCTGTTGCTCTTTTAGCCAACTTATTTTTGCGAACTGAATCTTTAATAAAAAATACAATAAGTATTTTAAAAAAGTCATAGAAAAAGCGACAAACAAGCAATATTACTGGACCTCACAAATTTTATCTATTTATGATAAATGAAAAATAAATAATATAAAGCCAATATTCATGTCCAACAGTGGACCGTTATTGTTGTTCAGAGCCAATATTAGTTGTACAAAAAAATATACAAACAAGAGGGTATCCCATCTGACGATAATTTAAATTATAGTTTAACTGTAAACCATAATTAATAATTCTCAGATAAGAGTATATACACTCGGCAAAGGAGTCCGGTATGCAGGCCACACTAACGTATATCTTATGTGTGTGTGTGTGTGTGTGTGAAAGCAATCGTCTGCATTCCTGATCTCGAAGCAGTTCTAAAAACTATCGATAGATGGCGCTAGTAACACATATCTGGACAAAACAAATGAACACGGTCATGTCATGAGTTTGACCAGCGCCAATCTGAGTCATTTATCTTTTGACTGTTTTAATTTATATAAACTGTAATAATATTAACAATTTACTTTACAATTTCAATACTCGAAACAAGAAGCAACAGAAAAATGAATGAATAAAAGTTTTCCTTCACTGAGGATCGATCGCACGACCACCTGCTTAAAAACTAAGCGCTTATCCACTGGACCACGCAATCAATGATGAATGCGTTGACATTTTGTATTGGTTGGTGTTCATGCATTTTAGCATGTTTAATTTTACGCTGAGTTTTATTCTACCCTCCATCTACCCTCTTTTGTATTACTTGTTACTTTTACTAGTTTAACTTAAAACTGCCATTCGCTACGCCAAGCTTCGGTCGTTTAATTCTATTTTTCCAGTTTTCTTAATTTTTTTATTGATTTTTAACTCAATAATGGACAGGCATCTGACAATATTGAAAAAAGCGGAAATAATTGTTCTATATGAACAAAATATTTCTATTAGTGAAATTGCGAGACGTTTAATGATATCGGTAAGTTAGAAATTTTAAAATAATAAGATGAATATAATTTTTATTTATTGTTGACATGATTTCTCATTATAATTCTTATTTACAGCGAAGGACTGTGCAATTATGGGTCCACCGATACGCCGAGTCAGGAAGCATCGAAGAACGTCATCCTGGCCCAAGGCCTGTATCGTTTACAAATGCATCACCACCTCACCTGAATATAGTTGCTGCTCATGCTGATGACCCGTTCCTCAGCACCCATTCTACAGCAACAAGACATGGCGTGTCTTTACAAACAGTGCGGAATCATTTGCGTGCTGCTGGGTTGAGATGTCGTAGGCCAGCCAAGAAGATCGAATTGACTCGCCAACATCGGCTAAATAGGGTGCGTTTTACTCGTCAATACCTGGACTTTGATTGGTGCAATAACGTTGTTATTTTTAGTGTCGAAAAAACTTTTAAATCAGATAAAGATGGAAGAAAAATATTGTGGAGAAAAAGTGGTGAACGTTATAATGAAAATAATATTCTACCGTGCAGGGCTAGTGGTCGTGTTACTTTGGGTTATTGGGGGTGGATGTCGTCGATGGGTCCGTGGAAGTTGGAGGCCGCAATACCAGTGACGGATACTTGGAGATTCTACGAGATATTATGCTGCCAACGGTGCGGGTCGCATATCCAGACTCGCACATATACATTGTGCACGATAACTGCTCAGTGCACCGTGAACACATCGTCCAAGATTGGCTAAACACCCAAGATTCATTGACTGTTATTGAGTGGCCTTCTAAAAGCCCCGACTTAAATCCTATAGAAAATCTATGGGGCCACATGTTTATAAATTGGGATCCATCTGAAGTGAAATCTAGAAATAATTTGCATGATATTGTTACTTCGACCTGGGAGTCAATTCGTGGCATGACCTTTGCTTGAATATGGTTAGCGGTATGAGAAGCAGATTACAACAGGTTTTACATAGTGACGGAGCACCGACGCGTTACTAAAAAAAAAAATAACATTTCATTACTTTAGTTTTTACCTTTTGAATGCATTGAGCTCGGAAACGTTTGAATGATACATTTTTTACATATCTTAGTGCACTATCTTACTTATTTTAAATTGAAGGATAACAATTTAAATATTTAACAGGTTAGAGATAATTTCAAATGTGTGAATGATGTTATTGTTATGATGTTAGAATTTATTGGAAGTTCTAACTATTAACATGTTGATTCATATCACCATTTGGAATTAAAGGGGCGCTAAAGGGCGAAATCTACTTCTACTTATTAAGTATTGAAAAATAGACTTTATTTTGTCAAGGGAAAATACATCTTATGAAATAATGTAGCTTTAGATAATATGAAATATGGTTGTAACCTATAATGTGAATAAATTTTATTTGGGAATTTTTCCTGTTTTATTTTGTTTTATTTCTTTTTCATTTACTCTTAAATTAAACAAAAAGAATATTATATAATGATTTATTTGTCTATAAAAAAAGGGTAAAAGCAAGAATCGAACCGACGACCCACGATTTATCAATCCAACGCTTTCATGACAGAACTGTTCAGTTGTTAAACCAGTAGCCGAATTATAGTATCACTTTTAACGAGAATGACTACATGAGAAACCGAACAAAACAAATATGTAGGTATGTGTGTGTATGTAACATTGATATGATGTGTATTCAAGATACAGCACACAAAGATCAAAGTTACGTTGGTGTGTGTTAACTACGCAAGCTTGATGCAAACCGATCTCCTTTGCCGTGTGTACATGAAACGGGAACACCGAACACCATATCCCGAAAAACAAAAAAGTACTTTACTTACTTATAATTACTTGTATCAGTTGCAAATTTTTCAAGCTGGTTTTATTATTTTTGTCAGTCCAGTTGCACTTAAGAGCCAGTGGTGACGAGAAAACTTTTTGTAGTATTCTCCTGGTAATTTTTGCAACATTATTGCCGGCAATAAAGCTTAAATTATTAACCTGAAAGCAAAATATAAAATATTCAGCCAAATACATAACAGATAAATAACAGTTAACTGTTGTTAAATCTCTCTCTTTGAGTCAGGCCCGCTTCGTCACAGACCCGTTTCGTCATCAATAATTTCATCCATACAATGAGTCCCGCTTCGTCACACACACTCAATAATATGATAATAATTTATAATTTAACTTTTATGTCCCGGTTCGTAACAGCTTTAGTATTAGCTTAGTTAACTAACCTTACCTTAAGGTACAGTACTTACTGTACTTACTGTGCCTTAAGGTACAGTTCGCAAAAATGTTTCAATATAGTCCTTCAGTTGAATATAAACGCACTTGGCGCCATCGTAGCTTGTTCCTAATCTACCAATGAGGTCAATATTTTCTTTGCACAACTATTAATTACTCATTATATTACGAGTTTTGAGTTTGACAGCTGTCATGTTAAATATGTAGATCTCGTCAAGACCTACGACTTCCTTTTAGAAACTGGTAGTCTAGCATGCATAGCTTCAGAGATAAACGAGTTTTGAGTTCGACAGCTGTCATCTTAAATGTGAATCTCGTCAAGACCTACCTAAATGACATATACAGTTTAAAGTATATATTTTTCAAATACAATACTTTAACATGAAATACAAAAAAAAAGATTTGTCTGACTGTTCTTTAGAATCCTTAGGTAGTTTGCGACAAACCGGGACTAAGACTTGTAAAAATAATAGCTCCGTGACGAACCAGGATACGCTTTTATGTGTGACGAACCGGTACTGTGATGAACCTGACCTAACATTATCTCTTTCCTATTAGGCTAGACAAAGAACATTTTTTTCTTAGGTGCTCACCTAAATCTTTCACTTGTTGAACACAAATCAACACTTACCAAATTCTCTTTATTGTTGTCATCTCCTAGCCAGGCTTCGATAGTATCCAGATCTTCAATTGATTTCAAAGGCATCAGGTAAAGTGATATTAGAATAGAATAGAATAGAATAGAAAATTATTTATTACAAAGGACATCACAACACAGAGACATTAAAGGAAAGTGTAATGGCAAAAAAAAACAAATAACAAAAAACAAAAAAATACAAATAAAAAAAAACTTAATATCTACACAAAAAAAGAACAAATATTTATAAATAGTTAATTAAATTAAGAGTGAGTCTTCTGCGTAGTGACGTGCCGTGCAAAAGGGTAGCACCCAGCTAAAGCCATGACTTGAGACTACCACAAGTCATGGCGCTGGTTTTATGTGCACCCTATTCCGACATGACGGCAACAATGTACCTACACACACACACCAACAACGTCTATTTAAAGAATACAATAAAATTTAAATAATGTATAACTGCAATGTTATAATAATTATAAAAACACGAATGAATAAAGAGCAATAAATAAATTAAAAAATAAATAAGTTTAAAGTGATTTTAAGTAATATATATTAAGTGATTCAAGTATACATATCTGAATGAAATTATAAACATTGCCTACACATTTATGTACTCAATTATACAATAGTCTTATTTATCTATACATTTTAATCATAAATATAATATGTGTTTCACTAATGATTATCATAAATACAATTTAATTATACATACACACATCAAAAAAAGTTTACGATCAGTAGCAAAATCAGGTGTATTCTTTAAAATATAAATTATTTAAAGAAACTGTTTACGTTTTATGATTTTATAATGAAAATGCACTAAGTAAATAAAAGAATCATTATTAATTATTTACTTTTTATTAACAAAAGCTAGGAAATGCAATTTTGGCTTAAATGTAATGTAATGAAAAATTTGAATTAATGAAAAAACAAACAAAATTTATTACGAAAAAATTAATAGTTAGTATAAAATGACTCCTCCCCTGGCTCGCACACATGCTGAAACCCTTCTGGGCATGCTAAGAATTAAGTTATCTAGCATTTCTTGTGGTAACCTGTCCCACTCTTCAATAGCAGCTGCCCTGATTTCTGACACTGTTCGCGGAGGTGGCTGACGGTTCCAAACAGCTCGCTTAAGAGCATCCCACGCATGCTCGATCGGGTTTAAGTCAGGCGAGCCGGCAGGCCAGTCTAACCTGGTGATGTCGTATTGCTGGAGAGCAGCATCAACACGTCCGTTTCGATGTGCGGGCGCATTATCATCTACCATTATGAATTGGCGCCCGTGGTTGATGCGGAATGGTCTGACGTATCCATCGATTGCAATCGTTTTGTACATGGCTCCGGTCATGGTGCCTTGATACGGGATTAAGGGCGTCCTAGCCCCAATCATTATCCCGGCCCAAAAGGACACTGATTTCCCGCCCTGCTGAACGGTTCCAGTGGCAGTTCTCTGCTTTTCAGAGTCGCCAGGTCTTCTCCAGACACGGACACGTCGGTTATCTGGATGTGTACTGATCCGCGTTTCGTCAACGAAGAGGCAGTTCTGCCAGATGCTTTCGTCCTCAATTTCTTCATTTTGACGGAGCCTAGCCCATTGCAATCTGCGCCGCTTCCGTTGCTGTGAGTTCAGAGGTGCTCGCCAGGATCTCCTTGCTCGTAATCCAGCTTGGTGTAAGCAATTTCTAATCGTTTGGGTGCTAACTTCGCGGCCGGTGGCAGCTCGCAGCTCTGCTTTCATTTTAGTAGCGTTCATTGTTGGGTCACGGGCAGCCAGTAATCTGATATATCGCTTCTGAATTGCAGTAAGAACAGTTGGGCGACCACTGCGAGGTCGATCAGCTAAATCTTCCATGCCCTGATACCTCTCCAACGTGGTCACCACGCAGGATTGGGATACATGAACTCTGCGTGATATTTCCCTCGTGGAATAGCCTTCTCCACTTAAAGTTAGAATTCTGGCTCGTAAAACTGCAGTTAATTCTCTCGGCATCGTTACCAACTTAATTTTTTTTGAATAAATTGAAAATATTGATAAGTTGCGACTATGTCAGATTTCTGAATGAAAGCAAGCAAGGGTTGATTGTCTTTTTAAATGAAAAAACATTTGAATTACGAAATTATTTTATATTTAAATTTCATATTTTTAAATAAGGAATCAAAAGATAAAAAGTGATTAAGTTTTATTCTTCTACAATAAAAAATATTAGCACTTTTCCAAGTGATCGCAAACTTTTTTTGATGTGTGTATAAGTATACTTATATACCTACACGTGCTACCTACAATGTATATAAAAGGTTTAATAGGAAGAAAGAAATATTATTACAAAAAAATAACAAATACAACCGATGCACACATAACGCGATGTGACTACCTACCGTGCTTTTATTATGCAGATGATGTAGATAAGTTACCTTCGCAGACCATCACGGTGCAACATTATTTATTTACGGCGGTAAAGCAAATTGCAGCATCCTTTATTGGAGACTTCACTGTCCACCTCCTATTTCATCATCTTCACCACCTACTTGCATTAAAACTACTTAAATACCTACTTAATATAAAACTTAAAATTTGTGTAACCTAAACTGCAAGAATAATATTATTGAGAAAGGAACAACCAACCAATGATCTGTTTAAGTGCGCTCATGGAACTTCAATCCGACTTCGACGCATTAATACAAAAAATATATCAATGTCACACATACACTGCTCCGCACAACGGCATTCTAACTGACGATGTCAGCGGAACGCAGCAATGTGCTTCATCTTTGTCGGAACTTTCATCGATTATCATCAGTGGTGGCTTTGACGCTTTGTGCCCGAAAGCAAGTAAAAAATGCACAGATACGCATTTAGACGGCAAATCATTCCTTTCCTTTCTGGACATTTAGCATGTATTTTTTAAATTCGTTTTTAAATAAGTGCAGAGATTTCAAGTTACGGATTGGCGGTGGAAGATCGTTCCATATACGTGATGCGGCAAATCGGAAGCTTCCACGAAAAGCCGTGGAATGGTGTTGCGGCAGAACGAGAGCGTAAGGTGACCGACGTGTTTCGCGCAACTGGACGTCGCGACACCAGACTAGTTTCTTATACAGATAAGGAGGTAGCTGAAACTTGATTACATTAAAGAGCAAAGTTGCTAAATGAATTTCTCTACGGTATTTCATTTTATGTATATTAGCTTGATTTAAGAAGGGAGTACAATGCGTACGCGGCGGGATATGAAAGCAGAAACGAGCGCAGGCGTTTTGCACGCGCTGAATCAATTTTGCAGTGCGCGCGAGTAACCGCGGACCATACACCACGTCCATATAGTTTAACTTTGATAGAACCAACGAGTCACATAATTTTATTCGTATGTTAGTACTAAGGGACTCTCGGATATGGTACAGCACTTTGAGTCGATAGAAGCAATTACTTGCGGTTTTAATAATGTGCTTGTCAAAACGGAGCTCCTCATCCATTAGAAGTCCTAAGTTTCGTGTTTCATGTACGCGCTCTACTACGTCGCCTTTCACATTTATTGAAACTCCTTTCTCAGAATTTTTTTTGATTTGATGTTTTGAGCCTAAAATCATATATTTGGACTTGCTTCCGTTAAGCACAAGTGCATTGCGCTCCGACCAGTTTGCTATGCGTTCCAAGTCTTGGTTCAGTAGGGCATTTGCTAATTGACTGTCAGAGGGCTTACATGAGATGTATACTTGAATATCATCCGCATAGATTTGATAATTACAGTTTTTAATATGATCGACTACATCCGCACAATACAGTACAAAAAGAAGTGGACCTAAAATTGAGCCCTGTGGCACACCTCTTGATATGTTTTTCTTTTGTGAGCGTATAATTGTTCCCCCCTCGTCACAAATTTCTACAAGCTGAGTGCAACTGCTGAAGTAGCTATCGAACCAGCGGATGGCAGATGCACTAAAGCCATAGAAATGTAGCTTTGAGAGCAGCAGTGGTATACTAATGCTATCAAAGGCCCTAGAGAAATCTAACAATGCCAACAGGGTACCCTCTCCATCATCAACCGCTTTCAGAATGTCATCAACTACATTCAGCATGGCAGTTGTAGTGCTGTGAAATTTACGGAAACCCGCTTGCTTGAGCGGCAAGATTTTATTCCTTTCGACGAAGGTTGTCAGCTGATTTGCCACTATTTTTTCCAAGATCTTGGACGCACATGGGAGAATACTTATGGGGCGCAAGTCCTTTAATATAACTTTTAAAACATCTTGTTCTCCCACTCAACTCAACTCAAAAGCATCGTTCACCTTGCAATTGAATTCGTAAAATGAAAGTTGAGAAAGAGAAATTGTACTACTACCTGGTACGTCCAAAAAATGGGAATTGATAATATCTGGATCATTGAATATATGAGAAGGAAAATCCTGCTTGTCCTTCATCCGAACATTCTTTTTAATGTGTTTCCACATAGATGAAGGATCGCGATGGTTATGGTTTACGAAATGATCAAAATACGCTTTCTTTTCTCTCTCTAAGGCTCCATTCACGGCATACTTTAACTCTTTATAGTAATCTATGTGTATAACATTTTTGCTAGATCGCGCCCTAGCATGTGCCTCGTCACGACGCTTCATGAGTTGCAAGACGTTAAATGTTATCCAAGGATACTGATGAAATTTAATTGTGATTTCTTTGAGAGGGGCATGAATGTCGTAAAGATTAACAATTATTCTACTGAAGATCGAAACCATGTCATTTACATCGTCGAGTTTTACAACAGAGTTCCAGTCTATAGCTGCTAAATCCCTATCAAATTCATCAAGACTAATGTCCTTTAACGCAAAACGATAAATTTTTACTGGCTTGGGTTTAAATTTTGGAACATTCAGGTTACAGACAATGAAAGCATGCCTACCGAGATCCGGCCTATAGTCTACATTTACAGTACATCCCATAATATCAGTACAGACTAAGTCTATGAGAGTTTCGCTATGATCTGTGAAATGAGTCGGATCTGCAACTAGTTGGGTTAATTTAGAGAAACTTAAAAAATCCATTATTTTCTTAGAATTGGCGTCCGCTTGGTTTAACATATTTACATTAAAGTCACCCATCAGTACAACATTGTCACACCATGCTACTGTCTCAAGCGTCGCGGCTATGGCATCCAAAAATGTATCCACGTTCACCCAGGCTGGTCTATACGCAGTGCCAATCACCACTTTACGCCCACCTAGTACTACCGAGAGCCAAATTTGCTCAACTTGTACTGTCGGAGGATGGGGCAGAGTACGAGCGGATACTCCTCGTCGGATGTAAAACCCAAGACCCCCTCTTCGATTACGTAACTGTCGGGCGAGGCATATGCCGGAGCCTATAGCCGGGTACAGCGGGAGCCCGCCCCTCCTCCCCGTCCTTTAACCACGTTTCGTTTATCTCCATAATATCCACATCATGTCGTCCCATCGCTACTAAAAACTCATCATGGCCTGTTCCTAATGACCCTGCATTAAAAAGACCAACCTTTAGTTTCCGTTTGCTAATCATTAGAAATTTTGTCAAAATATAAATGTTTAATATTTAGCATAGTATAGCAGTCAATGGCGCTCTGAGTTGCGTTATTTTGTATCATAAAGACTATCTGAAGTTGATTAACAGTAATTTTGACATAGATAATGGCATAGAGAAAAACTAAAATAAATATTAATAAATAAATAAAACAGGTAAGCGTAGCAAACATAACGACAGAAAACAGAAGACTCACTCGTGCAGTACACTCAAAAAGTATAAAAGTTGTACACCAATTTAAGTAAGGGAATATAATCATTTTGCATGCGGTGATCAGTAAAAAAGATATAAACAACACCGAAACGACTGACTTTAACCACTGGATATTTAACTCAAAGAGCGAACAATCTCTGGCCCAAAAACCCATCAATGATGCAATGATGCAGCAGATGATGAAGCTAATCTTAGTAAAATAACATTTTGTGTGGCCTTCAATTCCTTAATATCACTCTGAATATCTGCTATGTATGTTGCAATCAGTTCTAAAAGAAAATTAAATATATTAGAAGTGACACTACATGACTATCATGTAGGTATTCTATTAATCTTAATACACCAGAAGTAAAAAGACCTACCCAAAGACTCATTTATTTTATCAAATGCTGATATTTTTGTTTCTGTAGGAGTGTCACAAAGGTTTCGAGGAGGGGGTGGAGTATCTGCAAAAATTTAGAAAGAATATAGGTATATATAGGAACATTCAACATCATCAAACAAAATCGAATTATTGTAATAATAACAATAATAAATTTTACTCTTCTAGTGTCTTTAGTTTTAGTATGTATTAGGTACTATGTAATCTTTAAAATTAAGGAGTACTTTTATTAAGGATGAGTGGTGCTAGAGAGAGATACTGATTACATAGAACTTCATCTACCAATCTGCATTGGGTTGTGATGGATTACTCACAATTGCAACTCAAGCGGTTATAAGTCACTTTGTTACAATAGCATTTTAACCATAATGTTTGATCACATATATAATCAATTGATAATACAACTTGAAACGGTCATGTACCTAACTTCACATTACAAAATAATACTGTACAACAGAGCTGTATTATTTGATTTGAAAGCTTTAAGTCACGCACCAGCTTACGCGCCGTGCGATACAAATCCTGTGTCTAATGTGATACTGTTTGGTGTGACGGGTTGACCCGTCATATTTTACCTACCTTTAGAAGTTTTAATTAAGTATTTTTTGTAATACATTTTAAATAGGTAATGGTAGCAATTCGTGGTTGCAAAATACGCGACTTAACTAATGTAAGTCCGTACCTGTCACTTTCTATCATGAGATAACAGAACGGGATGGCAATAATTTTAGTTGAGATTTAGTTTAGGCCGACTAAAAATGCTTCTAGGGTAATAAGGAGCAGATTAGACTATGCGTCTTTCTTGTACGATACTAGCTCAAAAAGTAATCATCTGCGTCGCCTTTTCCTTGCAGGAAAGTTTTTGTTAAAGTGTCGAACAATAAAATATAATAATACTATTTTAAAACTCATTGAGGATCTCTCGGTACAGTGTCAGTCTCGTCATTGGTGCAATAAAAAAAAACTATTATTGGTAAATGTACACGACCTTTTGCAACCCCCTGTCGGTTCATACTTTTTCTACGCTAGAAATGTTTACGTTAGATACCTGGGTCCAGAATATAGACTTAACTAACATCATTAAATGTAATATAGAAGAAACAAACGCGTCTAAACAATCAAGAAGACTACGATACATGAGAGATAAACACCTTGAAATGCTTAGTTTCGAGTACAGTGGGTACTATAAATTATTTTCAGACGGCTCTAAAGAAGAGCATGGTGTAGGTGCCGCTTATGTTGACTCCCAATGTAATCTATCGGCAAAATTCAAAAATGACAATAATTTTTCTATTATGTCTGCGGAACTTTTTGCGATATCTGAGGCGCTCTCTTATGTCAAAAGCATACAATATAATAAATTTGTTATACTGTCAGACTCTAAAAGCGCGCTTTGGCACGTGGCTCGATGTTCCTCGAATGTTCGAGGTTTACCAGTAGCCTATACCATTTTAAGATCACTGCGGGAATTCTCATCTGAAAATAAAATAGTTTAATTGCAGTGGGTTCCTGCTCATGTGGGTGTCTCGAGTAACGAGAGGGCGGATCGGATGGCTAAAGAGGCTGTAGTAGATGGAATTAGGGTCCAGATTTTGCCATTTTATACGGAATACATACCTTACATTATAAATAAAATTCATAAAGCCTTCAAAGAATATTTCGATGAAAGATCCTTGATCAAAGGCATTTGGTATAAAACCGTACAGTTCGATCCTTTTCGTTGCCCGTGGTTGATACATGTTGTATGGATCGAGATGAATTGGTAGTTGCATTCAGGTTTCGCTCTGGGCATATTCCACTGAATAAGTTTGCGTTTTTTATGCGTAAATCGACTACACCTAACTGTTCTGAGTGTGGAAAAATTGAAGACGTCTACCATATTTTGATAGAGTGTGCCCGAAACGAAGTTTTTAGAAGCCAAATTTATCACACAACCTCCGACTTCTGTAAATATTATTAACTCAATATTTACAGAAGTCGGAGGTTGTAACAATGCCCTGGCTAATCCATGCTCGGACAATGCCAGGACATTATACAAGCTTGTTAAAATAGTATTAAGGAATAGAAAATAAGCTTTGTTAGAAATTACGTGGACGACATGGTCGCTTTTCTGTGTACCAAGTTCTTTATCAAAATAAATATTTAAAAAAATAGCCTCATGTGCTGCCGTGTGTGTTATGTATCGGTAGCAACATGTGTCATTGAACCCTGACCGGCGTCAGCCCCACGAGGCTCGAGTCAGCACAAGAAGTGGAACATGCATCAGCACCTCGTGCCCAGCCGCAATCTGCTTATACATCGATTACGCCATCTAATCGTGACCTCGTTAAACCCAAAATGTTAAGCAATTATCTTAAGACAAATCAATGTAGTTCTGACATCGAACACGTTCGCACCTAGGTTAGTTAGTTTTAGGTCTTTATAATTTAACTTTAAATATAAATTTCGTCCTAAGTGATTTTAGTTTCTCTTTTGCACCCTCCGTCTGCGGCAAAAACGTAATTTGTGTACATACGGCAAATTATAGGTTATGTTTAGATTATACAAATAGATTTAAATATGTACAGAGTTAGATTAATCTAAATAAATGGCAATTGGTAACACTATCACACCAAGACAGACGGCAAGACGGATGGTTTTGCCGGTGGTAACATAAAAGCATCAAAATGGCTTTTAAAACATTGCATTATAAAAACAACAAGATTTCTTAAAGTTCACGGCGCAGTTATAAAAAAGGCCAAATTGCTTCCTTTTAAATTCTTCATACGACTCGAACTCTCGAGCTACAAATTAGCACATTTTCTTATTAACAGATAACATTTCACAGTCTTTAAACAATTTACAGTATTTGTCATTTTGCTTACTAATTTTTTAAGAAATTTAAAGATATGGGTAGCCTCCGTCGGTGTGCTTTAAAAATAAAATAATAAATTTAAATTGTATTCAGGAGGTTTTGTTGGGATTTCTACATATATAATCAGTATTTACTCACTTGGGTGCGTTACAGTTTTGATTACTTTAACAACGCAATTGGAACGGGAGTGGTTTTTGAAATTTTGAGTTCCAAATGCGACATACTTTGGTTCTATCTCAGGTTGAACTGCACATGCCGCTGAAGTAATAACTAAATCAGCAGCGACGATGGTTCCACCACAGGTCCATATATTGTTTAATTTATCTTCAAAGTTTTTGTCAGCGATGATCCTTACCTTTAAAAAATGTTTAATTTTAAGACTAGCGTCTCAATTTGGAGTACGTACAACTTGGGTTTCTGAGGATTTTCTTGCTATCTCGCTTCCCGGTTGGTCGGGCCTTAGATTTGTGAGAAAGGGAGAGTTGCTTCTTTCGAGCAAAATGCAGAGTTTTATTTCCAAAATCGTTCATGGTAATAACGGTTTTCTACTCCAAAAATTGATTTGTAAGCATATAATAGTAATATTAATACGTTTATTTCTTCAAAACAGCATACACATACATTTAAAAAAAATAGTTCAAATTTGTATTCTCATTCTATTACATAGTATTATGCTTGCATATGTCTGCCGCAGTGAGGAAAAAAGGTCTGGGCTCAGCGATTAATACCAGACTGATTATCAGGCTGGCAACACTGATTTTTAGACCTCGCCCAAGTGAGACGCGAGGGACTTTATAATGTTAAGACTACAAATCTAGGACCTAATTCAAGTGTTAAGTGTCTGTGTGAGTGTAATAAGGGGTGAAGGTGCAGTGAATGAAGGTATATAAATATGCGGAAACAGAAAATTTAAATTTAAATATAGCTAGAGAGCTGAAACACAAAAAATGAATGAAATGATTACGTGGTTGCTAGTGACCGAAATAACTATTTGGTATACCTAACTTCTGTATTTCAAGTAAGAAGAGTTTCATTTTTGTCTTGAAATTAGATTTAGAAGTCAGGTTCCTAATCGGTGGGGGTATATCGTTCCACCATTTTGTTGTCCGGTAACAAAAGCTGCCACAAAAGGCCACAGAACGATGAATATACCCACCAAGTGGAGGTCGAATGTTACGAGTACCGTACCTTTGCTAAAACCTTGTCTTAGTATTCTACTTACGATGTAGATATTCGGGCTATTTAAATTTTATGATATCATAAACAAGACAGGCTAAATGTGATTCCCTCCGCGAATTCATATTAAGATGCTGCGTTCAAGACAGGGGTAATGTGATTACATTGAGGAACTGTATAACAGGATAGCGATTCTGTAAAAATCAGTCATTGTCATTACACCAAAACCCTATCGACACTATATCGGCATTATGAGATCAGTGGTCTCACAGTGCCGTCCAAATTATTATCGTTGCTATCTCAAACATCTCACAATAATTTGAGAAAATGGTGACGATTTCCAGACAGAGTCCCTTTATTCAGAGACAATACTTAAAAATTCGAAACGTCAATGCCACTCAGAAGTAATCGCTGTCAGTGACTTGCCATGATGTAATTACATAGACATAGAAAAAATAACATAGACATAGAATTACTTAACTTCATGACATGCCAAATTTCGCCTCTGAAAGGACGATGGGTCAAAACCTTTGAGTATGTAGTATTTGTTTATATGGAGGCGCAATATTTGACATATACATACTTATGAAGCGTGGCCGGCCGCCATTTTTGTTAAGTTTGTTTACATTTCACTCGTGAGTACTTCAGCTGTCAAGTGAATAGCAACATTAGTGAAAAATTGTGTTTTTTGTTGAGGAGAAGTTGTTTTGTGGTTTTGTATGGTGTCAGAACATTGGATGAGAAGGTAGCAAAATGGCTTCGTGCTCTGTAAAACAGTGCAGCTACAGGGCTAACAAAAATAGCAAGCAAACGACTGTGCATCAGTAAGTAACCTTTTTTTGTTGAAATACGCCTATTAAACCCAAAAATACTTCTAAAACCTTTATTACTAAGATTATATTTTATAGTTTTCACGTTTTTTACACCCTACATTACCTTTCTGGCTAACTTTACATAATATTTTCCATAACAAAAATTTCTATACAAATGACATTAGTGATGTAATAATAATGGCTATCGAATTTATATCGATGATTCTGTATTAGTTACAGAGCATATTTGTACGAGTGATCAGTTACAATATTTTTTTATATTAAAATAGCGGTGGGACACATTAAGCTAAATAAGATAAGAAGCTGTTTTTAACTATCTATACCATCACTTTCTGTATTCAAGGTGTAAAGAGACAGTTTTGCTAAAAACTTAAATGGCGAAATCAAATCATAGCTAAGATTTTATAGTTACCTACGTTTAGAAAATATATTAATTTAATTAATTTTATTCTGTATGATTATTTTACCTTAGAAATTTGTTTTTCTTTTAAACTACATTACCAAGTGAGAGGATTATTAGTATTAGTATGTATTTGGTTTGATTATGTTTTCAGGTTCTCAAAAAAAGAAGCGTTGCGACGTAAGTGGTTTGACATTATTGGGAAAGATAATTTGAAACCTTATAAAGTACTCCACCTATGTTCTTTACATTTTGAGGAATCAGCATTTAATAAAACCTTACAAATTGTAAGTATTTCTGTGCCTTCTGTTTCTTTTTTGGTAAGGAATCCATGAAATTCTTGGAAAAAAATCTCATACTGAGGCAATTTCTAGTTGCATGGAGGAGCTAAATATATTTTTTTACGTAGCATTTGCCCTTAGAGAAGTCTACAGTGGCATTTACTCGTCGAAACTTCGTACGCACTCCTTATACAGATGCACAGATCGATCGAACCCAGTCCGAAACCCTGTACCTTGTTCATACACAAGTAGAAAAGACAACTCTACAAAACCAGGGATACGGATCGGGCACCGGGTCACGCGAAGAACCGTCACTCGTTTAAATATATATTATATACATTATGTATTCATATATTTATTATACTTATTTATAAATTGTAAACCTCTATGGAAAGTATTGTATTATAGTTAAAAATCAAGTATTAACAAGAGAATTTAATCTAGACAAAGGCACGGACATATAGTCTGTGGATGCTAATAATAACACAACTAATATTTATATATATAAATATATATATTTTTTTATTTCCACCCGTTCCTTGGGAAAAGTTGTTCAGTTTAGAAGGCGAATTCACATCCTTAAGTCACAGAATAAATAATAGCTTAAGTTTTGCTTACTTATTTTATAAGTCACCAAAAAATACTTGCTGCCTGCAATGCCGTTACCGTTACCGTTACCGTTACAATGGCCACCCCGCCCAGCAGTTCTGCCACAAAGACTCAACGACGATAATCACCTCGGTCTGGCCACTGTGGCACGAATGCACAAATCCCACTATTCATGCTACATTTCAAAAATGTAATGGATTGAGTGATCCGACATTCGTACCAACTAGTACAGTCGATCTGTCCATCGCCGCGGTCAATGGTCGACGGGGCACCATAAGATAGAGACTGTGACTGTATGGGGCTGTTGCAGCAGGATATGGAGTGGGTAGGAAAGGTGAGTCGACAAGAATACCAGCATCGAGCCAACGTAAGGAGGATAGATTCTATACTTGGTGTGTGATATATAAATGGGCGGGAATAGAGCTGCTATAACCGATGGTCCTGGATTGTTTCTTCTTCCGACCGACGTGTCTTCGTTTTATCTTCTATTTTACTGTTTTTATTATTGATTATGT
This sequence comes from Aproaerema taeniolella, assembly GCA_949987775.1. Taxonomy (NCBI): domain Eukaryota; kingdom Metazoa; phylum Arthropoda; class Insecta; order Lepidoptera; family Gelechiidae; genus Aproaerema; species Aproaerema taeniolella. The sequence continues at coordinate 6,700,434 of OX465270.1, forward strand.
GGTTGGAAGTAGAATACCTAAGTCTTCGGGTTTCGTTTCAATGTCAGTCTCCGTAACATTGTATATATTCTCGGCTTCTTATTTTATTTTTTGTCGATCTGCAGCAATCGTTTTCCAATACGATTTTGGTTTAGGGGGTCCCTACAAGTGAAGATCGGCCGTCCAACTTTTCTCCTATATTCCTTATAATTATAAGCGTAGAAGATGTGGCTTCCGGCGTCTGCTTATGTGACCGTAGTATGAAATTCTACGTACTTTTATGATTTTCGTTATTGTTTTGCTTTGTTGTATTTCGTGGAAATCTTTTGATACATTGAGCATTTCCTTAAAAACTTGTCTTTCGTATTTTCTTAATCTCGATCGGTTACACTTGGTTAATGTTGCCACATTGAGCCCATAAGTCATTGTAGGCATCTTATAAATAAGACTGCAAGTTTTGCGGGATCTCGGAGTTGGTTTCATCAGTAGTTCTTGAGCTGCTTCTTTGAGTATGTTGTAGATATCAGTCCAGCTAGCATTCCAATTGGAAACTTCTAATTTGTCTGAATGGGTGTGAGCGGAAGTATTTGATTCTTGTAAGACTTTCATCTTATTTGTGTTGTACGAATTCCCTTTGTAAATGTTCATATACCTATTAGCATTTCTTATAGTTAAATGCCATATTAATTGCAGTATCTTGGTGTTTGAAGTAAGAAAGCTGGGGTTTCTATCGATCCCCAAAGGAATTTGTGATCTGTGTTTATTAGTTTTCCTTTTTCTTCTACAACGTAGTTGAAAAATACGGGTTTCTTAACCCTTGTTAGAATATGATCAATTTGCGAATGTTGGTTTCCACGAAACCAAGTAGTCCAGCACGAGGGCCTTCTCCAAGTATTACTTAGTTTTTAATTGTGCTGTTGTAAGAAGCTTAGAAGCAAATAACCGTTTAAATTTCTGTTTTGTGATAGAGGTTGTTCCCGGTCCTTTTACATTATTTTGTAAAGTTAATGCCTATGTGCGCGTTAAAGTCTCCTATTATAATTGTATAGGCTTTTTTAAGGTCTCCGGTGTAGTAAAGCAGCAATCTGGAATAGACATGTGCTTGATGATGTTGGGACGTGAGAAGTGACGATAAAAGTTTCATTGGATTGTTAATTATAGCATTTTGTATTTTTAGGTGAACTGCTAAAGGTGTTACATCCAAACTTGCTAAGTTTTGACTCGTGTTGTTCAACAAAACTTAAAAGTAAGTTGCCGTTAAAGTTGCTATGCTCGTGGTATAAGTTTTCTCCGGTTCTTTTAGAGGTGCATTGTTTAGAGTCGTTTTTGCCTATATGTGCGTTGAAGTCACCCATTATAACCGGATATGCTTTTTTAGGTTTTTGTTGAATCAAAATTCCAATTTGAGACAAACACGAGCTTGATGATGAAGGGACGTAGGTGGTACTAATGGAAAGTCCTACTGGACTGTCGGTTGTAGCGATTTTGATCTTTAAGTGCACTGCCAGAGTGTTACATCCTTTACGATGGGTTGAAATTATTTTATATTGAGTCGTTTTTAATATAAGAATGGCGATTCCTATTTTTTCCCTTGGGCGTTTACCGCCCCCAAGAATCCAGTGGTAGTTATTTGATTCAAAAGTTCCTGATGCCATGTGTGTCTCTTGAAGTCCCGCTATTATTATCTGTCGATTAGACAGTTCTTAATCGATATGGTGTCTATCTTTTAGCTTAGAACAGCCTCTTACATTTCATGTACCGGTTCTTAAATTTGTACAGGGGGTAGGTACATCGTGTTGTGTTTGCCGTGATGACCTAATTAGACGCTGGCCGGTGCAATCTGTAGAAATGTGACATTGATTATCAAACGTGGCGGGTATTGTTTCATTGGATTGCAAAAAGAGTTTTCCATCGTTTTCTTTTTAGACGTGTGAGTTTGTTGCAGGACTACATTCATCATAAACATTCTCATCTTCGTAGTTGGATAAAGCTCCTTGATTGGTGGGTATCAAGCTTCTGTAATGGTTGTTTCCGAAGTGTAAATAGATGTTTCCGGGTACTGATGCATCACGGGGCTTATAAATGAGTGGCTCCAATAGATTTTCGTTTTAAACATGGATGTTAGCCCTATAATATTCCGAAGCTGCTATTAATATATCTTCCCCTCCCCAGAATCCATCCTGGAATTGTTGGTTAATATATTGTTCCATGCTAAGCGTTGTGTCCGTGAGGTTATTAAGTAGTGCTAGTTCTATTTGTGGGTCGTGCCGGTTTTCAGACACGTAGGTTACTAGACCCTTCCTAATCATTGCGTGGTCAAACGTTAGGTAAAACGTAATATTTATTTGGTTACATATGGATCTGTATAAGCAGTTGCCGTCTTTTTCGATGCATTTTAAAAAAAGGTTGTATTGTTCTGGCTTGCCATACTTTTCGGGTGGTTGCTGTCAGCCAGATGTTGACCGAATGACTGTGGAGTCTTTTGTTTAGTAGTTTTAAAAATTATAAAGTTGTCGGGCGCATCAAGTTGAAAGACAGCAGGATATAACTTTATGAGCTTTCGTTTCCCAGGCTCCGATATAGTATTATTGTTTTATTATCCTTTTCTAAACCTATTGTAAAACTTAGGCAAACTAATGGTTCTTCGGTCGTTTGCTTGCTTTTAGTCGGTATTATTTTAAATTAAAAAAACGCACTTAGTAAAATAAGGTTGGTATTGTTCCCAAGTTGAGCAATTCCTATACGATGTGTTTTACGATTGGCTAAGTGATTAGTGATTCGTATGGTATATCAGTAAGATATGATAAATTTATTATGCGAATAATATATTATGTTATAAGTGTGTCAGGTGGCTTATTGTAGTAATGTCTTTGAAGCACACAATACTGCTAATGGATTCCTAGTTTTAGCGTTCTGTAAGAGACCTAAACTTGTATCGCGAGACGCAACGGGTCATTTTGTGTTACTGTGTATATTCAATTAATTTGGGTGTCGTGCTGTCCAACGCGCGTGAAATTGCAAATGAAAGTGTATTCAAATTTTATTCTTAAGTTCTCTATGGCGAGCTCCTTTATTTAGGCGTTAATTGAGTGAATCACTAGCTGCCGTTCTACGTACTTCCCTAGTACCCTATATTTTCAAGCTGGAGTAAGGTGTAGATAGGGTAAGTTAAGAGGTAACCACCTATCCGGATTGTTAAGCTGGGTTTAAGAATATGGAGCGCCGGTCAGGAACACTAAACGGTATGCTGCGGGTCCTAAAAGTTGCAATAATAATTATGTCGGTTAGATTGGCGCCTTGTGAGTTGATGCTGAAAAAAAATTATTATATCCAAAAGGCTGCTGGAACGGATCGCCTTGTGAGTTGATGCTGGAAAAATTATACCTTTTGGCTAGAAATGTTTTACAATGGAACGAGCTCACCAGGTTCTCCGCCTTCCTCAAGATGTTGCGCGTGTAACGCACTGTTCTTAGCTCAAGTTTCTGTATCTTGGTCGTCGTTAATAAGTTCCACTGTCAACTACACTGGATGTGTGGATGACGCACGCGATGCGCGACGTAGGTATTACCGAGTGGAACCGGAATGCACTGATATTATTATATGGGGTACAAAAGGCACTAGTCGCGATGTAGTTTAGTGAGTCACGAGTTATTCTATAGAGGCTAGATAAAACTAAGAACGTTTCAATATGATCTATCGCTTAAGTCACAGTATTAAAATGCAAACGGTAGGTACGCAGTATAACAATAGCCGACCGAACTTGGGAACAAAGGCGCGGGCGCGGGTGTCGTAAACTTCGTCAACGTTTGGGATAACAGGAGAGCACGTGCGGGGACGTCCGCCCTCGACCGCTTGCCAAACAAGACTCCTACTTGCTGCCTGCAATGCTAGCTTAAATTGACACTAACACACTCTTTAACCTCCTTACTCTGTCTGTTTTTTCGAGGAGATTGATAACCTCGACGATCACATATTGGTTTATTCGCAAGCTTTTGCGTATCTTTTAATAATATTGGCAACAGATTCCACTTTTATAACTAGATTTTTTCAATAGCGTGCATGAGTGGCATTTTTGTATTAATTGGTGACATTTTTGTGCTATTGAACGACACGAAATATCAGGTTCGCAAAAGTTCATATCCGAGATCTTGAATTTTAGGTTGGGTGAAACGTCACGCTCCGCGTCGCTCTACGTAGAGCTTGGCCTTCGGCCTCACCATATACGCAGTTTTCCTCGGCCTGCTGCCTCGCCTCGCTCTTAGAGTGAACCTTTTATGGCGGTCATCATGGAATTGAGAGGGTGGTCGCTCTAGGCTTAGCCCTGCGCGAGCTCGGTCTTCGGTCTCGTGTCACGATTTTGTATGGCGGCTTTTATTTTAAACAAAATATCTTTTGTATGATCATTGTACAATAAAACACATACATATGTCACCGTAAAATTGTCAAAGCTTTAGTAAAATTATAAACTCTGGGTACTTTGTGAACTGGTCTTTTTTTTCACATTGACAAATTGTAAATAAATGTAAATAAATGCTGTGATTTTGTTTATTTTTCAATTATCATAAAGTAACCGTACTCTGTACCACCCATCGATACTTTGAACAAGTATCGATATTTTGACACCCTAGCATGTGCTTACTACAGGCACGCATATTTTTGTGAAATTTCCTGTCCTTTTACTCTTTAGTCTTGGTCAAAACGTCCCCCTCCGACCAACAGATTTGAAATGTATCTCAAATGAAAGATATCAATGTAGTGATGACTTTTTACTATGGCGACATCCCTCAAATGTGTGGGATATTCTGGGAAAATATTACTTTAATGTTAATATTGATTACAAAAGTAACAGTATGTTATTTAATCATTCTTTGATTATTACCATAATTCATAATATTTTTATTGTTATATTCATATTTATCATCTCAGGTGTACATTTAGAACATATATAAAAATATAAACCGATTGGTATTTTAGCAATCTTTAATTATGTGTTATTTCTAAACCCCATGGATTTTGACATTGAACGTAGCTATTAATCTCTTTAAAAATACGTATGACATACACAAAAGGTCTGTTGGAGGGTGGGGACGGAGACCATACATTTTTACCCATGGTCCTTTGGCATGTCATGAAGTTAAGTAATATTGTTAACAGATGTACAATAATCCAAGAAATTTTCCTAGGAGAAGTTAGAAATCTAACATAACCTAACCTAAACTTGAAAATTGTTTATTACTGTCGGTAAAAAATTACCCCGCCTCTGAAATTTGGAATTTGATGAAGTAAGGTAATACTAATTACAGAATATACAATAATCCAACAAATTTTAGGAGGAGAAGTAAGATATCTAACCTAACCTAACCTAAACTTGAAAATTGCTTATAACTCTTGGTAAAACATTCCTCTGCTTCTGAAATTTTGCATGTGATGAAGTTAGGTAATACAGATTACAGATGTCAAATAATTCAAAATATTTTAATAGGAAAAGTTAGATGTCTAACCTAGCCTAAACTTGAAAATTGCTCGTAACTCTCGTCTAAAAATTCCCCTGCCTCTGAAATTTGGCATATTATTATGATGAAGTAAGGTAATACTGTTAACAGATGTATAATAAGCCAACAAATTTTTATAGGAGAAGTTAAAAATCTGACCTAACCTAAACTTGAAAATTTCTTATAACTTTCGGTAAAAATTCCCCCGCCTTTAAAATTTAGTATATGATTAAGTTAGATAATACAAATTGCAGATGTACAATAATAAAAAAAAAACTTACGGGAAGTTTGTTATTTTTAACTGAACATGAGAATCGCTTATAATCGGTATCAGTAAGTGATTTGTAGTGTAAAATAAGGTGTTTTTTTCTACGATTCTAGTTGCAATTCACATTTAAACAAACTAAAAATAGTGAAGAATCAGTATAAGCGTATTATAGATGGGTGTATAAAGCGACTGCTTTGCATGTCATAGAGTGCCATTTCACAAAAATAATATGTGTGAGTTGTTCAATCGTTTATTAGAATTATCACAGAGTACATTTTGGAGAAATAAACAAAAATCTTCTACAGCTTGGCAAAGAAGTTGTGAAAATAATTGTGGCGCCACTATCGTGCAAGTGGCCACCCTATATACTGCGACAATAGCGGTTTTGATGCTTTGACTTAAATACAATTTTTAGCCAATTTCGTCAAATATTAGTTACGGGAAAACTACTGTATGCTTATACATCATAATTCTTTTGACAGGTACATTTTCGTACATTTTCTGAGTCTTTCGACCTCATATCTCGCGATTGTTCTGCCAATACGATCAAGGTATGAAGGGTAAAGTAAAACAAAACTACTAAATAAAATTAATAAAACTTTTGAATGGATTGTTACGTAATTATTTTTACTAAAAAAACACTTTCGTATAATTTATTATAAATTAAAACAGCTTTATTTCATTAAACATTTAGAATGTAACTTAAATTTAGTTAAGGTTACATAAAATAAATACCAACATTTTCGTACATTCAGGAAGTTACGTTTAAGCATTTAAATACAAACATACGTTTACGTATTCGTTATTTTGGCTCTACTGAATCTACGCCTACTCCCAAAGGTGTATTATTCCCCAGAGAAGAATAGGCAAGAAACTCCGAGGTACTCTTTTTAATCTTATTACATAATTTTTTTTAATTTTGTGATTTTAACGAAATATGAAATAACTCTAGAGCTGCCTGCTTGGCTGTTTGTTTGATAAATAATCAAAAATTATGTAATAGCCCTTTTTACAAAGTTTTTTTTATTACTTTCTTAAATTTTTCCATAGGTAAATTTTAAAAACATGGAAATCTTCCTTTTATTCATAAAAGAGTTCGTGACCTTGTGGAGACGACTGTCTAGTTACTAACAATATTTTTACCGTGTATTAGAATTCTAACTGTTCCTATGAAAATTTGTTGAATTATTGTACATTGTGATCTATATAACCTAACTTCATCACATGCTGAATTTCAGAGGTGGGAGAAATTTTTACCGAGAGTTATGAGCAATTTTCAAGTTTAGGTTAGGTTAGGTTAGATTTCTTACTTTTCCAATGAAAATTGTTGGATTATTATACATCTGTAATCAGTATAACTTTACTTCATTAAATGCCAAATTTCAGAGGCGAGGGAATTTTCACCTTGAGTTATAAGCAATTTTCAAGTTATGGTTAGGTTTGGTTAGATTTTTAACTTCTCCTAGGAATAAATTGTTGGATTATTGTATATCTGTAATCAGTATTTTCTAATTTTATAACAAGCCAAATTTCAGAAGCGGGGGAATTTTTTATCGAGAGTTATAAGCAATTTTCAAGTTTAGGTTATATTAGGTTAGATTTCTTACTTCTCCTATGTAAATTTGTTGGATATTTGTACATCTGTAATCAGTATTACCTTACTTCATCACATGCCAAATTTCAGAGGCAGGGGAATTTTTTAACGAGAGTTATAAGCAATTTTCAAGTCTACGTTAGGTTAGGTTAGATTTCTAACTTTTCCTATGAAAAATTGTTGGATTACTGTATATTTGTAATCAATATTACCTAACTTTATCACATGCCAAATTCCAGAGGTAGGATAATTTTTTACCTAGAGTTATTAGCAATTTTCAAGTTTAGGTTACGTTAGGTTAGATTTCTAACTTCTCCAATGAAAATTTGTTGGATTATTGTACATCTAGATACTTCGGGGAAGAAAGGTCGTAAAAGCCATTTTGGCCAAATTGAGTTAATAATGCAGTTTTGTTCAGAATTTCAAGCTCTATCGATTTGTATATTTAAAAAATCGATATTTGCAAAAACGATGGCTTGTACTACCAAAATTTTTAGAATAAAATGGCTTTTACTTCTAGGATTTTTCAGTCTAAACTACATTTTTTAAATAATATTGGCGTATGTGACAATTTGGTTTCTCTTTTGATTAAGTAAAGGAGATATAAGCCAAAAATTACAACACACCAGATCGTAACTCACAACATCATTGTAATCTCGGCTTTTACTACCCTCTGAATAAACTTAATTGAACAGAATGTGACTTTTACACCATTCATTTGCTTTCTTTTATGAGTAGAAGTGCGAGTTACGTCCTAATTATTTGATTGTTGTTATTGTTTCGTAACTATCTCTAAGACTCAATACAAAAGATAACTTTTGACCAAAATGTGTTTGTTATAAGGTATAGTTTCCTTTTGATAACTTAAGATTCCGTGCTGGACTGGGAGTGAAAGAAAAACCTAGAATGTGCAAGCTACCTACAAAAAGTCTGTAAGAGGAATGCGAGGGTTTTGCTGTATAATAGGCGAAAGGCTGACCACCTCTCACCATTATACAACTTGTTCCATCTGATAACCCTCACAATTGTGTCAAACGTGGCTTCTAGTGGTTCTAGAAATATTGGTGCTCTGCCTACTCCGTTAGGGATTATGGGCGTCAGCGTATGATAACTTAAGATAGTTTGAGTGAGTATAGCTCACTTTAACACAAATTTAAAATGAATAGTCACGAAAGACATAGATATATTTAGTGAAAAGTTTTTTCCCAATTTTAGTTTTTTGCGTTTTCCCTAAAGTCGTATTTTGGCTTTTACTACAATTGAGACTCGAAGGGTCGATATTTTCCTCGCATTCGCAATTTTTGTAGCGGCACAGGTTGTTGCCTTTTGCTGTTCCACTATCTGATAATCAAATTTTTGAAAGAAGCTAGACTCCTAGCAGAAAAGGACAAGTATAGTACAGTCATTGGAACAATGCCACCGACGATCTGCTCAAAGATAAGTTTTATTAATAAATATAATATAATAAACCGTAATATACCGTTTAAGATAACAATCATAATAAACATTAAGTTCCTGCCTACTTAAATAATCATGATTTTGTGAAATATTTATAATAGGTGGTATAAAATTACAAAAGAAAGAAAAGAATCACTGTTAACTTTCTTTTGGAGCACAGATTGGTTCAAGACAACGTTGCAGGGATTGGTCAAGACAAGCTTTAACAGCGAATGATCGTGATCTATACACATTTTTTATTTAAACATGGCATGAGCGTGAGCCGTGCATATGCCATGTTAAAAGACGTAGGTACTGTAGTGCAGAGTTGTCTCCTGCTTTGACACGTCTATACCATCTCTCTCCCAAGAAAAAACCATACTAAAGTCCTGGAAGCTTGCTAACGTGTAACCAGTGCCCAAAAAGGGTAGCCTTTCTGACTCCGTCAATTATCGATCTATCTTCATAGCTGACATCCTGAGTAAACGGTCGATCCAAGTAGTTATCGATAGCTGCTCCTCGACCTGATGGCTATTGACGCCGGAGTTCCTCAGGGGTCCGTTCTCTCTGCGACTTTTTTCCTGCTGTGTGGATGGAATTGTCTCAAAGAGGAGAGCACTGGTAGAGCGAATAAAGTCAACATTAAGTCTTGTGTCCCAATGGGATGACAAAAATCTGATTAGTTTGAATGCCACCAAAACACAAGCGTGTCTGTACTCTGCTCAACGGAGTCCGATTAATCTGACTCCTACTCTCCGAGGTGCATCTGTTCCTATAACCGGTCTGTTCCTGAATTTCTTGGCATGAAGTTATTTATCAATTTCAACTTCGGCACCTCCATAAAGTTCAGAGCCCAAGTTCAGGGCAAAAAGATGGGCGTCCATAAATAAAGTTAAGTGTTACTTCACGCCCGATCAATTCCTGTCCCTTTATAAGGCACAAGTACGATAGTGCTTAGAGTATTGCTTTTGGGATGGTTCAGCCAAATGCCAAACAGCCGCATTGGACTCGGTAGATCGCAAAGCCAGAAGACTCATCGGTGATTAAAAGTTGGTTGAAAATAAACTACAATGCCTAGCTCATAAACGCAAAGTACTTTGCCTATGTATTTTTTACAAAATGTACTTCAGAGAGTGTGCACAAGAGCTACGTGAGGTCATTCTTCTATCAGATTTCCAGATACGGCGGAGTACCACTCTTACCTTGTCGAGATGCCGCGGATCCGCACTGAGCGGTTTTTATCATCTTTTATATTGAGCACTGCCAAGGAATGGAATTCCTTGCCTGCTTTTGTATTTCCCAGCTCATATAACTTTAAAAGTTCGAGTTAATCTCTTTAAAGTTCGAACGAATAGGCTTTTTAGGGGTGAGCTTGCTACATCCTCGACCGCATCTTCACCTTTGTGCTACGTTGTGGCCAAGAGCAAACCCATTAATGAATCTTTACGCGCTTTTTAAAATAAAATCTTTATAATACATAATTTAATAGAAGTACATTTAATTGGTCCAGTGTTTTCTTGTAATAAAATGATAAATATCAAAGTCTTATACGATGATAAAATAAATCTAAGAAAAGACAGCATTTTTCTCATTCTTGTCACGGTTAACCTAATTATCGTGACGGCCATAACTTTCACCCTTTATAAATCCCAAATTAAAAAGTTGATTCAAGGCCAAAAACATAGTATTTGTGTAATTTTAAGTCTTGTCCAAGTTTTTTGCCTATATGAAGATAAATTTGAAAAATTGAAAAATTGTTGAAAGTCACTATATTTACAATTTGCCTTTATTTTTATCAAAAATAATAAAATGAAACCTTAAACCACCACGCGAAACCTAGTTATATTATTATATTATTATTATTATTTATATTATATAAAGCTACAATACCACTCACTGATTGACTGACTGACTGACTGACTGGGTGACAGAATTGTTCTCCCAGATGGAGAGGCGGGAGGTGAAAACTTTGTATGGGGGGTGTGGAGAGGGTAGTGCGGAGGGTACGGGAAAACCTCGAGATCCTCGGATCCACCTTCTCATCAGGTGGCGACCCACCTTCCCGGGCGAACCGTTGCAGATGGAGCAGTGGCGCTCGAACTAAGATCGATCCACACCCTGGTCGAATTCTAATGGTGACGTCATTTTTTCGATTTTCGCAAAAACAAGATGGCCGCCATACAAAATGTTTATTGCTGTATCTCCGGAACCGTTTGACATAAGTGGGGTGTGCTCGAACAAATGTTTTACAGGGGGGTGAGGGGCAGGTGGCTGTCAAATTTTTTTTTCAAGATGGCGGATCCAAGATGGCAGCCGGAAATGAAGTTGCTCCGATCCGGACGAAAATCGGTATCTGGGGGGTTTGGGGGACGAAGATTCCGAATATTGGGTCAGTTTTTCGATTTCACCATTTTCCAAGATGGCCGCCATACAAGGAGTGGTGAGGCGAGGCCGCAGGCCGAGCCGAACCACGACGCCACGCTGCGAGGCGAGGCCGTAGGCCGAGGCGAGCTGCGTAAAAGGCGAGGCCGAAGGCCGAGCTCCGCGCAGGGCGTAGCCCGGAGCGTCCCCCCCCAAATCCAAGATGGCTGCCATACAAGTTTAGATCCTAAAGGTGAGGCGAGGTCGCAGACCGAGCCGAACGCGCGAGCCGAGGCCGTAGGCCGAGGCGAGCTGCGTATAGGGCGAGGCCGAAGGCCGAGCTCCGCGTAGGGCGAAGCCCGAAGCGTCACCAAGCATATTACCAGCCGACCGCCATCATACCGACATGGGTGTCGCTTAATAGGTTTTCAGGGGTGCTGATTTCGAAAATGACATCCATTTTGAAATCCAAGATGGCGAACATGGATTTTTTTGGGAAATACCGTCATGGGTGTCCTTTAATAGGTTTTCGGGGGTGCTGATTCCGAAAATGACATACGTTTTGAAATCCAAGATGGCGGACATGCATTTTTTGTAAAAAAACCGTCATGGGTGTCGTTTAATAGGTTTTCGGGGGTACTGATACTTAAAATAACATTGATTTTTAAATCCGAGATGGTGGCCGTGAAAAACCAAAAAAAGAATAAACGCCTTTTTGACCCTACAAATAGGGTAGCACAACCGCATCGCGGCCTGCTTTAGCAGGTCGCGCACCACGCGAAACCTAGTTATTATATTATATAAAGCTACAATACCACTCACTCACTGACTGACTGACTGGGTGACAGAATTGTTCTCCCAGATGGAGCGGCGGGAGGTGAAAACTTTGTATGGGGAATGTGGAGAGGGTGACGCGGAGGGTACGGGAAAACCTCGAGATCCTCGGATCCACCTTCTCATCAGGTGGCGACCCACCTTCCCGGGCGAACCGTTGCAGATGGAGCGGTGGCGCTCGAACAAAGGTCAACCCACACCCTGATCGAATTCTACCGGTGACGTCATTTTTTCGATTTTCGCAAAAACAAGATGGCCGCCATACAAAATGTTTATTGCTGTATCTCCGGAACCGTTTGACATAAGTGGGGTGTGCTCGAACAAATGTTTTATAGGGGGGTGAGGAGCAGTTGGCTTTTAAATTTTTTTTTCAAGATGGCGGATCCAAGATGGCGGCCGAAAATGAAGTTGCTCCGATCCGGACGAAAATCGGTATCAGGGGGGTTTGGGGGACGAAGATTCCGAATATCGGATCAATTTTTTCGATTCCACCATTTTCCAAGATGGCCGCCATACAAGGAGTGGTGAGGCGAGGCCGCAGGCCGAGCCGAACTACGACGCCACGCCGCGAGGTGAGGCCGTAGGCCGAGGCGAGCTGCGTAAAAGGCGAGGCCGAAGGCCGAGCTCCGCGTATGGCGTAGCCCGGAGCGTCCCCCCCCAAATCCAAGATGGCCGCCATACAAGTTTAGATTCTAAAGGTGAGGCGAGGTCGAAGACCGAGCCGAACGCGCGAGACGAGGCCGAAGGCCGAGGCGAGCCGCGTATAGGGTGAGGCCGAAGACCGAACTCCGCGTAGGGCGAAGCCCGGAGCGTCCCCCCCCCCAATTCTAGATGGCGGCAAGTTTAGATTCTAAAGGTGAGGCGAGGTCGAAGACCGAGCCGAACGCGCGAGGCGAGGACGAAGGCCGAGGCGAGTCGCGTATAGGGTGAGGCCGAAGGCCGAACTCCGCGTAGGGCGAAGCCCGGAGCGTCCCCCCCCAATCAAAGACGGCCGCCATACAAGTTTAGATTTTTAAGGTGAGGAGAGGTCGCAGACCGAGCCAAACGCGCGAGCCGAGGCCGTAGGCCGAGGCGAGCTGCGTATTGTAAGCAGTATGCTATTTTGTGTTCGTTTTATTGGATTATTTGTTGGCGCAGTGCGTGGTCTGACTTGATCACGCCACTTTTGTGCGTTGCTAGCTCACTGAGTCATCAACACCTGCGCGCTTGCCCCACCGGGCGGAGCGCCTATAAAAGGAGACGTTCACCCCTCTTCGAGGCAGAAGCGAGTTAGCCGTTGTACAGTGAAGGAAGGGAAGTTTTGCTGATGGGGACATTCGTTGCTTGGCAATTGAGGAGAGTAGTCGTGTCCTAAGAAAGTTTCCTTTGGACAGAACAACGTTTACAATTGTTTCTTGTGATGCGAGGCTTGGGACGGCTGTGAGGGGAGTAGGGAGGCCGTTCGGGCGTGTAGCCCATATTTTCCCAATGATGAGTCCAACCTCTGAAAGTGTTCCTGATTTTTATTGGTCATGTACGTTGGTGACGCTTACATCTCAGAAGCGGGATTGAACAACGCATAAACGCGTAAGTAACACGCCCTAATCATTTTGTTTCCTTTTGATGTAGATATTTCATGATTAATTCGACACAACTGGAAAAAGCGACCAATTATAAAAGGGAATCACTATGAAGGTAACTGTTTTTAGTAATTTTTATAATTCTACATTTTGGCAGAGCTATTTTTACAACTATTATGTACAATTCGTAGAATAGTCCTTCTTTTACATAGAATGACGTAATCGATGTCTTAAAATACCAACTCGGTACCTGTACATACGTAAACGTACATTTTTGAACAATAATTATGAGTGCTTTGAAATTTTCTCTCTACCTACATTCAATCTATGATCGAGAACAAAACTGTTACCGAGGGAATAAAATATGGTGGCACCGGATTACTCGAACTGTGTGTAGGGGTTTCTTAAAGGGGGCCCGAAAATTGGTTATTTTTGCGCTAGGAGTAGCCGTTTTGAAGATATGACCACTTTTAAAAATGCCTTATACATTTTCATTATAGTTTTCTAGTTTGAATTTTGTTTGTTTTGTGATGTTGTTAGCAAGGCGAGTAGATAAGTAAGACACCGAATCTGGTTAACTACTACTGTTTATTTAAATTTAGGGGAGCTTAAATACTAATTATGACGTAGGTAGGATTCGTGTTACATGTAATGGATGGAGGCACGAAAATGGTGTCAAGCTTCTGTGAATATAATATGATATTACTGAATTAATTTGATATATTCCTCTCCATATAAGAAGACACGTGGACTCATTTCATAGAACCGATCTTGAAATGTTACCTGATATTATTTGAAGATATTATTTAATATTCTAGTTATATTTAATACCTACCCTACCTACACTACAGTTTGTTCTAGATTGAATACATTCGTAACGTAACTGTAATTTTATTAGCAGAAAGAATGGATGTTTGTGTTTTTTTTTTGTGAGTTTCAGAGAACATGCAGCAAAATGATGAAGCGTCGAGCAGACGTTTGGCTGCCCCACCGGTGGCAGCAGGGTTAGAGAGACGGTGGCGCGGCCGCATTCATGGCCGACCTCGAGGTCGGGGCGGGCACCGCAGTCGCGGCCCAAGACCCCAGAAGCGTGGATGATGTCGGATGCAGAGGTCAATAGCGAGGTCAAGGACAAGGTCAAGGGTTTGGCCTTCTGAAGATCTACGGAACAGCCGTGAACGTTACACAAACCTGCAAGTAACGGTCAATGTCATGGACCGGGCAGGCGAGTTTAGTGCTGGTAACGGTCAAAGTCATGGACCGAGCACAAAAATGATTCTGCAGGTAACGGTCAATGTAATGGACCGGGCAGGCGAGTTTAGTGCTGGTCACGGTCAAAGTCATGGACCGAGCACAAAAATGATTTTGCAGGTAACGGTCAATGTCATGGACCGGGCAGGCGAGTTTAGTGCTGGTCACGGTCAAAGTCATGGACCGAGCACAAAAATGATTCTGCAGGTAACGGTCAATGTCATTGACCGGGCAGGCGAGTTTAGTGCTGGTCACGGTCAAAGTCATGGACCGAGCACAAAAATGATTCTGCAGGTAACGGTCAATGTCATTGACCGGGCAGGCGAGTTTAGTGCTGGTCACGGTCAAAGTCATGGACCGAGCACAAAAATGATTCTGCAGGTAACAATTGATATCAATTGATAACTCTCTTAAATTCAACACACACATAAAAGAACAATGCGATAAAGCAAAAATCACACTCATGCAATGCAAAAGAGCTGTAGGCAAAACCTGGGGTACCAAGCCACATGTCATGATGTGGATATACAAAGCAATCATAATTTCAAGAGTAACATACGGAGCAATTGTCTGGTGGCATAAAACCACCATACAAGCAAACAGGAATGAACTAGCGAAAGTACAAAGACTGGCAACCCTAATGATCACAGGAGCGATGAGAACCACTCCATCAGCTGCCTTAGATGTATTATTGGGATTGCATCCTCGGGACTTGGAAGTTAAAAAGAGAGCTATGGAGCAATAGTATAGGATGAAGTCAAGCCTAGAATAGAAAGGGAACTTCATGGATAAAGGACACACCATATTAGATGGAAAGTATGGAGAGAAGTTGTCAATGATACTTTCTAATAATAACCTCATCAGGAAAAAAGTAATCTTTGACAAAAAATACAGGATCCATATAGGAGCTAGAGAAAGCTGGAGCTTGGACATACAAGATCCAAAGATAGTGTGTTACACTGACGGCTCCAGGAAAGAAAAAACAAAACTATCAGGACTGGGAATACACATCATGAACCAGATAGACGGCCAAGTTACCATGCACCTGGGAAGATGCGCTAGCGTTTTCCAGGCTGAGGTGCTTGCTATTACAGAGGGAGTTGGAATCATAGACAGCATGATCACTGAAAACAAAGAAAACTTCATAATATATATTGATAGCCAGGCTGCTTTGAAGGCACTAAACAGAGCCGAAACTAACTTGGCCCTAGTAACAGAATGTAAGGAGGCTATTAACGCCTTAGCCAAAAAGACTAAAGTTACCATTGCCTGGGTGCCGGGGCACGAAGGACATATAGGTAATGATTGCAGACGAGCTAGCAAAGAAAGGGGCCGATGAGACATTTATTGGCCTGGAACCCAGGTTACCTATATCAAGTAAAATCAGTAAAGGAATAATAAGCAAGATAACAGAAGAAGCCAATTTAAGATGGAAGCACAACAAACATCTTCCTAAAGACATATGAAAAAAGAAAGTCGAAGCAACTTCTAAAGCTAAATAGAAAGGACATCAGGATTGTAGTGGGTCTGCTCACGGGACAATGTCCCTTGAACCGACACCTAGCAATAATGGGCCTAAAAAGTGATCCCACATGCTCAGAATGTGACAAGGAGGAAACAAGTCTCCATTTCCTGACTGAGTGTCCAATGTACGCGCTGGTAAGATGGGAGACAATAGGCATGGATGAGGTAAAAGAAGAACAAATACAAGAGCTTAACATAAAGGATATAATCGGGTTTGCTAAAGCTTCGGGTAGGTTCAAAGAGGTGGAACTGTCAGTGCAGAGGTAAAACTCACACGCTGTTGTGGGGAATTGGGTGAAATGGTCCCAAATAAGAGGACTGATCACCCGCCTGTGTCAGGCACATAGATAGATAGAACGGTCAATGTCATGGACCGGACAGGCGAGTTTAGTGCTGGTCAAGGTGAAAGTCATGGACCGAGCACAAAAATGATTCTGCAGGTTACGGTCAATGTCATGGACCGGGCAAGCGAGTTTAGTGCTGGTAACGGTCAGGGTCATGGACCGAGCACAAAAATGATTCTGTAGCCAAAGTCAGGGGCTGGAAAGTAACGGTGAGTCGGTGAGTCTGGACGTGAGCAATGAAGCCTAAGTGCGGCATTGTCGTCGAAGAGCACGCTATGGCCACCTTGGGTAACAGGAGAAAGCCGGCGATAGGACGAGAAAAAAAAATAGGACTTTCAAGTGAAGTTAGTATGAGTGATGTTAGTATGGTAACATTGGATTTGCTATTGCAGAGTGAGAAACTACAAGTATAGTAAAAGTTAGTATGGTAACATTGGATTTGCTATTGCAGAGTGAGAAATTACAAGTATATTAAAAGTTAGTATGGTAACATTGGATTTGCTATTGCAGAGTAAGAAACTACAAGTATAGTAAAAGTTATTATGGTAACATTGGATTTGCTATTGCAGAGTGAGAAACTACAAGTGTAACTTAGTATGGTAACATTGGATTTGCTATTGCAGAGTGGGAAACTACAAATGTAGTAAAAGTTAATATTATAGTTTAGATTTGGTATTTGAGTATGAGATATTGATGTTACAGTGTTTGAAGTTGGTATACAATGGGAAATCAGTATTATATTAAGAGAAGTCAGAATTGTATTAAGGGAAGTAAACCTAGTACTGTACTCTTTGGTAAATGTTAGCACGGTATTGACAATGAACAAATAAATAAATCTGTAAAAAAAAAATATATGACCCATTTGGACAAGTATTGCCAAAAAGACCAAAAGTATTGTTTTCAGACATATTTTTGTTTAAACTCAACATAGATATACCGCGAGGACGCGATCTGTGAGTCAGTATGGCCGAATGTAAGCAGTATGCTATTTTGTGTTCGTTTTATTGGATTATTTGTTGGCGCAGTGCGTGGTCTGACTTGATCACGCCACTTTTGTGCGTTGCTAGCTCACTGAGTCATCAACACCTGCGCGCTTGCCCCACCGGGCGGAGCGCCTATAAAAGGAGACGTTCACCCCTCTTCGAGGCAGAAGCGAGTTAGCCGTTGTACAGTGAAGGAAGGGAAGTTTTGCTGATGGGGACATTCGTTGCTTGGCAATTGAGGAGAGTAGTCGTGTCCTAAGAAAGTTTCCTTTGGACAGAACAACGTTTACAATTGTTTCTTGTGATGCGAGGCTTGGGACGGCTGTGAGGGGAGTAGGGAGGCCGTTCGGGCGTGTAGCCCATATTTTCCCAATGATGAGTCCAACCTCTGAAAGTGTTCCTGATTTTTATTGGTCATGTACGTTGGTGACGCTTACAGTATAGGGCGAGGCCGAAGGCCGAGCTCCGCGTAGGGCGAAGCCCGAAGCGTCACCAAGCATATTACCAGCCGACCGCCATCATACCGACATGGGTGTCGTTTAATAGGTTCTTAGGGGTGCTGATTTCGAAAATGACATCCATTTTGAAATCCAAGATGGCGGACATGGATTTTTTGAAAATACTTTCATGGGTGTCGTTTAATAGGTATTCGAGGGTGCTGATTCCAAAAATGACATACGTTTTGAAATCCAAGATGGCCGACTTAAATTTTTTGCAAAATATCGTCATGGGTGTCGTTTTTTGGGTATTCAGGGGTGCTGATTCTTAAAATAACATCGATTTTTAAATCCGAGATAGTGGCGGTGAAAAAACAAAAAAAGAATGAACGCCTTTTTGACCCTACAGAAAGGGTAGCACAACCGCCTCGCGGCCTGCTTTTAATCTTTATTTATTTAGGCAAAAATCCCTAAATAAATAAAGATTAAAAAAAAAAAAAAAAAAAAACCGTCATGGGTGTCGTTTTATAGGTTTTCGGGGATGCTGATTACGAAACTGACATCCATTTTGAAATCCAAGATGGCGGTCGTGACAAACCAAAAAAAGTATGAACGCCTTTTTGACCCTACAAATAGGGTAGCACAACCGCCTCGCGGCCTGCTTTAGCAGGTCGCGCACCACGCGAAACCTAGTTATTATATTATATAAAGCTGCAATACCACTCACTCACTCACTGACTGGGTGACAGAATTGTTCTCCCAGATGGAGCGGCGGGAGGTGAAAACTTTGTATGTGTGGAGAGGGTGGTGCGGAGGGTACGGGAAAACCTCGAGATCCTCGGATCCACCTTCTCATCGGGTGGCGACCCACCTTCCCAGGCGAACCGTTGCAGATGGAGCGGTGGCTTTCGAACAAAGGTCGACCCACACCCTGGTCGAATTCTACCGGTGACGTCATTTTTTCGATTTTCGCAAAAACAAGATGGCAGCCATACAAAATGATTATTGCTGTATCTCCGGAACCGTTTGACATAAGTGGGGTGTGCTCGAACAAATGTTTTACAGGGGGGTGAGGGGCAGGTGGCTGTTAAATTTTTTTTTCAAGATGGCGGATCCAAGATGGCGGCCGGAAATGAAGTTGCTACGATCCGGACGAAAATCGGTATCTAGGAGGTTTGGGGGACGAAGATTCCGAATATCGGGTCAGTTTTTCGATTCCACCATTTTCCAAGATGGCCGCCATACAAGGAGTGGTGAGGCGAGGCCGCAGGCCGAGCCGAACCACGACGCCACTCCGCGAGGCGAGGCCGTAGGCCGAGGCGAGCCGCGTATAGGGTGAGGCCGAAGGCCGAACTCCGCGTAGGGCAAAGCCCGGAGCGTCCCCCCCCCCCCCAATTCTAGATGGCGGTAAGTTTAGATTCTAAAGGTGAGGCGAGGTCGCAGACCGAGCCGAACGCGCGAGCTGAGGCCGTAGGCCGAGGCGAGCTGCGTATAGGGCGAGGCCGAAGGCCGAGCTCCGCGTAGGGCGAAGCCCGAAGCGTCACCAAGCATATTACCGGCTGACCGCCATGAAATTTTCGGGCATGCTGACATGGGTGTCGTTTAATAGGTTTTCGGGGTTGCTGATTCCGTAAATGACATCCATTTTGAAATCCAAGATGTCCGACATGTGTTTTCAAAAAAAATTACAAAAAACTAAATGAACGCCTTTTTGACCCTACAAATATGGTAGCACAACCGCCTCGCGGCCTGCTTTAGCAGGTCGCGCACCACGCGAAACCTAGTTATTATTATTATATTATATAAAGCTACAATACCACTCACTGATTGACTGACTGACTGACTGACTGGGTGACAGAATTGTTCTCCCAGATGGAGCGGCGGGAGGTGAAAACTTTGTATGGGAGGTGTGGAGTGGGTGACGCGGAGGGTACGGGAAAACCTCGAGATCCTCGGATCCACCTTCTCATCGGGTGGCGACCCACCTTCCCGGGCGAACCGTTGCAGATGAAGCGGTGGCGCTCGAACTAAGGTCGACCCACACCCTGGTCGAATTCTACCGGTGACGTCATTTTTTCGATTTTTGCAAAAACAAGATGGCCGCCATACAAAATGATTATTGCTGTATCTCCGGAACCGTTTGACATAAGTGGGGTGTGCTCGAACAAATGTTTCACAGGGGGGTGAGAGGCAGGTGACTGTCAAATTTTTTTTTCAAGATGGCGGATCCAAGATGGCGGCCGAAAATGAAGTTGCTCCGATCAGGACGAAAATCGGTATCTGGGGGATTTGGGGGACGAAGATTCCGAATATCGGGTCATTTTTTCGATTCCACCATTTTCTAAGATGGCCGCCATACAAGGAGTGGTGAGGCGAGGCCGCAGGCCGAGCCGAACCACGACGCCACGCCGCGAGGCGAGGCCGTAGGCCGAGGCGAGCTGCGTAAAAGGCGAGGCCGAAGGCCGATCTCCACGCAGGGCGTAGCCCGGAGCGTCCCCCCCCCAAATCCAAGATGGCCGCCATACAAGTTTAGATTCTAAAGGTGAGGCGAGGTCGAAGACCGAGCCGAACGCGCGAGACGAGGCCGAAGGCCGAAGCAAGCCGCGTATAGGGTGATGCCGAAGGCCGAACTTCGCGTAGGGCGAAGCCCGGAGCGTCCCCCCCCCCCAAATCAAAGATGGCCGCCATACAAGTTTAGATTCTAAAGGTGAGGCGAGGTCGAAGACCGAGCCGAACGCGCGAGACGAGGCTGAAGGCCGAGGCGAGCCGCGTATAGGGTGAGGCCGAAGGCCGAACTCCGCGTAGGGCGAAGCCCGGAGCGTCCCCCCCCAATCAAAGATGGCCGCCATACGAGTTTAGATTCTAAAAGTGAGGCGAGGTCGTAGACCGAGCCGAACGCGCGAGGCGAGGCCGAAGGCCGAGGCGAGTCGCGTATAGGGTGAGGCCGAAGGCCGAACTCCGCGTAGGGCGAAGCCCAGAGCGGCCCCCCCCCCCAATCAAAGATGGCCGCCATACAAGTTTAGATTCTAAAAGTGAGGCGTGGCCGAAGGCCGAGGCGAGCCGCGTACAGGGTGAGGCCGAAGGCCGAACTCCGCGTAGGGCGAAGCCCGGAGCGTCCCCCCCCCAATCAAAGATGGCCGCCATACAAGTTTAGATTTTTAAGGTGAAGCGAGGTCGCAGACCGAGCCGAACGCGCGAGCCGAGGCCGTAGGCCGAGGCAAGCTGCGTATAGGGCGAGGCCAAAGGCCGAGCTCCGCGTAGGGCGAAGCCCGAAGCGTCACCAAGCATAATACCAGCCGACCGCCATCATTCCGACATGGGTGTCGTTTAATAGGTTTTCAGGGGTGCTGATTTCGAAAATGACATCCTTTTTGAAATCCAAGATGGCGGACATGGATTTTTTTGGAAAAGCCCGAAGCGTCACCAAGCATCTTACCGACCGACCGCAATCCGAAAATTTCATATCCGCCATCTTGGATTTTAGTTGGGGGAATCGTGACGCGAAGGGCGAAGCCCGGACCTCGCTTCGGCCGCGAAAAATCCAAGATGGCGGATATGAAATTTTTCGGGCATGCCGACATGGGTGTCGTTTAATAGGTTTTCGGGGGTGCTGATTCCGAAAATGACATCCATTTTGAATTCCAAGATGGCGGACATGCATTTTTTGTAAAAAACCGTCATGGGTGACGTTTAATACGTTTTCTGGGATGCATATTGCGAAAATGACATCTGTTTTGAAATCCAAGATGGCGGACATGCAGTTTAAAAAAATTCTGTCATGGTTGTCGTTTAATAGGTTTTCGGGGATGCTGATTACGAAACTGACATTTATTTTGAAATCCATGGTGGCGGTCGTGACAAACCAAAAAAAGTATGAACGCCTTTTTGACCCTACAAATAGGGTAGCACAACCGCCTCGCGGCCTGCTTTAGCAGGTCGCGCACCACGCGAAACCTAGTTATTATATTATATAAAGCTGCAATACCACTCACTCACTCACTGACTGGGTGACAGAATTGTTCTCCCAGATGGAGCGGCGGGAGGTGAAAACTTTGTATATGGGGTGTGGAGAGGGTGGTGCGGAGGGTACGGGAAAACCTCGAGATCCTCGGATCCACCTTCTCATCGGGTGGCGACCCACCTTCCCAGGCGAACCGTTGCAGATGGAGCGGTGGCTTTCGAACAAAGGTCGACCCACACCCTGGTCGAATTCTACCGGTGACGTCATTTTTTCGATTTTCGCAAAAACAAGATGGCAGCCATACAAAATGATTATTGCTGTATCTCCGGAACCGTTTGACATAAGTGGGGTGTGCTCGAACAAATGTTTTACAGGGGGGTGAGGGGCAGGTGGCTGTTAAATTTTTTTTTCAAGATGGCGGATCCAAGATGGCGGCCGGAAATGAAGTTGCTACGATCCGGACGAAAATCGGTATCTAGGAGGTTTGGGGGACGAAGATTCCGAATATCGGGTCAGTTTTTCGATTCCACCATTTTCCAAGATGGCCGCCATACAAGGAGTGGTGAGGCGAGGCCGCAGGCCGAGCCGAACCACGACGCCACTCCGCGAGGCGAGGCCGTAGGCCGAGGCGAGCCGCGTATAGGGTGAGGCCGAAGGCCGAACTCCGCGTAGGGCAAAGCCCGGAGCGTCCCCCCCCCCCCCAATTCTAGATGGCGGTAAGTTTAGATTCTAAAGGTGAGGCGAGGTCGCAGACCGAGCCGAACGCGCGAGCTGAGGCCGTAGGCCGAGGCGAGCTGCGTATAGGGCGAGGCCGAAGGCCGAGCTCCGCGTAGGGCGAAGCCCGAAGCGTCACCAAGCATATTACCGGCTGACCGCCATGAAATTTTCGGGCATGCTGACATGGGTGTCGTTTAATAGGTTTTCGGGGTTGCTGATTCCGTAAATGACATCCATTTTGAAATCCAAGATGTCCGACATGTGTTTTCAAAAAAAATTACAAAAAACTAAATGAACGCCTTTTTGACCCTACAAATATGGTAGCACAACCGCCTCGCGGCCTGCTTTAGCAGGTCGCGCACCACGCGAAACCTAGTTATTATATTATATAAAGCTACAATACCACTCACTGATTGACTGACTGACTGACTGGGTGACAGAATTGTTCTCCCAGATGGAGCGGCGGGAAGTGAAAACTTTGTATGGGAGGTGTGGAGTGGATGACGCGGAGGGTACGGGAAAACCTCGAGATCCTCGGATCCACCTTCTCATCGGGTGGCGACCCACCTTCCCGGGCGAACCGTTGCAGATGGAGCGGTGGCGCTCGAACTAAGGTGGACCCACACCCTGGTCGAATTCTACCGGTGACGTCATTTTTTTGATTTTCGCAAAAACAAGATGGCCGCCATACAAAATGATTATTGCTGTATCTCCGGAACCGTTTGACATAAGTGGGGTGTGCTCGAACAAATGTTTTACAAAGGGGTAAGAGGCAGGTGGCTGTCAAATTTTTTTTTCAAGATGGCGGATCCAAGATGGCGGCTGGAAATGAAGTTGCTCCGATCCGGACGAAAATCGGTATCTGGGGGGTTTGGGGGACGAAGATTCCGAATATCGGGTCAGTTTTTCGATTCCACCATTTTCCAAGATGGCCGCCATACAAGGAGTGGTGAGGCGAGGCCGCAGGCCGAGCCGAACCACGACGCCACGCCGCGAGGCCAGGCCGTAGGCCGAGGCGAGCTGCGTAAAAGGCGAGGCCGAAGGCCGAGCTTCGCGCAGGGCGTAGCCTGGAGCGTCCCCCCCCCAAATCCAAGATGGCCGCCATACAGGTTTAGATTCTAAAAAAAGGTGAGGCGAGGTCGAAGACCGAGCCGAACGCGCGAGACGAGGCCGAAGGCCGAGGCGAGCCGCGTATAGGGTGAGGCCGAAGGCCGAACTCCGCGTAGGGCGAAGCCCGGAGCGTCCCCCCCCAATCAAAGATGGCCGCCATATTAGTTTAGATTCTAAAGGTAAGGCGAGGTCGAAGACCGAGCCGAACGTGCGAGGCGAGGCCGAAGGCTGAGGCGAGCCGCGTATAGGGTGAGGCCGAAGGCCGAACTCCGCGTAGGGCGAAGCCCGGAGCGTCCCCCCCCCCAAACAAAGATGGCCTCCATACAAGTTTAGATCTTTAAGGTGAGGCGAGGTCGCAGACCGAGCCGAACGTGCGAGCCGAGGCCGTAGGCCGAGGCGAGCTGCGTATAGGGCGAGGCCGAAGGCCGAGCTCCGCGTAGGGCGAAGCCCGAAGCGTCACCAAGCATATTACCAGCCGACCGCCATCATACCGACATGGGTGTCGTTTAATAGGTTTTCAGGGGTGCTGATTTCGAAAATGACATCCATTTTGAAATCCAAGATGGCGGACATGGATTTTTTGGAAAATTCCGTCATGGGTGTCGTTTAATAGGTTTTCGGGGCTGCTGATTCCGAAAATGACATACGTTTTGAAATCCAAGATGGCGGACATACATTTTTTGAAAAATATCGTCATGGGTGTCGTTTTTTGGGTATTCAGGGGTGCTGATTAAGAAAATAACATCCATTTTTAAATCCAAGATGGCGGCCGTGAAAAACAAAAAAAAATATAAACTTTTTTAAAATTTATAAAAAAAGGCACAACCGCCTCGCGACCTGCTTTAGCACCGCCATTTAAGTTTAGATTCTAAAGGTGAGGCGAGGTCGTAGACCGAGCCGAACGGGCGAGGCGCGGCCGAAGGCCGAGCCGAGCTGCGTATAGGGCGAGGCCGAAGGCCGAGCTCCGCGTAAGGCGAAGCCCGAAGCGTCACCAAGCATCTTAACCGCCGACCGCAATCCGAAAATTTCATATCCGCCATCTTGGATTTTAGTTGGGGGAATCGTGACGCGAAGGGCGAAGCCCGGAGCGTCTTGATTCTCACCACCAAAAATCCAAGACGGCGGATATGAAATTTTCGGGCATACCGACATGGGTGTCATTTAATAGGTTTTCGGGGTTGCTGATTCCGAAAATGATATCCATTTTGAAATCCAAGATGGCGGACATGCATTTTTCTCAAAAACCGTCATGGGTGTCGTTAAATACGTTTTCTGGGGTGCTGATTGCGAAAATTACATCTATTTTTAAATCCAAGATGGCGGACATGCAGTTTAAAAAAAATCTGTCATGGGTGTCGTTTAATAGGTTTTCGGGGATGCTGATTACGAAACTGACATCCATTTTGAAATCCAAGATGGCGGTCGTGACAAACCAAAATAAGTATGAACGCCTTTTTGTCCCTACAAATAGGGTAGCACAACCGCCTCGCGGCCTGCTTTAGCAGGTCGCGCACCACGCGAAACCTAGTTATATTATATAAAGCTGCAATACCACTCACTCACTCACTCACTGACTGGGTGACAGAATTGTTCTCCCAGATGGAGCGGCGGGAGGTGAAAACTTTGTATTGGGGATGTGGAGAGGGTGACGCGGAGGGTACGGGAAAACCTCGAGATCCTCGGATCCACCTTCTCATCGGGTGGCGACCCACCTTCCTGGGCGAACCGTTGCAGATGGAGCGGTGACGCTCAATTTAAGGTCGACCCACACCCTGGTCGAATTCTACCGGTGACGTCATTTTTTCGATTTTCGCAAAAACAAGATGGCCGCCATACAAAATGTTTATTGCTGTATCTCCGGAACCGTTTGACATAAGTGGGGTGTGCTCGAACAAATGTTTTACAGGGGGGTGAGGGGCAGGTGGCTGTCAATTTTTTTTTTCAAGATGGCAGATCCAAGATGGCGGCCGGAAATGAAGTTGCTCCGATCCGGACGAAAATCGGTATCTGGGGGGTTTGGGGGACGAAGATTCCGAATATTGGGCCCCCCCCAATCAAAGATGGCCGCCATACAAGTTTAGATTCTAAAGGTGAGGCGAGGTCGAAGACCGAGCCGAACGCGCGAGGCGAGGCCGAAGGCCGAGGCGAGCCGCGTACAGGGTGAGGCCGAAGGCCGAACTCCGCGTAGGGCGAAGCCCGGAGCGTCCCCCCCCCAATCAAAGATGGCCGCCATACAAGTTTAGATTTTTAAGGTGAGGCGAGGTCGCAGACCGAGCCGAACGCGCGAGCCGAGGCCGTAGGCCGAGGCGAGCTGCGTATAGGGCGAGGCCGAAGGCCGAGCTCCGCGTAGGGCGAAGCCCGAAGCGTCACCAAGCATATTACCAGCCGACCGCCATCATACCGACATGGGTGTCGTTTAATAGGTTTTCAGGGGTGCTGATTTCGAAAATGACATCCATTTTGAAATCCAAGATGGCGGACATGGATTTTTTGGAAAATACCGTCATGGGTGTCGTTTAATAGGTTTTCGGGGGTGCTGATTCCGAAAATGACATACGTTTTGAAATCCAAGATGGCGGACATACATTTTTTGCTAAATATCGTCATGAGTGTCGTGTTTTGGGTATTCAGGGGTGCTGTTTAAGAATATAACATCCATTTTGAAATCCAAGATGGCGGACATGGATTTTTTGGAAAATACCGTCATGGGTGTCGTTTAATAGGTTTTCGGGGGTGCTGATTCCGAAAATGACATCCATTTTGAAATCCAAGATGGCGGACATGAATTTTTTGTAAAAAACCGTCATGGATGTCGTTTAATGCGTTTTCTGGGGTGCTGATTGCGAAAATGACATCTATTTTGAAATCCAAGATGGCGGACATGGATTTTTTGGAAAATACCGTCACGGGTGTCGTTTAATAGGTTTTCGGGGGTGCTGATTACGAATCCATTTTGAATTCAAAGTTGGCGGTCGTGACAAACCAAAAAATGTATGAACGCCTTTTTGACCCTACAAATAGGGTAGCACAACCGCCTCGCGGCCTGCTTTAGCAGGTCGCGCACCACGCGAAACCTAGTTATTATCCTTACTAATATTATAAACGCGAAAGTTTGTTAAGTATGGATGTATGGATGTATGGATGTATGGATGTTTGTTACTCTTTCACACTCAAACGGCTGGACCAATTTTGATACAATTTGGTATGGAGGTAGCTGACACTCTGGATTAACACATAGGCTACATAATTTTCCCAAATTCCCACGGGAACGAAGTCCCGGGCAGAAAGCTAGTATTATATAAAGCTACAATACCACTCACTCACTGACTGACTGACTGGGTGACAGAATTGTTCTCCCAGATGGAGTGGCGGGAGGTGAAAACTTTGTATGAGGGGTGTGGAGAGGGTGGTGCGGAGGGTACGGGAAAACCTCGAGATCCTCGGATCCACCTTCTCATTGGGTGGCGACCCACCTTCCCGGGCGAACCGTTGCAGATGGAGCGGTGGCGCTCGAACAAAGGTCGACCCACACCCTGGTCGAATTCTACCGGTGACGTCATTTTTTCGATTTTCGCAAAAACAAGATGGCCGCCATACAAAATGATTATTGCTGTATCTCCGGAACCGTTTGACATAAGTGGGGTGTGCTCAAACAAATGTTTTACAGAGGGGTGAGAAGCAGGTGGCTGTCAATTTTTTTTTTCAAGATGGCGGATCCAAGATGGCGGCCGGAAATGAAGTTGCTCCGATCCGGACGAAAATCGGTATCTGAGGGGTTGGGGGGACGAAGATTCCGAATATCGGGTCAGTTTTTCGATTCCACCAATTTCCAAGATGGCCGCCATACAAGGAGTGGTGAGGCGAGGCCGCAGGCCGAGCCGAACCACGACGCCACGCCGCGAGGCGAGGCCGTAGGCCGAGGCGAGCTGCGTAAAAGGCGAGGCCGAAGGCCGAGCTCCGCGCAGGGCGTAGCACGAAGCGTCCCCCCCCCCAAATCCAAGATGGCCGCCATACAAGTTTAGATTCTAAAAAAAGGTGAGGCGAGGTCGAAGACCGAGCCGAACGCGCGAGACGAGGCCGAAGGCCGAGGCGAGCCGCGTATAGGGTGAGGCCGAAGGCCGAACTCCGCGTAGGGCGAAGCCCGGAGCGTCTTCCCCCCCCAATTCTAGATGGCGGCAAGTTTAAATTCTAAAGGTGAGGCGAGGTCGAAGACCGAGCCGAACGCGCGAGGCGAGGCCGAAGGCCGAGGCGAGCCGCGTATAGGGTGAGGCCGAAGGCCGAACTCCGCGTAGGGCGAAGCCCGGAGCGTCCCCCCCCCCAATCAAAGATGGCTGCCATACAAGTTTAGATTTTTAAGGTGAGGCGAGGTCGCAGACCGAGCCGAACATGCGAGCCGAGGCCGTAGGCCGAGGCGAGCTGCGTATAGGGCGAGGCCGAAGGCCGAGCTCCGCGTAGGGCGAAGCCCGAAGCGTCACCAAGCATATTACCAGCCGACCGCCATCATACCGACATGGGTGTCGTTTAATATGTTTTCAGGGGTGCTGAATTCGAAAATGACATCCATTTTGAAATCCAAGATGGCGGACATGGATTTTTTGGAAAATACCGTCATGGGTGTCGTTTAATAGGTTTTCGGTGGTGCTGATTCCGAAAATGACATACGTTTTGAAATCCAAGATGGCGGACATAAATTTTTTGCAAAATATCAGGTGTCGTTTTTTGGGTATTCAGGGGTGCTGATTAAGAAGACATCCATTTTGAAATCCAAGATGGCGGCCGTGAAAAACAAAAACAACTTAAAAACTTTTTTAAAATTTATAAAAAAAGGCACAACCGCCTCGCGACCTGCTTTAGCAGGTCGCGCACCACGCGAAACCTAGTTATATTATATAAAGCTGCAATACCACTCACTCACTCACTGACTGGGTGACAGAATTGTTCTCCCAGATGGAGCGGCGGGAGGTGAAAACTTTGTATGGGATGTGTGGAGAGGGTGGCGCGGAGGGTACGGGAAAACCTCGAGATCCTCGGATCCACCTTCTCATCTGGTGGCGACCCACCTTCCCGGGCGAACCGTTGCAGATGGAGCGGTGGCGCTCGAACAAAGGTCGACCCACACCCTGGTCAAATTCTACCGGTGACGTCATTTTTTCGATTTTCGCAAAAACAAGATGGCCGCCATACAAAATGATTATTGCTGTATCTCCGGAATCGTTTGACATAAGTGGGCTATGCTCGAACAAATGTTTTACAGAGGGGTGAGGGGCAGGTGGCTGTCAAAATTTTTTTTCAAGATGGCGGATCCAAGATGGCGGCCGGAAATGAAGTTGCTCCGATCCGGACGAAAATCGGTATCTGGGGGGTTTGGGGGACGAAGATTCCGAATATCGGGTCAGTTTTTCGATTCCACCATTTTCCAAGATGGCCGCCATACAAGGAGTGGTGAGGCGAGGCCGCAGGCCGAGCCGAACCACGACGCCACGGCGCGAGGCGAGGCCGTAGGCCGAGGCGAGCTGCGTAAAAGGCGAGGCCGAAGGCCGAGCTCCGCGCAGGGCGTAGCCCGGAGCGTCCCCCCCCCAAATCCAAGATGGCCGCCATACAAGTTTAGATTCTAAAAAAAGGTGAGGCGAGGTCGAAGACCGAGCCGAACGCGCGAGACGAGGCCGAAGGCCGAGGCGAGCCGCGTATAGGGTGAGGCCGAAGGCCGAACTCCGCGTAGGGCGAAGCCCGGAGCGTCTTCCCCCCCCAATTCTAGATGGCGGCAAGTTTAAATTCTAAAGGTGAGGCGAGGTCGAAGACCGAGCCGAACGCGCGAGGCGAGGCCGAAGGCCGAGGCGAGCCGCGTATAGGGTGAGGCCGAAGGCCGAACTCCGCGTAGGGCGAAGCCCGGAGCGTCCCCCCCCCCCAATCAAAGATGGCTGCCATACAAGTTTAGATTTTTAAGGTGAGGCGAGGTCGCAGACCGAGCCGAACATGCGAGCCGAGGCCGTAGGCCGAGGCGAGCCGCGTATAGGGTGAGGCCGAAGGCCGAACTCCGCGTAGGGTGAAGCCCGGAGCGTCCCCCCCCCAATCAAAGATGGCCGCCATACAAGTTTAGATTCTAGATGAGGCGAGGTCGAAGACCGAGCCGAACGCGCGAGGCGAGGCCGAAGGCCGAGGCGAGCCGCGTATAGGGTGAGGCCGAAGGCCGAACTCCGCGTAGGGCGAAGCCCGGAGCGTCCCCCCCCCCCAATCAAAGATGGCCGCCATACAAGTTTAGATTCTAAAGGTGAGGCGAGGTCGCAGACCGAGCCGAACGTGCGAGCCGAGGCCGTAGGCCGAGGCGAGCTGCGTATAGGGCGAGGCCGAAGGCCGAGCTCCGCGTAGGGCGAAGCCCGGAGCGTCCCCCCCCCCAATCAAAGATGGCCGCCATACAAGTTTAGATTTTTAAGTTGAGGCGAGTTCGCAGACCGAGCCGAACTCGCGAGCCGAGGCCGTAGGCCGAGGCGAGCTGCGTATAGGGCGAGGCCGAAGGCCGAGCTCCGCGTAGGGCGAAGCCCGAAGCGTCACCAAGCATATTACCAGCCAACCGCCATCATACCGACATGGGTGTCGTTTAATAGGTTTTCAGGGGTGATGATTTCGAAAATGACATCCATTTTGAAATCCAAGATGGCGGACATGGATTTTTTGGAAAATACCGTCATGGGTGTCGTTTAATAGGTTTTCGGGGGTGCTGATTCCGAAAATGACATCCATTTTGAAATCCAAGATGGCGGACATGCATTTTTTGTAAAAAACCGTCATGGGTGTCGTTTAATACGTTTTCTGGGGTGCTGATTGCAAAAATGACATCTATTTTGAAATCCAAGATGGCGGACATGGATTTTTTGGAAAATACCGTCATGGGTGTCGTTTTATAGGTTTTCGGGGATGCTGATTACGAAACTGACATCCATTTTGAAATCCAAGATGGCGGTCGTGACAAACCAAAAAAAGTATGAACGCCTTTTTGACCCTACAAATAGGGTAGCACAACCGCCTCGCGGCCTGCTTTAGCAGGTCGCGCACCACGCGAAACCTAGTTATTATATTATATAAAGCTACAATACCACTGACTGATTGACTGACTGACTGACTGACTGACTGGGTGACAGAATTGTTCTCCCAGATGGAGCGGCGGGAGGTGAAAACTTTGTATGGGGGGTGTGGAGAGAGTGGTGCGGAGGGTACGGGAAAACCTCGAGATCCTCGGATCCACCTTCTCATCGGGTGGCGACCCACCTTCCCGGGCGAACCGTTGCAGATGGAGCGGTGGCGCTCGAACAAAGGTCGATCCACACCCTGGTCGAATTCTACCGGTGACGTCATTTTTTCGATTTTCGCAAAAACAAGATGGCCGCCATACAAAATGATTATTGCTGTATCTCCGGAACCGTTTGACATAAGTGGGGTGTGCTCGAAAAAATGTTTTACAGGGGGGTGAGGGGCAGATGGCTGTTAAATTTTTTTTTCAAGATGGCGGATCCAAGATGGCGGCCGGAAATGAAGTTGCTCCGATCCGGACGAAAATCGGTATTTGGGGGGTTTGGGGGACGAAGATTCCGAATATCGGGTCAGTTTTTCGATTCCACCATTTTCCAAGATGGCCGCCATACAAGGAGTGGTGAGGCGAGGCCGCAGGCCGAGCCGAACCACGACGCCACTCCGCGAGGCGAGGCCGTAGGCCGAGGCGAGCCGCGTATAGGGTGAGGCCGAAGGCCGAACTCCGCGTAGGGCAAAGCCCGGAGCGTCCCCCCCCCCCCAATTCTAGATGGCGGTAAGTTTAGATTCTAAAGGTGAGGCGAGGTCGCAGACCGAGCCGAACGCGCGAGCTGAGGCCGTAGGCCGAGGCGAGCTGCGTATAGGGCGAGGCCGAAGGCCGAGCTCCGCGTAGGGCGAAGCCCGAAGCGTCACCAAGCATATTACCGGCTGACCGCCATGAAATTTTCGGGCATGCTGACATGGGTGTCGTTTAATAGGTTTTCGGGGTTGCTGATTCCGTAAATGACATCCATTTTGAAATCCAAGATGTCCGACATGTGTTTTCAAATAAAATTATAAAAAACTAAATGAACGCCTTTTTGACCCTACAAATATGGTAGCACAACCGCCTCGCGGCCTGCTTTAGCAGGTCGCGCACCACGCGAAACCTAGTTATTATATTATATAAAGCTGCAATACCACTCACTCACTCACTCACTGACTGGGTGACAGAATTGTTCTCCCAGATGGAGCGGCGGGAGGTGAAAACTTTGTATTGGGGATGTGGAGAGGGTGACGCGGAGGGTACGGGAAAACCTCGAGATCCTCGGATCCACCTTCTCATCGGGTGGCGACCCACCTTATCGGGCGAACCGTTGCAGATGGAGCGGTGACGCTCAAACTAAGGTCGACCCACACCCTGGTCGAATTCTACCGGTGACGTCATTTTTTCGATTTTCGCAAAAACAAGATGGCCGCCATACAAAATGTTCATTGCTGTATCTCCGGATCCGTTTGACATAAGTGGAATGTGCTCGAACAAATGTTTTACAGGGGGGTGGGGGGCAGCTGGCTGTCAAAATTTTTTTTCAAGATGGCGGATCCAAGATGGCGGCCGGAAATGAAGTTGCTCCGATCCGGACGAAAACCGGTATCTGGGGGGTTTAGGGGACGAAGATTCCGAATATCGGGTCAGTTTTTCGATCCCACCATTTTCCAAGATGGCCGCCATACAAGGAGTGGTGAGGCGAGGCCGCAGGCCGAGCCGAACCACGACGCCACGCCGTGAGGCGAGGCCGTAGGCCGAGGCGAGCTGCGTAAAAGGTGGGGCCGAAGGCCGAGCTCCGCGCAGGGCGTAGCCCGGAGCGTCCCCCCCCCAAATCGAAGATGGCCGCCATACAAGTTTAGATTCTAAAGGTGAGGCGAGGTCGAAGACCGAGCCGAACGCGCGAGGCGAGGCCGAAGGCCGAGGCGAGCCGCGTATAGGGTGAGGCCGAAGGCCGAACTCCGCGTAGGGCGAAGCCCGGAGCGTTCCCCCCCCAATCAAAGATGGCCGCCATACAAGTTTAGATTCTAAAGGTGAGGCGAGGTCGAAGACCGAGCCGAACGCGCGAGGCGAGGCCGAAGGCCGAGGCGAGTTGCGTATAGGGTGAGGCCGAAGGCCAAACTCCGCGTAGGGCGAAGCCCGGAGCGTCCCCCCCCCCAATTCCAGATGGCGGCAAGTTTAGATTCTAAAGGTGAGGCGAGGTCGAAGACCGAGCCGAACGGCGAGGCGAGGCCGAAGGCCGAGGCGAGCCGCGTATAGGGTGAGGCCGAAGGTCGAACTCCGCGTAGGGCGAAGCCCGGAGCGTCCCCCCGCAATCAAAGATGGCCGCCATACAAGTTTAGATTTTTAAGGTGAGGCGAGGTCGCAGACCGAGCCAAACGCGCGAGCCGAGGCCGTAGGCCGAGGCGAGCTGCGTGTAGGGCGAGGCCGAAGGCCGAGCTCCGCGTAGGGCGAAGCCCGAAGCGTCACCAAGCATATTACCAGCCGACCGCCATCATACCGACATGGGTGTCGTTTAATAGGTTTTCAGGGGTGCTGATTTCGAAAATGACATCCATTTTGAAATCCAAGATGGCGGACATGGATTTTTTGGAAAATACCGTCATGGGTGTCGTTTAATAGGTTTACGGGGGTGCTGATTCCGAAAATGACATACGTTTTGAAATCCAAGATGGCGGACATAAATTTTTTGCAAAATATCTTCATGGGTGTCGTTTTTGGGTATTCAGGGGTGCTGATTAATAAAATAACATCCATTTTTAAATCCAAGATGGCGGCCGTGAAAAACAAAAAGGAATTGATAACTATTTTAAAATTTATAAAAAAAGGCACAACCGCCTCGCGACCTGCTTTTGCAGGTCGCGCATCACGCGAAACCTAGTTATACTATATAAAGCTACATTACCACTCACTCACTGACTGACTGACTGACATAATTGTTCTCCCAGAAGGAGGGTCGGGAGGTGAAAATGATGTATGAGGAATGTGGTCAGAATTTTCCGTCGAGTATGAGAAAACCTCGACATCTTCGGATTCTCCTCCTCATCAGGTCGCGACCCACCTTCCCGGGCGAACCGTTGGACTTGGACCGGTGGTGCTCGAACAAAGGTCGACCCACACCCTAGTCGAAGTCTACAGGTGATAAAATTTTTTCGATTTTCAAAAAAACAAAATGGCCGCCATACAAAAACGAGATTTTTGTATCTCCTCTGATCCGGACCAAATTCGGTATTTGGGGGTTTTAGGGGTCGTTTAATCTGAATATCTGGTAAAATTTTTGATATCGCCATTTTCCAAGATGGCCGCCATACAAGGAGGCGAGGCCGAAGGCCGAGCCGAACCACGACGCGCCGCGAGGCGAGGCCGCAGGCCGAGGCGAGCTGCGTATAAGGCGAGGCCGAAGGCCGAGCTCCGCGTAGGGCGAAGCCCGGAGCGTCCCCCCCCAATCCAAGATGGCCGCCATTTAAGTTTAGATTCTAAAGGTGAGGCGAGGTCGTAGACCGAGCCGACCGCGCGAGGCGAGGCCGAAGGCCGAGCCGAGCTGCGTATAGGGCGAGGCCGAAGGCCGAGCTCCGCGTAGGGCGAAGCCCGAAGCGTCACCAAGCATCTTACCGGCCGACCGCCATCCGAAAATTTCATATCTGCCATCTTGGATTTTAGTTGGGGGAATCGTGACGCGAAGGGCGAAGCCCGTAGCGTCTCGATTCTCCCCACTCAAAATCCAAGATGGCGGATATGAAATTTTCGGGCATGCCGACATGGGTGTCGTTTAATAGGTTTTCGGGGGTACTGATTCCGAAAATGACATCCATTTTGAAATCCAAGATGGCGGACATGCATTTTTAGTAAAAAACTGACATGGGTGTCGTTTGATAGGTTGTCGGGGGTGCTGATTCCGAAAATGACATCAATTTTGAAATCAAAGATGGCGTACATGCATTTTTTGGAAAAATCCGTCATGGGTGTCGTTTTTTAGGTTTTCGGGGGTACTGATTCTAAAAATAACATTGATTTTTAAATCCAAGATGGTTGTCGTGAAAAACCAAAAAAAGTATGAACGCCTTTTTGACCCTACAAATAGGGTAGCTCAACCGCCTCGCGGCCTGCTTTAGCAGGTCACGCACCACGCGAAACCTAGTATATTATATAAAGCTACAATACCACTCACTGACTGACTGACTGACTGGGTGACAGAATTGTTCTCCCAGATGGAGCAGCGGGAGGTGAAAACTTTGTATAGGGCGGGTGGAGAGGGTGACGCGGAGGGTACGGGAAAACCTCGAGATCTTCGGCTCCACCTTCTCATCAGGTGGTGACCCACGTTCCCGGGCGAACCGTTGCAGATGGATCGGTGGCGCTCGAACTAAGGTCGACCCACATCCTGGTCGAATTCTACCGGTGACGTCATTTTTTCTATTTTCGCAAAAACAAGATGGCCGCCATACAAAATGATTATTGCTGTATCTCCGGAACCGTTTGACATAAGTGGGGTGTGCTCGAAAAAATGTTTTACAAGAGGGTGAGGGGCAGGTGGCTGTCAAATTTTTTTTTCAAGATGGCGGATCCAAGATGGCGGCCGAAAATGAAGTTGCTCCGATCCGGACGAAAATCGGTATCTGGGGGGTTTGGGGGTCGAAGATTCCGAATATCGGGTAAGTTTTTCGATTCCACCATTTTCCAAGATGGCCGCCATACAAGGAGTGGTGAGGCGAGGCCGCAGGCCGAGCCGAACGACGACGCCATGTTGCGAGGCGAGGCCGTAGGGCGAGTCGAGCTACGTAAAAGGCGAGGCCGAAGGCCGAGCTCCGCGTAGGGCGTAGCCCGGAGCGTCCCCCCCCAAATCCAAGATGGTCGCCATACAAGTTTAGATTTTTAAGGTGAGTCGAGGCCTAAGGCCGAGCTGAGCCGCGCATAGGGTGAGGCCAAAGGCCGAACTCCGCGTAGGGCGCAGCCCGGAGCGTCCCCCCGCCCCCAATTCTAGATGACGGCAAGTTTAGATTGTAAAGGTAAGGCGAGGTCGAAGACCGAGCCGAACGTGCGAGGCGAGGCCGAAGGCCGAGGCGAGCCGCGTATAGGGTGAGGCCAAAGGCCGAGCTCCGCATAGGGCGAAGCCCGGAGCGTCCTCCCCCCCAAATCAAAGATGGCCACCATACATGTTTAGATTTTTAAGGTGAGGCGAGGTCGCAGTATGGCGGCCATCTTTGATTGGGGGGGGGGGACGCTCCGGGCTTCGCCCTGCGCGGAGTTCGGCCTTCGGCCTCACCCTATACGCGGCTCGCCTCGGCCTTTGGCCTCGTCTCGCGCGTTCGGCTCGGTCTTCGACCTCGCCTCACCTTTAGAATCTAAACTTGTATGGCGGCCATCTTAGATTTGGGGGGGGGGACGCTCCGGGCTACGCCCTGCGCGGAGCTCGGCCTTCGGCCTCGCCTTTTACGCAGCTCGCCTCGGCCTACGGCCTCGCCTCGCAGCGTGGCGTCGTGGTTCGGCTCAGCCTGCGGCCTCGCCTCACCACTCCTTGTATGGCGGCCATCTTGGAAAATGGTGGAATCGAAAAACTTTCCCAATATTCGGAATCTTTGTCCCCCAAACCCCCCAGATACCGATTTTCGTCCGGATCGGAGCAACTTCATTTCCGGCCGCCATCTTGGATCCGCCATCTTGAAAAAAAAATTTGACAGCCACCTGCCCCTCACCCTGTTGTAAAACATTTGTTCGAGCACACCCCACTTATGTCAAACGGTTCCGGAGATACAGCAATAATCATTTTGTATGGCGGCCATCTTGTTTTTGCGAAAATCAAAAAAATGACGTCACCGGTAGAATTCGACCAGGGTGTGGGTTGACCTTAGTTCGAGTGCCACCGATCCATCTGCAACGGTTCGCCCGGGAAGGGGGGTCACCACCTGATGAGAAGGTGGATCCGAGGATCTCGATGATCTCGAGGTTAGAGTTTTTAGAAGGAAGAACCATAGCTCTTGAAGATAGCTATTCTCATAACAATGCCTTCCAGGAAGGAAATAGCAAGAACTGGAACAAAGTTTCCAATGCTTCAATCAATTCAAAGGCTATAAGCACGTAATCCTTTTGTGACAATGATCATCTTCTTTATTCATGCCCTAAATTCAAAACTGCTCCAGCAGGCCAAAAAATTAAATTTGTGTCCGATAAGAAATTATTTACAACCTGACTGAGGAGTCATGATGGGAAATGTATATATTCTTTTAAGTGTAAAGTATGTAAAGCTTCTCACAACATACTCCTGTATGGGGAACAACCGAAGGAAGAGGTAGTTACCTTACATTCCAATTCATCATCAAATAATTTTTCTAATATTTTATTGCCTACTATAAAGGTAAAACTCATTGACAGATTTGGTCAAGAGATTTTTGTAAAGGCTCTGCTTGATAGTGGTAGCCAAGTTTGTATTATAAAGCGCTCACTTGTTGACAAGTTAAGGTTGACAACTATGGTTTAAGAGGGAAATATCATTTCCCTCTTAAACCATAGTTGGAAAATAAC
The DNA here is from genome assembly GCA_949987775.1 of Aproaerema taeniolella. NCBI lineage: Eukaryota > Metazoa > Arthropoda > Insecta > Lepidoptera > Gelechiidae > Aproaerema > Aproaerema taeniolella. The sequence goes on from OX465270.1 coordinate 6,737,852, forward strand.
AAAGTTCAGGAGTGTGCTACCATATAGCAGGAAAATAACAAAGTTCAGGAGTGTGCTACCATATTAGTGCAATCTCCCATTTACAACTTAAAATATTCAATAAAATGTCAAATTTTAGATAATGTAACGGCACATTTGCCACAAAATTACATTAATATTACCAAATGCAATCTTCCAAACAATATTCAACTTGCGGATGATGATTTCAACAAACCATCAGAAATTACCTTGTTACTTGGAATTAATTATTACTCAAAGGTCATAATGGATGGCATTGTCAGATTAGATAATGGAGTAGTCTTGCAAAATACATTATTTGGCCATGTTGTTACTGGCACCATTCAGAATCAAAGTCCCATTCACCATGCCAATATTAACTTGGTTTCAAACATTGTTGCTCAGGATAGTAAAAGTAATCTTGAAGATATAATGAATAATTTCTGGTTATCTGAAAGGTTGCCAGAAGAACCCAATAATGAGAATATTGAGTTTCAAAAAGCTGAACAATGTTTCAAAGATTTATATAAATTAGAAAATAATCGCTTTTCAGTTGATAATCCATTTAAATACCCGGTAAAGGAGCTACTTAGTAGTGTCTCTTTTTCACTTGCATTGCAAAGATTTTATAGTCTTGAAAGAATGTTTCAGACAAATCCAGAACATTTTCAGAAATATAAACTGTTTATTAACGAGTTTGTGGAACTGGGACATGCCAGGGAGGTTGACATGAGTCAATATGATGTCTGCAATGATCCTGTGCACTTTCTTACACATCATATTGTAGTGAAAGATAGTAGCAAAACAACAAAATTGCGGGTTGTTTTCGGGGGAAATATGAAGTCCAAAAATGGTATGTCCTTGAACGATGTTATATCCAAAATGATTTATTCAGCATACTTACGATGTTTCGTACCTTCAAGTATACCCTTATGTGCGACATAGAGAAAATTTTTAGGATGTGTTCCATCAACGAACCGTTCAAACCCTTGCAAAACATATTATGGAGGCATCATCCCAGTAAGCCCATCAGTTGTTTTTATTTATTTATTTATTTTATTATTTGGAAGCTTTACAGTCAGTAAAAAACTATAGATATACACGGTTATTTGTTCTAAGCCAATTACAAATCTTCGCCATTTGATAGGTCATTAGGGCATAGCTACTAATTGAAACGAAATGGATGCGGAGGCACGTATTTAATTAAGAACTACATTTATAACTTTACATTTTCTATTCACATGAAAACAGGGCCATCAAAAAAAACATACTTCAATAATAAAAAACATAGACACTTAAAAACAAAACTTATAACTCTTCAGAGGTTCTATTACATCCTCCCGCCGCAAAATGGAAGAGGGGCAGCCCTCCTTAATAAGTATAAATCTCTAAAGGGTATAAATCCCTTTGAATAGGCCGCACCAATTCTCCCTTTTCGGTCTTCAAATGCACCACTCTAGCCCGACCGTCGGCACCCGGCACTAAACGTAGTACTCGAGCCAGAGGCCACGACAATCTCTTGGTGAGTCCGTCACCTATTAGGACCACATCGCCTTCCCTAATCTTATAGACCGATTTGCATCGAGTATTTTGCATTTTAAGAGCACCCAAATACTCAACGTGAAAACGGCTATTTAAGGAAGCTTTAATACTTTCCAGCTTACGAAAAGCCCTTGTAAAATTTTGAGGCTCGGTAATTTCTAAAGTAACCCCAGGCAATGGCATTAAAAAATCTGCAGGAGACAATGGCTTGTTCTCATTCGGGTCTTCGCTTAGATAAGTGATTGCTCTCGCGTTAACGACTGCTTCGCACTCGCACAAAACAGTACTTAATTCCTCTTGAAAAACTGAAGCGCTTCTAAGAACCTTACGTAAAATATCCTTGACAACCCGAATTAACCTTTCAAAGAATCCACCCCACCAGGGAGCACTCGGAGGGTTGAAGTGCCAATCAATAAAGGGCAAATGTTTTCTTGCCGCGACAAAATTCCCACCATTGTCACTATACACCGTATCAGGAGTGCCTCTACAGGCAACAAATCGTCTGAAAGCTTGTAAAAATACCTCAGTAGATAACGAACTCAACAACTCAAGGTGGACAGCCCTAAAAACGGCGCAAGTAAATAAACATATCCACACTTTCTGTCTATCTTTTAGATAAAGTGGGCCTGCACAATCGACTCCAACCACTTAAAACACCTTAGCCACATTAACTCGAGTTGCAGGCAACGGCGAAACAACTTCCTGAACTTGCTTAGTAGAATACCTCTTACAAATTGCACATGAGTTTTTAATCTTACGCAATGCACGCCTTCCCCGCAAAACCCAATATTTTTATCGTAAGATATTCAAAATAGTTTGGATACCAGCGTGTTGATTATTGTTGTGTTCGAATCGAAGTAATCGCATAACTAACTCGTGACTTGAGTCTAGAACCACGGGATATTTAAACTCAAAAGCATCATTCTTATTAGCGATGGGAGTCTTAATATGAATTAAACCGACCTGGTCCGTATACACATTAAAGTTCATTAACTTAGGATCATTCAGGCCTTCAAAACTCTCCTTTTGACAAACTCGCAATAAAACTGACTCCGCTTCCCTTAGTTCACTAGCAGATAACTCGGAATCAATAGTCACAGGAAACGATGAACTCCTAGTTTGAATCCGATGAGACGTTAAAACCTTTTGACGGCACTTCAAAATAAAACGCAATATCCAACCTATCATGCGAACAATTTTACTAAAATTAGAAAAATATAACAGAGTCTCGGATACCGCACTGAAGAGAGAAACACGTACACGATCACTCGTCTTAATCTTCTCACTATCGATCTCCGACTCGTTCACCTTTACTATCGGCGTAGGCCAATGCTCGGGAGCCTTTAGAAGCCACTCAGGGCCCTCCCACCATTTGCTCTGCAGTAACTGTGAAGCATCGCAGCCACGAGAAGGTAGATCGGCCGGGTTTTCCTCACCTCTAACGTAAGGCCAATTATCACTAATAGTGAGCTGACGAATCTCTTGAACGCGATTCCAAACAAACCTACCCCACTGACAATTCCGCTTTACCCAACTTATCACGGTCGTGGAATCACTCCAGCAAAAATAGTCGCATTTTCCTTCATAATCTAACGCCTTTAAAGTAGAATTTAACAAACGCGCACCTATAGTAGCCGCAAGTAACTCTAAACGAGGCATTGAAGTCTGAGATTTAGGGGTTATTCTGGACTTTGCTTGTACAAACCGCACACGAACGTCACCATCATTATTCTCAGAACGTAAAAAAATAATAGTAGCGTAAGCATTTGAGCTTGCATCCACAAAAATATGAAAAGACTTATTTAAATCAAAACCACCTATAGGGCACCTAGGAATACTAAAAGTTTTAAGTAAATGAAGTTGAGAATACCACTCCAAGAACTTATTTCTATCCTCTTCACTTACTTCTGTATCCCATTCACACTCTAAACCCAGACGTCGAAGCAATAATTTTGGAAATACAAGCACAGAACATACTATACCAAGACAATCAAATATCTTGTGACTCGCTGATAAAATAAAACGCTTGGTCACTTTTTCTGGCGACTGATTAATAGGGATATCTTTCAAAGACAAAGTGTCATCTAACTTATTCCACGTCATACCTAACACTGTAGATTGTTCTTTTTCGCCAGTATGCTCCCAACATCGTAGATCAAACCCACCAGACGATAACAGCTCGATGGCAGTCTCTCGAAACGTAACCAATTCTTCCTTAGAATCTACGCTTGTCACGCAATTATCTACATAAAAAGATTTTTGTAACTTACAGATTACCGACTTCTCCTTCACTGTGACAGCTGACCTCAACACATTCTCTAAATGTAGATCGATCGTAGCCCCAAGCAAAAAAGGACTGCACGTGAGACCAAACACTACACGACAATGACGATAAACCTGCAAAATATTCGGGTCATTAACAAAAACTAATAGAGGGTAGGGAAATAAAATCTACGAAATAACGCAAAAAATAAAAAAAGTACGATGACACCCCGGTGGTTAATTAATTAATTTAAAGTGTAATGAGCCTCTAAAGATATGTAAATCCTTCTAGGTAAGACTTTAATTACCATTGAAGTCAAGTAACTTTTAGTGCTCTGGGAAACCCACCCGCCGAGCGCTCGTTAATTCTCTCCGACTTTATTTTCCAGTGAAATTATCCAAATTAAATTGTTGAGGTCCTGTTGGGAAAACGTAGATAGTGCCCTTCCTAGAGACTATTAAATGGGAGTCCGAATCAAACTGAGCTCAGTCAAGTAAAGAGACGGCTTTTAAACCAAAAATTACTTAGGTATCCTAGACGGGGAAACTTATTAAATCTAATGAGATTCATTGGTAGTTAATAGAACGATAAATTATATTGTAATTTATTTATTGCTGTTTTGATAGCAAATATTAGAGAAAATAATGGAATAACGTTTTATTAAAGTATGAATAATTAACTAGTGACATCAAAAGTATTTCAAGCGTTTTTAAGTTACAGACAAAAGAGATTACTCATGTTATACCTACAGTGTGGTAAGCAAACATGCATGAATGCAAAATATTTATTGCTATAGTTTCCCTATTACACTCTGATGCTAGTTCATTATTAGTTTATTGGTATGCACTATTTATTGTAACCTTATATATTTTGAGCTGAAAATCGCTTACATACTCAAAGGCACGGTAGAGTCTCGCGCCAAGTTCCGTTAAAACGCCATGATTTTACTTTATTACGCATAAAGGACGAATTTAATTGTTGTCATATTTTGGACAGACTTTAAGGTCTCATTTCTGTAAAATTTGACACATAAATTATCAAGGTTTTGTTCGAATGAAAATTAATGTTGAAATATTTTCTACGTATGACAATACAGACACATTTACTTTATTTTCTGAATCCAATACAGAAATAACTAGTTTTACGATCCCTTTTTACGATGACAAATTGTTTTTCTTGTTATGACGTTTACGGCTCAATTTTTCATTCGACAAACAAGATACGTTTTCCATTGCGACTATTTTACCACAATTGTGGTTTGTTTACGTCAAACTTGAACATGTTTATACCATCAGTGAAATATTTACATCATATTCATCAATTTTCCTGCATTAAATCATCAGCGAAGTATCATAGGGATAATGAGATCCTATAAATAAGGGATCGTAAAGCATAGTACTTCAGTTATCTCTGTGTACTTGAATCGAAGAGTTCTGTGCTAATTAACCAAAATGTGGAATTTAAAATCAAATTCATTGTCCTCAAAGGACTTCATCAAGCTGATGAACAAGCCTGATTTCGTTAAACGTCTTTCCAAAGAGCATGAAGCGGGTGTGTTGAAGAGGATGAGCAATGATAGTCCGACTCCAATTAGTAAATATTAATTATATTGTCTTAACACACACTACATATAAAGACAGAAGGAGAAATGGAAGGAACAGTTCAGGAACGGCACAGTACACGATAGAAAAGCAACACAACACAAGAAGAAAGTTCGGGAGTGAAAGAATGAAGAAAATTAACATAAAAAGCATAAGAAATTAGATCGCGTACGAACAAAGGCGCAAGCATTAAGCGAAGCGGCGTGGGGTCGCGTCGAGGGCTAGATCCTGACTGGCGATGCAGTGCGGCCGGCGACCGCACGGAGCGAGTACATAAGAACAATGTACAGTGCGCGTACGCCGATCCGCGCAAGTTTGATTTTACGAACTTGTTAGTTTCGCGCGGGTTTACTCGCCGATTAAAATGTAAATGTTAGTTATAAGTTAGTGCATAGTATTTAGTGTATAAGTTAGTATAGTGTTTAGGTATTTAGTGTTTAAGTGCAATGCAAGGTTAGTGTTAGTTAGGGTTAGTTAGTGTAATGTATGTGGTAATGTGCGTAGGTACGCCACATCACTCCCCCCCAGTGCCTTAGGCACGATAATAATCGGGAAACCTAACCCTACGACCTGACCTTGTGATTAAGGGTGGAACCGTCTGTTCTGGAGATTCATCCAGATTAGTTTCCTGGTTGGTGTGGTCAGACAGTATGTAGGCTGGTTTCAAGCGGTCTACAGATACCGTGACCTCTTTACCTTTCACTAACAACTTAAATATTTTGTTATGCCTTTGTAACACTTTGTATGGACCTGTGTAAGGAGGTTGTAGTGAACCACGTAATGCGTCTTCACGGAGGAAAACGTGATCAGTGGTTGAAAGATCCTTAAAAATAAAAACTTTCTCTTTACTGTGGCGAGAAGTGGGTACAGGTCTCAATGTTTGGGCGAAAGATCTTAACCTCGCGGAAAATTCGGATATATCCGTGGTTCCAGGTACGGTGGAATCGAAGAATTCGCCCGGCAAACGTAAAGGTTCGCCATAAACTAGCTCTGCTGAGGAAGCTTGTATGTCCTCTTTGAAAGAGCTGCGTATGCCCATAAGGACCCAAGGCAAGGCTTCAGTCCAGGTGTCAGTCGCATGGCTCATAACAGCGGCCTTTAACTGCCTGTGGAACCGTTCCACGAGGCCGTTGCATTGAGGGTGATAGGCTGTCGTCCTTTTATGCTCGAAACCGGCAATCTTCGACAGATGTTTGAAGAGGGCCGATTCAAATTGTCGGCCGCGGTCTGTGACAATTTCTGTCGGGCAACCAAATCGAGCAATCCAGGTCGACAGCAGTGCCTTGGCAACGGTCTCGGCTGTAATATCAGCTATTGGAACGACCTCTGGCCAACGCGTGAAGCGATCCACAGCTGTCAGGCAGTACCGGTAGCCTTGTGACATTGGTAGCGGTCCTATCAAGTCTATGTGAACCTGCTTGAAGCGCGCACGTGGCAAGTTGAACGCACCTAATGGCGTGGTCACGTGACGCGTGACCTTGGCACGCTGGCAAGGCAGGCAAGATTGCGTCCATTTCCTGCAGTCCTTACGCACACCAGGCCATACAAAACGCTCCGCAACAAGTATGGCGGTCGCATTAGCGCCAGGGTGGCTTAGGGAGTGCAGGCTATCAAAAACTTGCCTGCGGAAAAGATTGGGCACAAATGGTCTGGGAGTCGCTGTACTGACGTCGCAGTACAAGGGAACACGACTACCAGGAATATGCAGCTTTTCCAGCCGCAAAGATGATCCCTCAGTAAGGAGCTTTTGTAGCTCTGGATCAGAGGCTTGTGCTTTGGCAATGGACTCGAGGCTAACTGGTGCGCCCAGTTCTTCAATACGCGACAAAGTATCGGCGACGACATTGTCTTTGCCGGAAATGTGACGTATGTCGGTGGTGAACTGGGCGATATAATCCAGGTGTCTATACTGCCTTGGCGAACAGTTGGTTTTCCTTTCATGGAAAGCAAAACTGATCGGTTTATGGTCAGTATAGACTGTAAAGTGACGGGCCTCGAGCATGTGCCGAAAGTATTTGATGGCCTCATAGATCGCAAGGAGCTCTCTATCGTAGGGAGAATATTTCTCCTGTGAGGGGCTCAGCTTGCGGGAGAAGAAAGCCAAAGGCTGCCAAGCATCGTCCTTGAGCTGCTGAAGCACTGCACCTAGCGCCTTATCTGACGCGTCAGTGACCAGTGCCAATTTAGCAGAGCAGTCAGGGTGCGCTAGCAGTGCAGCGTTGGAGAGACTCTCCTTGCTGGCTTCGAATGCAGCCTTAGCCTCTGCGGTCCAGTCGACCGGGTGTGAGCCCTTTACAGAGCCAGTTAATAAGGCGTTCAGTGGGGCTTGTACTTGGGCGGCGTTTGGCAGGAACCTGCGGTAAAAATTGAGCATTCCCATATACCTACGTAGCTGACGTACGTCCGTGGGCAGGGGGAATCCTTTAATTGCCTGAACCTTGGTATCCAGTGGACGGGTGCCGTGTTGCGAGATACTGTACCCTAAGAAGGTTATCTCTGAAACACCGAAGACACACTTGGAAGTGTTCAGGACCATACCGTACTGCTTCAGCCGCTCGAAGATCTGACGTAGATGCTGCTCGTGCTGCTCCTCGTCACGTGAGAAGCAGAGAAAATCGTCGAGATAACAATACACAAAATCCAGGCCCCTAGTCATCTCATCCACGAAACGCTGAAAAGTCTGACCAGCATTCCTAAGGCCGAAGGTCATAAACGGAAATTCGTATAACCCGAACGGCGTTGTGATCGCGGTCTTAGGAATATCCTCTGGACTGACCGGGATCTGGTTGTACGCCTTGGTCAGGTCCAGAGTACTAAAGATCTTGCAGCCAGACATGCTGTGAGCAAAGTCGTGGATGTGCCTAATGGGGTACCTGTCAGGCACAGTACGGGCATTCAGCATGCGGTAGTCACCACAGGGACGCCAGCCGCTGTCCTTCTTCGGCGCCAAGTGGAGAGGGGAAGACCATGGGCTCTCCGAGGGTCTGGCAGTGCCGTTGGACAGCATGGACTGGAACTCCTGTTCAGCTATTTTTAATTTGTCGGGAGCTAAACGGCGGGGAGAGCAAGCTACTGGGGGGCCAGGTGTCGTGCGTATGTGGTGCAGTGTGTTGTGTGGAACGGTGCGTTGTGTACCTGCTGGTCGAGTAATCTCGGGAAACTGCTCAAGTAGCTTGTGGAAGCGCGTTTCGCCAGTCAAAACCTTCACCGACGCTATATCGCTATCTACAATAGATGCTACAGCAGATACAGTGGTAGTACAATCAACTAAGCGTTTATTGCGTATGTCTACACTTAAATTATAATAATTACAACAAATTTCCATGTAAAGGTTCTACGTAAGCCTAAATCTAGGTTAAGGTGCACAAAACCAAAAGTTTGAATAGGCGTACCATTCGCAGCACATAGTTCGTAGTCCGTTTGCGCACAACGACCACTAATCATCGACCGAGGGAACACACAGAGATCGCTGCCGGTGTCGATCAGGAACTGCGTCTTCGTAGATCGGTCAGTGACGAAAAGGCGACCAGTAGGAAGAGGGCAATCGTCAGTCGCCGAATTCACCGACTGCCCCTGGGGTTTTCCGCCTTGTAGTCACAAGGACGGACGCAGCGGTTTGCCTTCTCCCCAAATTTGTTATGGTACCAGCAAATAGGGAATTTTCTGTACCTTGATTGCGACCTGGTCATGGAGCCAGACCCACCATGTTGTCCTTGTCGAGCTCGTGATCGAGGACGTCCTCTCCGTTCCGTCGTCAGCGCCTGGACCTGCCGTCGAAGCTCGGCGATCTCACGGGCCATAGCTTCAAAGCTGGAGCCGGAGGCAGCTGGAGAGACGGCGGTCACCTGGGGTCCCCCGGGAGCGATCTCTCGAATACGGTCGGCCAGGTCGGCCAACGCCTCGACTGGTGCCGAAGGTCGAGCAGCTAGTACGGTCTGGATGTTGCTGGGAAGCCGACTCATCCAGATAGTCTGTATAAACTCCTCCGGTACATCTGGTCCTGCGAGGCTCTGGAGGTGGCGCAGGAACTGGGAGGGCTTCCGATCGCCGAGCTCCTCGTGCATCAGCAGCTGCTTGACCTTCTTTTCGCGCGATGCTGTTAGCCGTTTGATTAACTCGCTTTTCAGTCTTTCATACTTCCCGGTGGCGGGCGGGTTCACGATTATGTCCTTGACCTCCCGGGAGTGTTGAGGGTCGAGCTGCGAGATAACGTAGTTAAACTTGGTTCCGTCGCTCTTGATCCCAGAAAGGTCAAACTGGCCTTCGACCTGGGCGAACCAGATCTCCGGTTCTTCGGGCCAGAATGGAGGTACCCTCACACCTATTTTAAATATGTCCGTTGGGCGTGAAGTTGAACCTGCTCCTTCGCCTTCCATGTTCTTCTCGGGGTCACCAGTGAAGCGGGTGTGTTGAAGAGGATGAGCAATGATAGTCCGACTCCAATTAGTAAATATTAATTATATTGTCTTAACACACACTACATATAAAGTCAGAAGGAGAAATGGAAGGAACAGTTCAGGAACGGCACAGTACACGATAGAAAAGCAACACAACACAAGAAGAAAGTTCGGAAGTGAAAGAATGAATTAACATAAAAAGCATAAGAAATTAGATCGCGTACGAACAAAGGCGCAAGCATTAAGCGAAGCGGCGTGGGGTCGCGTCGAGGGCTAGATCCTGACTGGCGATGCAGTGCGGCCGGCGACCGCACGGAGCGAGTACATAAGAACAATGTACAGTGCGCGTACGCCGATCCGCGCAAGTTTGATTTTACGAACTTGTTAGTTTCGCGCGGGTTTACTCGCCGATTAAAATGTAAATGTTAGTTATAAGTTAGTGCATAGTATTTAGTGTATAAGTTAGTATAGTGTTTAGGTATTTAGTGTTTAAGTGCAATGCAAGGTTAGTGTTAGTTAGGGTTAGTTAGTGTAATGTATGTGGTAATGTGCGTAGGTACGCCACAAGCATAAAAAAATTCTGCAGACTAAAGTACCACCAACACTCAACGCGTCCACTCATGCTGGACCCGAAGACAACATTGAAGGCAACATGCAACTCAAAGCACACATTACCAGCGAAATGCCGCAGTCAGAGATGGAAGCCCAGGCCTTATGGGAAACAGTATGGAAGCATCAAAGCAAAATCATAGTGATGCTCAACGAACCTGAGGAAGAAAGAAGCTATCGCTTCTGGAGCCCTGAAGTCAAGACATCGCTCCAAAAATTAACAGTCAGCACAGTTAAAGTTCGCACGATTCTACAAACTCTTGAAGTCAGGAATCTCACGATAACTGATGAAAATGGCCATTGGTTGACTGTTTACCACTTTCTGTACTTGCACTGGCCAGTTGAAAACGATTTGCCTTCTAGTGATAACTTTTGGAAGTTTCTGCTCACGGTTAATAAATAAAAGGAAAGTGTAGAGAGTCCTGAAGGCCATCTGAGCCTAATCCTGGTCCACTGTCGTAATAGGTCGGACAGAACGATGCTCTACTGGGCAATCGAAAGGATAATTTTAGAATATGACCGAACCAAGAAAGTTAATATATTTTCAAGTGTATTAAGATTTAGAAAAAATGGGTTCAACCGCTTGTCCAATGAGAAAGATTACATTTTTTGCTATACCACTTTATATTATTATTTAATTGATGAATTTTCAGAATCGTAATTTACGTAAGGCTGAAATAGATCTCTATGAAATTTCAATGTATTTAATTATGAATGTGTACCAAATGATTAGTTATAGATGAATTAGGCTAAGATTCGTGTATAAATTAAGTATTTCACCTTGTTACTAGTCATTAAGATTAATTGTGAATACAACATATAAATTTTTTATTAAACTTAAGAATATAATCAGTAACTATTTTTGTTGTTATTTCTTGCCACATATCTTGTTTTCGCGATAAGCGAGCTTTAAAGAAAAATCTTTTGTTTATGGTGACTAGTGTCAGCATTTATTTGATCTAAAACAAATTTGGATCAAGGGTTATCCATAAATCAGCTATCGTTCTGCGTAACGTCGATAAAATCAATAGCATGACCATTAATTATCAATTAGTAGCCATAAAATGATATCAAGATGACCTAATATTCATCGGACTCGTTTATTGAATCATTAATAGGCATTTTGTTTATTTTGAACTCGTAAATATTTATCCAATTAAATTTATTTAAATTACTGTTATAATATGGTTAATATTAGATTAACAAGAACTCTTTATGAGATTGGACTGGTAATTAGTCTTTTTGCCAGTTCGGTAAACTAAAACTAAAAATCCAGACATAAGAAGTAGTTAAACTTTTTCAAATTATTCACACGTTTATTTTAAAATTCAAAACTTCGTACTTATTCATAATGAAAAGTATCACAAAATTTTTCATAACATCATATTTAAATTTGATTCTAGAGAACACATTTGAGATTATAAGTTACATAATTTTGGCATGTTTATTACTCAAATACTTAATTCAAAGGTTTGAAAATTCGATTTTCATACAACTATTTTTACGGAAACAACGAAATTTTTTTCAGAACTATTTTTTACATTTTGTAACAAAATGATACAGTGCATTGTAACAAAATACGTAATCTTCAAGCTGGCTAATGAAATTTCCATAGATCTGTTTCATTTTTAGTAGAGCTTTCGCCACAGACACAACTTTGGTTTTCTTAAAGTCACTGATACACATGTCTAACAAACAGAAAACACTGGACTTAGCACCATCATTGCATTGGACGACTATCGGCTGGCTAGGAACATCTTGATGAGTCTTAATTTTATCACTTACTTCATTATCAATACTGATAAATCATATAAATACAAATATAAAATTTTATTTAAATATAAAAAAAAACGTATCCGCAACAGGCTTCGTCATAACTAAAAACTAAGACATAAGTAATCAGCAATATGCTTCGTCAGCCCCGAAAAAAAAAAACAAAAACCTAAAAATATATACAAAATCAAAACCCTAGTCAAAAAAGCCCCCCCGAAGTTCACCCCGCTCAAAGGTTCCCATGATACTGGCCACATTCCCGCGCTGTATGGCCAATGAAATCCTTTGAGCAAGGTACGTCCTAGAGCGTGGGTCGCCAGTTTTTTGGTGCAAACGCCTGCCGATCTCGGCGACAAACTGCACGGCCTCTGCGCCCCAAGTCCCCGCGGTTTCCACTGCCACTGGCACAAATAAATAAGAGGCCTTTAAAGCCGCGTATTTATCGTGCTTGAATTTCGCCGAGGTTTCCGCCGCAGAGCCAGCCCGCTGCGTTGACCCCGCCAAATGGGAAGCAGCAAAAGTGCAACACGTAACATCCCATAACAAGCAACGACCTCGCTCCCAAGGTATCATCGTGAGACCATCCGGGCGCTTCCCGTCTGTACGACTCAAACCCGGCGGCTCCAATATACTGGGAACTCCCGCCGTAACAAGGGCCCGACGTATAATATCATTAAGAGAGTGATGGCGCGAAAACCTCCCAGCAGATCTAACACAACTTAAACCATGCAACCCGTCGGCATCCACCTTCGCGCCACAAACACAGCGATGCGGCTCGCACATAGTGCAACCAAGACGCAAAGCTACCGCCACTCGGAGGGAATCGTCGTCCAAAAATGTACCCAATTTAGGGGACGGTAAAGAGTGTAGCCACGCCCCAGACTCAGGCCTGGAAACGGCTTTGAAGCGCGCTAAATCCTTCCCTGAGGCACTCTCAATGAGGCTGTTAAGGGAAACCCTGGACAAGACGTCATCCCAAGCTCTCTGACAGAACTTGTTCTCCGGTAGCGATTCACCAGGACACAACGCCGACCACGCCGATAACGCCTCCTCATAGTAAGGAATCGTGACCTCATCACCATTAATAGAAAGTATCTGAGTGACAAGATCCACAACCCCAGACGCAGAAGACAAAAATGCGGCCACGCCTGTACCCTCTATTCGACGCACCCCCAGTCCGCCATGGCGAACCGGAAGAGCAGCCTGGCTCCACTGTTAATCATTTAAGCTGACATTGAGTAGATCTTCGAGCGTATATTTGACCAAGCTGTCCAAGGATCCTACCTCCTGAGGGAAAAGCCAACTAGGCGCTGTTCTAACAAAATATGTTAACTTCGGCATCGAGAAACAACCGCGCAAAAGAATGAGAGCCACATGGGCCAATAACTGCTTTAAGTCCCGATGTATCAACTCAAGCGATTGCTTCTTCGCATTTAGAGCACACGGCACCCCATCTACGAAAATTGGCGAGCCTAGCAGTGAGAAATCCGCTCTGTGCAAAAGTTTGATCCCCGGCACTAACGCATCAAATCTAGGCAACAACGCAGCACTCGACCCATTAGAAAAGTAAATCTCACATTTTCCCGAGTTCACTTCTAGGCCAACATCCCTGAGCTTGGGAAATAACGTTTGTACGTCGTCCATCACTAAATCCGGCGGACCTCCGATAGTGCCGTCATCAAGGTACCAGAGGTTTAATGGTGACCTAATATCCCTAATAATCTTATTGATGGCTAAGCTAAAAATCAAGGGTCCAAGAGGATCGCCCTGTTGTGCGCCTACTTCCGACAATATAGCCGTATTGTCATAAAATAGTTTGCTTGGAGCGCTATAACACTGGTACAGGAAAGGGTACAAGGACGGAATATTTTCCCTTACTTCCGACAATATCACGTCTCTTTCTACGCAGTTAAACGCGTTTTTCACGTCCAGCTTTAAAATGACGAAATCCTCATCCGCATGACGCTGTGCAAACGCCCTCGTGGCATGTATAGCAGCCTCGCTCCCTTGAGCTACTCCAAAGCCCAACTGATGTGGCTTTAACATATTGGCCACGTCATTCCTCACTGAACGACATCCCAGCTTAGCGACAAGGCGACGTAAAACGCCGCCGACTGCAATAGGACGCACACCGCCATCCTTCTTGATAAGCGCACATAAACTCCCACCATAATGTAGAAAATGACATACCTCCACATTGACCACTCCCTTTAGCATGAAGTTGCACAACTTGGTCAAAGAAATAAGTAGCCGCGGGCCATTATCACCAGCCGACGGAGAGAGGAGCTCCTTTAAGTGCTCTGGCCGCAGCCCATCGAGCCCCCCGGCAGAGCCAATATAAAAAGAACCCACGGCAGCCATCACATCTTCCTCCTTAACAACCAATAGTGGACAACCAAGACCTGGAGCAGGTGGAAAAGAAAGCTGCCGAGACGGAGCTGGATGCTTATCACGCAAAGCGGCCACGGTTTCCCCACTATTAGGAGCGAGGGCGCTGCCAGACATCAACAAGCGAACCGCACCCCTCAAGTCACCGTCGTGAACCTTGGACTTCATCCTCCTGATAACAGGACTTGGCGAGTACCTTACTTCCGCCGGCAAACAATCACACGCCCTATCCACATTCTCCTTAACCTTCGCAGTAAGAGAACGAGGGTCTCCGCGATCTGGCACCCTAAGCACGGTGAAAGCAAACGTTAACAATGCCATCCAATCCTCCTTGCTATTGGTATATAATTAACTATCGATCACAGAGCACAGTTTCCCCGCGACCTGGTTTCTGGCCCCTTTCGGGATATGCTTGAGTACCGTCACATTCTTCTTAAACGCCGCCAAACTATCCAAGATGATTCCCCCTGTATGCGTTTGCGTATCACGCGCCCGCCCTGCATTGCTCTGTGGCGAAGGTTGATGGTGCTGCGGCAGCGACTGCGACCGAACGTCCCTATGTACATGCGAAATGTGTACATTTAGGCCCCGCGGAACAACAAACAAGCGAGAGGAACCCGGACAATGTGGGCACGTTGACCTTTGGGGACTGCTCATGTCTTGGTCACAAATAAGACACAAATTTCAAATCCACATATCATGTTTCGTCATAGGCTTATAAACTAATGTCATTTACCATTACTAACAAGAAATGAAATAATTATAATCTCAATCATTGATGGATTTATAAATGTATTTTTTTAACGTTAATTTCACTATCTCAACCACAATGTCTTTATACCAAGAGACCAGAAAATTAAAGAGGCAATTCTATTGAAAAAGTAACAATAAATCATAACCCAATTAAATAAACATAATGGCAATTAAATAAACGTATCAAATTACACATTAATTGCAAACAAATAAAACATAAGTCGAAATTTTAGTTATTAAATGTCAGTAAAAAAATAAAAATAAAATTAATTAAAAATATAACATTAAAACCAAAACATAAAAATAGTATCATTAAAAATAAAAAAAACATACTTATAAACAAAAAATAATAATAATATTAATAAAAAATAAAAATAAAAAACAGTTCGTTAGCCGAGACGCGAACCCAGCACCTGTCGCTTTAAAATGCAGCACTGACCCAAACGCGCTACAAGTATTATGACATAAGTCGCAAAATTGTGAAATACAAGCGATCACAACGCATTGCACTGAACTTGTCTGTTATCTTAGAATACCTTCATCTGCCAAATGATAATACAACTTGATCTTGCCTCTCATACACCATCAAAATTCCATGAATCTGGGATGTTCACAACTCGCTGAGATGGCTTCTTAACGGCAGTGGTGCACAACGCTCGGCAGGTTATGATGCAACACACCGAATAATTAAGTCTATTAATGTTCATATGAATTGTTCTTCAGAATTTGCACAACATAGGATCTTAACGTTGTGTTTTATAAAAGCACCAGACACCATTTAAAATTATTTTGTGCACTAGTAAGTGATTCTTAGACCAGTCACTATTTAACATTTTTGTTAACACTAAAAAAACGTTTTTAATTTTAAGTAAAAACATCACAAACAATTGTACGTAACAATTAGGGCACTATTAACGTATTTATGACTGTTTTTTAACACTAGTCCAAATTAATGCGTTTTTTAATTTAAAAAAATACGGAGCTAAACTGACAGCACCATCTCGCAAATTAATAAATTGACTCATACAATGGGATATGTTATCCAAAGGCCACTTGGTGTAGAGAAGGTACACAATTTCCTTCAACTTACCGTCTTGCTTCAACTTCAGCGTTGTTTTGGTGCAGCAATCCGTTATCACAATTTGAACAGCTTTAATCCTAATTTCCTTGCACTCGACTTCTGCATCAGTATTCCAGTCATTTTCGTCGTTAGCTGCCAGTACGACTATCACTTGGCAGTTGGTCTTCAAAATCATGCTCCAAAATTCGTACAATCTGACACTAGTAGGGTGAATAATACACAAAAATTTGGCGCTATCTTTGCTCCTTAGTATCTTTCCAAAGCCACATAAAATGTCCAGAGATTTCACACGGCCAGAAGCTTTCTCAGTTTTTTGACTCTTGAGATCTTCAGTGCTTAAGTTCTTGGTTATCTGAGTGTATTCTTGCAAAATTCTGGAAAAAGCACTTGGATTTTCCATGAAACTGATGAAGTTTTTGAAGTCTAGTTGGATCAGATTTTGGTTTTCTAGATGTAGTTTTTTCATGGTCTTAAAAAAAGTTTGACTAAGTACTTATTTAAATCCTATCTATTTAAATTGAGCACCCTTTCGTAAGAGCGAACTATAACAGACTGAGCGCTGCTTGATAACTTGTAGAAACCTTAAAGCCTGGCAAGATCGATCGTCGATAATTCTGAATTACATTTATACTGTTACCCTTATGTTTTTTCGAACAAAAATAGACTTTTTGTCATTTGCCCTTAAGTTCAAAAGTGAATAAACTTTTTGAAGCAATAAGGCCGCCTTTATACGCAAACAACGCCTACGTACAATTGTTGAAGTTTGATCAGTATTCAAGCGGTTTAATGCTTAATAGACTATGAAATATTTTAGTTCTCTAATCAATAGCCTGATAGCAAATGAGATTACTGTTATCTTTCTATTTTAATCTCAAAAAAGAGCACTGTTGCATTAGCTTTCATTCACGACTTGAATCCGATACTAAATTATAACGCTTTAGTAAGCTGTGATTCATTGCATATCAGGACAATATGAAAACACCAATATTATCCTTGCAATGACCGCAAGTGCTATTAACGTAAAGTATGAATAATTAATGTAGCTATAAATTATCCTCAATAAACAAACAATAGCCATTTGATCTCTAACCTCAGTCAGGACAAGTGTCATTCTGTGATAATGGGTGGAACCTCGTCCAGAACAAGTGACCCTGGAGAAGAATACCAATCAGGTGTAAAAGGGATCGAAGATAATTTGAATTTAAAGCACAAGCACAGGAAGCTATTAAAGGAAAGTTACATGTTTCCATGCAGCGTAGCAGAACGGCCAGAAAATGCTGGAAAAAACAGACATGCGAACATGTGCTTCGACTACAATAAAGTGACCCTTCCAGGAAAAGATGGGAGTGACTTTATCAATGCTTCGTGGGTCGACGGCTACAAGGCTCCAGGAAGATTTCTGCTCTGCCAGGCACCTCTTCGAGAGACCTTTCAGGATTGGTGGACTATGATACTCGGTTACAGGATAAGAGTGATTGTGATGCTGACTAGAATCGAGGAACAAAACCAAGAAGCTTGTCTCCCCTACTGGAGCCAGAAGCGGGGGACATCAGTAAGCTTCGGCAAGTTCTCTGTTAAAACCAAGAAAGTTAAAGCCTTTCGAGATCATGTCGTCACTAGTCTCCGTGTGAAAGATGACAGTAAAGCTTCGCTGGATGTGAAACACTTTGCGTACACCGACTGGCCGTTTCAGGGAGTCCCTCAAAATCCTTCAGGCTTCTTCAACTTCCTTGTGAAAGTGAGAGAGGCTCAGTCAAAAGCCGAGCTTCATCAAAATGACTTTCTTCCAATGCTGGTACATTCTAGTGATGGGTTAAATCGAGCCGGTGTTTTCGCGGCTATAGACATTTGTTTGACTCAGCATAATGAGAGCAAAAGAATAGACCTTATGTTAGTGGTGCGAAGTCTACGCAGACAATGATATAACTGTTTATCTCTACCACAACATTACATTTTCTGCCATGATCTGTTTTTTAAGTAGTATTAAGAGTTTGTGTATTTTGTATTGAATAAAGCTCAAGTTATTACTGTAGTACCTTTTTATGTCCTTAAATATCACATTCCTGAAACCTATATCCCCTAATTTGTCTGTCAGAATATTAAATCTTAGATAACTAATAGCAATAAACTCGATAGAGATTAACGAAGGCGTTAACCTAAACGTAACTAGCGAATTTTGTATTGCAGGTTGGAAAATTTATTTTCACCTGTTGTTGCTGTCACTTAACGATAAGCCCACTGGCGTTCAGTCATTTGGTTTAATTATAGTTTTATCAAGAGACAGGGTAGTACCTCGCGCCAAGTACACGTCCAACCGATTAAATCTCAAACCTTAACAGGATAAAAAATTGGAAGCCCTTGATGTTTAATTCAAATAGCCTTGATAATATTTTGATTCGTTGAATCTTTTCATGGAAGTGTTGTAACGGTACCAACCCATGGATAAAAAATTTATTAAAAGTTTTTACCCGTAATCAAGCGGGATACAAGATGCAGACGCCGTATTTCATGCCAGGATGAACCGACAATTGCCAGCCTTACACACCCAACTTGTCTTACAGATATAGCAATATTCTTTATTTGTGGGGCCCCATTTATATATTTGCATTTTTATTATGTATTTGTAATTGTGTATTGCTGTAGTCTATGACTCAAAGTCCCAATCTTTATATGGTATACTTGATATCATGTTTATAGCTCAGATTATACAGTGCAGTGTTTATTGATGCAATAAATCAAAAGAGCTCGACTTTAATAATGGAATTGAAGTCGTTGTGTCTTGAACTCAATTACTTTGTTTAGAATTCGCATGAAAAATCAGATATTTTATGTTGGAATTAAATGACTATATATTAATGTTATATTTTAGAAGAATAAAAGAATTTCAAGAATGTGATCAATGAATCCAGCTTTACTTTGTCAATAAAATAACTACATCGATTAATAATTGAAAATGCTGAGATTTAGTAAATGGAGAACTAGCTTTATAAGAATGATATTGAGAGATTATAAATGAGGCTTGAGTTTTCTTGATCATGAGAGTTATGAAATTAAACCAACCAAGACCTTTTAGGAGATTTATTGGGGTAATGCATAGGAAATCAGTACATATAAGCAAAGCTTAGGTGTTTTATAAATATTCAGAAATTGTTATGCGATCAACAATAGAAATAATTCAATAAATAAGGAAAATAGCTCTTCCACCGCTACTTACTATAGCATAGAACCCACAACAGTAGCGGTTTCTATTCTTTAGTAAACCCTTAGAATTTTATAAATTTATGAGAGTTTTTATTCTCTATACTTAAAAACAATACTAAAAGCGCAAATAAATGGGGCCCCACAAATAAAGAATATTGCTATAACTGTAAGACAAGTTGGGTATGTAAGGCTGGCAATTGTCGGTTCATCCTGGCATGAAATACGGCGTCTGCATCTTGTATCCCGCTTGATTACGGGTAAAAACTTTTAATAAATTCGGGATTGAGGGTTTAGGCGCATTCTTGTTTTTATTATTAGTAACTCATTATCTCTGTCTATCTACAAGTAGGGTATGTAAGGCTGGCAATTGTCGGTTCATCCTGGCATGAAATACGGCGTCAGCATCTAGTATTCCACTTGTTTATGGACAAAACCTTGTGATGAAAACATCCTGAATATGCAATTAACGTCTTGTCTTTATCACGAGGAAATAAACATCTAGAGATAAAATAAAGGTCTTGACCGAAGTACTCTCTCTAATGGTGACAAATATATGAAGTCAAATAAGTTTGTCAACAGAAATGACAAAGAAAAATAATTAAGCTAGTTTACTGATGCAATTTTATAGACGATCACAGCTAAGAAAGGTAATCGACTACTCTGAAAATGAAATAAAATCATTGGGGTGGGTTGGTACCGTTACAGTGTTACATATTTAACACATAGTGACGCAAAAAGAGCAAGTCTTACTTACCATTCAAGTAAACACGTTGTTGAATCAAATTAAGGCTGTAAATTTTGTTCAAAAATTAACGAACTCTGAGAAATAGGACGTTAGTCCCTAATTAATGAAGAAAAATTCTTACTTAATTGGCTGATATCAATATGATATAACCCAAGTTCATTGTCTATAAATTATACTGTTCTTTGCAAAGAGAAGGAAAAATAAGTTGGAGGTACCTACCAACCGCAGAAAATTGTGGCTTATGAATAAGAGTTATCAGTTGCGACAACATTACTTCAGCTTCATAAGATATTTATTGTAACTATTAACAAGGGTGATTAATATTGTATGACCTCATTAGAAATATGGTATGTAACATATCAATTGTTTAAACTATTTTCAGTACAAATAAGGCTATGGTTTTCCTGTTTTTGTTATTCCTTATCAAATTTGGGTTTTCCATTGCCTACACCATTGTTATAAATTACTGGTTTTGAAAGCAGTTGCGAATGAAATAGAATTGTTTATCAAATTCTGTACAAACTTTTTTGTTTTTTCTATGAATTAGTTATATTTTCATGTGTTACTGTGCAAGAGTGATTTGTTCAAAATTTTGATTCTGTTTTTGTTTGCGCCACTAAAAGGCTGTAGTCGAGCTATTTAACATATAAGTTAATGCATGATGCTTACGCGCGGTTTGAATCTCCCGCGCTCGCGCCGTGTGGCTTCGGTGCTCTTCGAGAAGATGCGCTGCATACGCCATCTTAAAAAAGACAGACGCGCCTGTGCCCGGCCAGTCGCCTACTCACCGCCGCCCGTGACGATATAGTGTCAGCTGATGGTCTTCGCCGCGCGTGCGTGACTCGTATGGTGCATTTTTCGATGTGTTTGTTTAAGCCACTTGTGTGGGCTAGAAGTGAATCATATTATACCTCTCACGTTTGTGAACTAAATTCGTGGTGGAAATCATACCCTGGACCTATAGCGATCGTGATAGAACTTGCCACGTCACGAAGCTGCTGAATTGCCGTGACCTTCCCGGTCGATGCCGGGCCTCCGGATGCCGAGCTTCTTCTGGGGATTCTTCCTCCGCCTCATGTGAGTACATTCATTGGCTTCTATGTTGAAGAGCTTGACTACGGTAGGTGCTTTGCCCCGGGTGACATTAGGTTATATACTAGCTATTTAGCTGCCTAGGTCTACGATTGTTCAGTGGTCCGGGTCTTTTCCATTCGGGCTTCCCGGCCACGACATATTTTTGGTCCTTATCGAGCCTTATGTTGGAGTAACCAGTTTGAGAAACATATTTAAAACAACATTTCCAAACACTAAGTCGTATTTCATAATCTGAGTAGTTATTTCATTGCAATCAGAGTCTTATTGAGTTACACTTAAAAAACGTGTACCGTCTTGGATTGTTATATTTGTAACCTGACGCATAAACATACCAGTGCAAATAGAACCTTATATATTCTACCCATAAGTTTCATTTCAAATTGTGATAAATACGATCAAAAATGACGAAGGATAATAGACTTTCACTTAGAATCAAATTACTAGAATCGCGTTTAAATTCCTATTTAGCGAATAAGTATTCAGCGATTGTTTACTACCTCTAGGAATATAGTTTCCGAATCGGAACAAGAACACTTTTTAGATAACTGTAGTAATATAGAAACATTACGCAAGGAATTTATAGGACAGTTAGAAGAAATAAATTTGTTAAAAATGGAGCTGAACCCTGAGCACGAACCGTCGTTCCAACAGTGGGAAACGTTTGAGTCCCAATATGTAGTGGTTCAGGGAAAAGTTAATTCAATAAAAACTGTTCTCAAATCTGAACCGGCGGCGTCGGAATCGAATCGAAAACCACATATAAAGTTACCTCCCATAGTTTTACCCAAGTTTGAAGGTGATCACAAAACCTGGCCCATGTTTATTGAGTGTTTTAATAATACTGTACATGGAAATAAGCAGTTAAACAATTCTGAAAGGGTTTATTACTTGATTGGGCAATTAACGGGGAGGGCGTTAGATTGTGTATCCGGAATTGCGCCGACAGGAGAGAACTATAGACTTATCTATAATACATTGGTAGATAAATACCAAGATATACGCGCGTTAGGTACCGCGTATCTAAACGAAATGTTTTATTTTAAGAGACTTCAGACGCCGTCGGTGGACGGTTTAAACTCATTTATTGATAAATTTTCAATATCGATTTCAGCGTTTGAAAAACTTGATATCAAAAATCGGTTAGATTTTGTTTATCTATACCTCGGTCTTAAAAAGGTAGATACGGAAACCGCGCGGTTATTTGAAAACTCAGTACGCGGGGAGAAAATTCCTTCTTATAGCAGTTTTGCTAAATTTGTCAAAGAACAAGCAAAGATTATAGAGCGGACAGGTAGTAGCCAGCCTAGTACAAGCGTGAAGGGTGGGTAGAGCAAGGTTTCCGTACCAAGCCCTGCTTCGCGGTCAGCTTCTAAGTCATCTCGCGCATTAGTTGCGGCGAGCGGTGACGCTAAGTGTACCTTATGTGGTACAGTCGACCACACTCACTTTTCACACTGTTCGGAATTTTTGAAATTGGGTGCGAAAGAACGTTTTAATACTATTAAAAAGCACAATGGGTGTGTGCACTGTCTGAGTCCCGCGCATAAGTCAGGTGATTGCGTTAGTAGGGGAAGTTGTAGTTCGTGTCAGTCGACTACACATCATTCTCTCTTACATTTCCCCGTTCGATCTACATCTTTGCCCGTAAATACCGACAATAATACATATGATTTTTATGAGGATACTACGATATTTCATACCGACACGTCTCCCGTTGGGGATGCCGAGGTAGGTCAGTGTGGTGACGGAGGTGTTTCGTTGTGTTCGGTGCATAATGCGAAGACACACAGCTCTTCTCGTTCTACTGTGATGGCTGCCACCGTGCTGGCCACGGCGCGTGTGCGTGTTATAGATTCGCAGGGTAATCCTCAGAGTATTCGTTGTCTTATTGATAGCGGTTCTCAAAACCATTTTATAACTGAGCATTGTTGTAAACGACTGTCTTTGACGTCTCACACACTTGCTTCACCTATTTCAGTGCACGGTTTTGGCGGTGGTTCGAACCCAGTGAAGGGAGCGACCGAGCTTATATTCTCGTCACGCTTTAACGACGATGTGTCGTACAAAATTCGTCCATTGGTGGTCGAAAGTATAACATCGAACTTACCTACTGCGCGGGTCGATCGATCTACGCTCTCGTACCTGACGTCGGTGCCCCTTGCTGATGATACATTTGATGCTCCTGGGGAGATAGAAATGTTAATCGGTGCGCATTTGTTTTCCCGCCTCCTGCTCTCAGGTCGCGTCTACGGTCCGCCTGGTCATCCGGACGCCGTACAGACTACACTCGGGTTTGTGATCATGGGGGAAGCTCCTCTCCTTACCAAATCCAACCAGGTGCGTTCAGTCTCATTTCATGCCATGACGTCTTCCGCCTTAGATACTGTGGTTCGTCAGTTTTGGGAACTAGAGGAGGTACCGTCCTGCACTGCCGCGCGTCTTAGCTGTGAGGAGCAGGAGTGCGAGCAATTTTATAAATCGACTACTACTAGGGACGTTACCGGTAGGTATGAGGTGGCTTTGCCTTTTAAGTCGGACGTTCAGGAGCTCGGTACGTCGTTACCTATCGCTGAGAAACGCTTTTATGCACTGGAGCGGAAGTTTAAGGCCTCCTCTCAGCTACGTAAAGCATACGATGACGTCATTAAAGATTATTTAAATAATGACTATCTAAGACCTGTTGATGTGACTGCCGGTGACGGGTATGTAATCCCACACCACGGTGTAATCCGAAACGACAAAGTCACGACCAAACTTCGAATGGTCTTGGACGCAAGCGCTCATACCGACAAGGGTCTGTCACTTAATAAAGTGCTTCATGCTGGCCCTAACTTGCAAGGAGACATTTTTCGTATACTTTTGAATTTTCGTTTGTTTCCAGTCGCATTTTGCGCTGATGTAAAACAAATGTATTTGCAAATCAAGGTTCAGTCTCCGTATCATAAATACTTACGAATCCTCTATAGGTTCGATCCAAACGACAAGTTACAGATGTTCGAATTTAATCGAGTCTGTTTCGGGCTGTCAGTTAGCCCGTTCCTGGCTTTACGTACTATGAAGCAGCTCGGTGAGGACGAACGCGATAAGTTTCCGCGAGCGTCGGATGTTATTTGTCGCGACCTTTACATGGATGATATCGTTTCTAGTGAGACCTCTGTAAAGCTAGCTACTGACGTCGCTCACCAGCTGATTGGGCTGTTTAAGGCGGGAGGTTTCGACCTGTTAAAATGGTCAAGTAATTCTCCCGAATTACTGGCCCAACTACCAGAAACTCATTTGCACCCTCAGAGTGTATCTTTTGAGGAAGAGACTAGTCAGAAAATTTTAGGCATGAAATGGGAACCGCACCCAGATATATTCTCTTTCGATATAAAGCCATGCAACCAAAAATGCACAAAGCGAAATATTTTATCCGCCGTTGCTAGGTTGTGGGATGTCTTGGGTTTTGCGGCGCCAGTTATTTTATATGCAAAACTATTAATTCAGGAACTCTGGTTATTAAGAATAGATTGGGATGATACTCCCCCCACTCATATTATAGACAAGTGGACATGCTTTCAAAACGAACTGCCTTCGTTGAGGCAAATCTGCATTCCACGTCATGTCGGAGTGTCACGTTATTCTGTTGTGACACTGTTGGCTTTTGCGGACGCTAGTGAGAGAGCGTACGGTGCCGTTATTTATTTACACGTTCGTACTGCAGACAAGGTCACTGCTCGGTTGCTATGCGCCAAATCTCGAGTTGCACCATTAAAGTCGGTTACCCTAGCTCGACTTGAATTGTGTGCGGCCTTGCTGCTGGCAAAATTGGTGCGAATGATTGTCAACACTTTGGCAAGTCGTCATAGGATTGACAATATTTTCGCCTTTTCGGATTCCACTGTGACACTTCACTGGATCCATTCAAGTCCGCACCAATGGAAGACGTTCGTGGCGAATCGTATCGAAAAAATCCACGAAAATCTAAACGCGTCTCATTTTTACCACATTTCCGGAAAAGACAACCCAAGTGACTGCTTATCACGGGGTCTAACGCCTAGGCAACTCGAAAACCATCCTTTGTGGTTTTCAGGTCCTTCATGGATTTTACATGATCAGTCCTGTTGGCCGCTAAAACCGTTTGGAACAACCGTCCAGGTCTCAGCCGATATGATTCCTGAAGCCAAAAACGTCGCTATGACTGCGGTCCAGTTGGATCCTCCGTTTTTGTATACGGTAGCTCAACGAGTATCGTCTTGGTCGCGTTTGCTTCGAATTGTTGTGTACATTTTGCGTTTTGCAAAGTTACTTACCTCTCGTGGCTCTCCGACAGCCTCAGATTTATCTCGAGCGGAACTCGCAGTCATTCGTGCGCTTCAAGCTGTCTACTTTGTAGAGACAATGAGTCACATACAGGCGGGTAAACTGTGTCCAAGATCCATTCAAAAACTTAATCCCTTTATTGTGGACGGAGTGCTAAGAGTTGGTGGTAGACTGGAGAATACGGATCTCACCTTTGACCATAAACATCCTATCTTGTTGCCGAAAAGGGATCATGTCGTCACTCTGATCATAGACGAGGCTCATCAACGGAACTGTCATACCGGTCCGAATTTATTACTTGCCATTCTTAGGCAGCGTTTTTGGATACTGTCTGGGCGAAATATTGTGCGGTCGCGCGTTCATGCATGCAATAAATGTTTTAAAGCTCGGCCTAAAACTGTGCAGCCGCCTATTATGGCTAGCTTGCCTGAGTGTCGATTGCAAATATCAAAGGCATTTGCACATACTAGATTAGGCTATGCAGGGCCCATCCATGTAACGCTAACTCGTAGACGTGGCATTAGAAGCCAAAAGGCTTATTTGTGCATATTCGTTTGCCTCACGACAAGGGCAGTCCACATTGAGGTGGCCCCGGATCTAAGCACCGACGCGTTTCTTAACGCTTTGAAGCGATTTTTATCGCGAAGAGGTCCTGTGGAGAAATTATACTCCGATAATGGAACCAATTTTATCGGTGCTCGTAGTTACCTCAATGAAGTTTATTCCTTCTTGCGATCGAACGATTACGCCAAGCGCTGGAATCATGAGCTGGCTAATCGGCGTATTGAGTGGCAGATGATACCACCAAACGCACCCCACTTCGGTGGAAGTTGGGAGTCTACCGTGAAGTCGTTTAAAACTCACCTGTTTCGCGTAATAGGCTCACAAATATTAACGTATGAAGAGCTACTTACCATTTTGTGTCAAATTGAAGCGGTACTCAATTCGCGGCCTTTGGGGTATGCGCTGAGCCCTGATCCGTCTGAACCTAGTGCTCTAACACCTGCGCATTTTTTGCACACCGTGCCATTAGGTTCGCTTCCAGCGGTTCCCATTACCGATGAGCGAAATCATTTACTATCTAGATATTTGCTTCTGGATCAGCTCGTACAATCGTACTGGCGTCGATGGAGCTTAGAATATCTTCATACTCTTCAGACCAGAGAAAAGTGGCTATCTGACACAACTCCCATTAAGAAAGGGACGGTGGTGTTGATCATGCAGTATAATACTTCCCCGTTGCATTGGCCTTTGGGCATTGTACAAGACACATATCCCGGGACCGATACAAGAACGCGTGTTGTTTCAGTTAAGACGAAGCATGGTACATTTATACGTCCGGTTGTGCGCTTATGTCCCTTACCAACTCAATAACGACGCTGATCATATTTTAAGTACTTCGTTTTTAAATCTCACCAGTTAGTTTTTTAGTTTATATTTGTAGTGATGTTAGGATTAAGGTACATAGAGCTATTACAATTTCTAGAGTTGTCCAAACTCTACATTTTTAGTTTATTTTGAAAGGCATCCTTTCAACCCCGGGGCGTTGTTTGCGCCACTAAAAGGCTGTAGTCGAGCTATTTAACATATAAGTTAATGCATGATGCTTACGCGCGGTTTGAATCTCCCGCGCTCGCGCCGTGTGGCTTCGGTGCTCTTCGAGAAGATGCGCTGCATATGCATACGCCATCTTAAAAAAGACAGACGCGCCTGCGCCCGGTCAGTCGCCTACTCACCGCCGCCCGTGACGATATAGTGTCAGCTGATGGTCTTCGCCGCGCGTGCGTGACTCGTATGGTGCATTTTTCGATGTGTTTAAGCCATTTGTGTGGGCTAGAAGTGAATCATATTATACCTCTCACGTTTATGAACTAAATTCGTGGTGGAAATCATACCCTGGACCTATAGCGATCGTGATAGAACTTGCCACATCACGAAGCTGCTGAATTGCCGTGACCTTCCCGGTCGATGCCGGGCCTCCGGATGCCGAGCTTCTTCTGGGGATTCTTCCTCCGCCTCATGTGAGTACATTCATTGGCTTCTATGTTGAAGAGCTTGACTACGGTAGGTGCTTTGCCCCGGGTGACATTAGGTTATATACTAGCTATTTAGCTGCCTAGGTCTACGATTGTTCAGTGGTCCGGGTCTTTTCCATTCGGGCTTCCCGGCCACGACAGTTTTTTAAAAGCTATATACTTTACGTATTATTCGTATGATATTCGCTCTTTACACGCTCATTGTAAGCAATTTATTCACTTAGTAAATTCAGTTTCATTATAATTATATGGTAAACTTGCTGATGCCCGCGACTTCGTTTGCGTGTTAATTTTTTCTTTTGAACAGATTACACTTTATTGACGGTCCATTAATGGACCTTCATTTAGTTTATTAAATATTAATTTTAAGATTTAGATTTTTACATACAAAAGTTTTTTCCCGCTAACTCCCGTTCCCGTAGGAATTTTGCAATATCCTGTTGCAACTAAGCTTTAAGTTTACTAAGGTACCTGCATGCCAAATTTCAAGCGTCTAACTTAAGCGGTTTAGATTTTTCATACAAAAGGATTTTCCCGCTAATTCCCGTTCCCGTGGGAATGTCGGGAATTACTTTCATAGTGCACCTCTACGGTACCTAAGCTACGTCCCTTCCAAATTTCAAGTGCCTACGTATTGCCGTTTAGGCTATGCGTTGATATGTCAGTCAGTCAGTCAGTCAGTTTCTCCTTTTATATATTTAGACTAGCATCCCGCTCGGGACTTCGTTCCCGTGGGAATTTTGGAAAATTATGCAGCCTATGTTACTCAGGGATAATGTAGCATCCTAATGGTGAAAGAGTTTTTCAAATCGGTCCAGTAGTTTCGGAGCCTATTCATTACAAACATACAAACATACAAAAATAGGTACAAATCTTTCCTCTTTATAATATTAGTGTAGATTGAAACGTCACATCATGAGAGTTATCGATTTGTTTTGACGTCATCGATTTGGCGGCTGATTTTCTGCCAAGTCTACTAATTTTCTAGATCGAAGTCTTTCCTGTACACAGTACTTCTGCTTTACATTCATAAAAAATTGAAACTCTTCATGATTCTGATCATGTGTGCAATTTGACAAAAAACAGTCCTAACATTTCAGATAGTATTTTCAATAAATTTTTAAGCTATAATAAATTTCAAAGAGTGATTGCTCTACTATTGCGTTTCAAATATAATTGTTTACATCCTCTTAATAAATTGATTGGTTAAAAAAGGGTAACAAAATTAAATCCAATCTGCGCAGTTTGCACCACTTCTTAGATTGCAGTATAGAGCGGGACCCATTCGTACAAAAGTCTTCAAATAACAATTTTCGTGGGACTCACCTCCGCCATACGAACTACTGGTATGTACTTATTTGGCATATTTTCCTGAACACAAAAAGTGCAGTATTCACTTTCTAAGGGTATGGAGGGGGTAGCTATGACGTATCAAAGATGGCGGCCGGTCCTATTTTATTTACGCTATATTTAGATAACTACTGGGCAGATTTACTTAAATAGGATCTCAAATGAAAGATAATTTATTACACATATAGACCAAATAGTCAAAAAAGCTGCTCAAATAGTCAAAAAAGTGACAAAACGGGTAGAATCACAGCAAAATGAAAAAGTATTATGAACACGCATATTTTTTTTTTAACAGGCATCATTTTTTTTGTCAAATAATTTTATTCATTATTTTTACGAACTATTTTCAAAAATTCTCGTAACAAAAATAATGCTTCGTACCATATCGAAATAAAACTCTTCATACTTGCACGTAAGGACTCAATGGTAAAGGTCTGTACTGTGGACATGAGAGTGTAAACGTACGCACTCGAGGCAGAGTCAGGTCGCTGACGTGCGAGAGTGTACAGCCGCCATTGTATTTTTTACATCAGCAACACTGAGATTCATTCCGAGAAATCCCTGCACCGTGCTGCGCCATGAACTTTGGCGCTTGTCGCTTCATTCATTTGAAATCATTTGGTCAGGCCTATGACACTGTTAGTACTAATAGCTGCGAAATGGCGCTGCTATCGCCTTTAATTCGCCATGTTGTGACGTCATGCTGTATGTCAAGATAACCTCAAACTGCCATGATGGCGTCTTGT
Source organism: Aproaerema taeniolella (assembly GCA_949987775.1). Classification (NCBI taxonomy): domain Eukaryota; kingdom Metazoa; phylum Arthropoda; class Insecta; order Lepidoptera; family Gelechiidae; genus Aproaerema; species Aproaerema taeniolella. The sequence continues at coordinate 6,767,731 of OX465270.1, forward strand.
CACTGAGCAAGTACAAGTACGGTATTATGTATGATTGCTCTCATGGTTCACACAGGCGCACAGTGTTCCCAAAGACCTTCGGACCCGACATTTTTAGCTGATCCCGTAGATCGACGTAGTTAGGTGTATGAAACAAATCTCTCATACAAACCACCTACCGATTATCCATAGTTTCCTTGAAAAAAAATAGTTTTTTCGCTATTTTTGAGGGCATCTAAAAATGAAAAAAAAATGTTTTTCCTTTGTTATTGAAATCTTAATGCAGGTTGATTTATTTTAAAATTACTAATAGAGTCCTTCATTTAATAAGCTATATTACAACTGTCTATGTATACCTCATGTGAAGAAATAACGTAAAAGTCGTTTTTTAGTTTTCATTTTTTTTAAAGAAATGTGCACTGTTTGCGCATCTACTTTTTTATGATAATAATATTTCATTATTATATCAATTCACAGAAAAAAAATCACATCCGTATCTCGCGTCTAACTTGAGATATTTTCTATTAAATATTTTGATAAAGTGCCTGCTTCAATGTTCATAGCAAAGTTCCTTCTTTGTTTATTTACTTTGCTAAAATGTTGCAAATAGTCATACGTTATGTTTATTTTTATTAATCTAGCTTTTCATTTGCGACTTCGTTTGCGAGTAAAAGTAGCCTATGTCACTCTCAGAGTCTGAAAAATCAAGTCAAGTCTACTCCGGAAACGAACAACAGGGGACGTTTGGCGGTGGGGCCGTCAAATCCTTCGCTAAGTTTTATATTATTACAAATTTTTTTTTACATTTTACTCTGAGAGTGACATAAGCTACTTTTACTCGCAAACGAAGTCGTGAATGGAAAGCTAGTTTAATATAAATAAGTACAAGGTATAACTATTTGCAACATTTTAGCAAAGTAAATAAACAAAGAAGGAACTTTGCTATGAACATTGAAGCAGGCACTTTTATCAAAATGTACAATCGAATAATATCTCGAGTTAGACGCGAGATACGGATGTGATTTTTTTTCTGTGAATTGATATAATAATGAAATAATATTATCATAAAAAAATAGATGCGCAAACAGTGCACATTTCTTTTAAAAAAATGAAAACTAAAAAACGACTTTTACGTTATTTCTTCACATGAGGTCTACATAGACAGTTGTAATATAGCTTATTAAATGAAGGACTCTATTAGTAATTATAAAATAAATCAACCTGCATTAAGATTTCAATAACAAAGGAAAAAAAATTTTTTTTCATTTTTCGATGCCCTCAAAAATAGCGAAAAAACTATTTTTTTTCAAGGAAACTATGGATAATTGGTAGGTGGTTTGTATGAGATATTTGTTTCATACACCTAACTACGTCGATCTACGGGATCAGCTAAAAATGTCGGGTCCGAAGGTCTTTGGGAACACTGTGAGGCGTTTACTGAAGTGCATTGCTAAATAAATGCAGTACTTATTATCAGTTTTCGTCGCAGAAATGACTAAAATGCATTTATATTTATTTTATTTTATGATTGTCATAAGCATCTTTTGCCATGTGGAACCCGTATTATTACCATTTAGCTTTGATTCCATATAAAATTTTGTTATTTATTTTGTAGGTACGTAAAAAAAAATTTTTCGAGTGTCAAAACTATCAATAACATTTGGTAACAATTTTATATCTAAAATAAATACATTTGTTTTGCGAATTATATTATTTTTTTTATGACTACTTTATATTAGTTTTTTATAATAAATCTAAACAAACAAATGTGGATTACACCTTATTTATTCTATGCCTAAAACTAACGGACTGATTTTGATGGAATGTGCTGCTCTAGATTAATAAATAAGCTACTTTTTATTCTAAAAAAACTAAACCTTATGTTCCAACAAATGGCGTAATAAGTATTAGTAAATGAAAATATGAACAGTGCTTTCTGCAATTCTTTCTATCGATAAATATTTAATTCGCTCAGTCGAGCTTTCAGTGAACCGGCTAATCGGCAAATCGTGCCATCGGCAAAAAAAATTTATTTAGAACGTCCTTTCGGCGAATTGAGCTGTCACTGTCGGCACAACAAGGTATCGGCTGAAGATTTTTTCTTTCAGCTTATGGTCGGCGAACAGTGATTTTTATATACAATTATATCGTTCAAGAGTAATTCTATGAACTCTTGCGAGCTCGAGTTGAGTGCACGTGTATTTTATGTTGAGTTTGAAGTTGAGATCCTTGTCACAAATCCTCCTCCGTCGACGATTTTTTCATCTTAAGCTATTTTTGCAAACTGCTTTAACATGGGAACGCTTAAGTGTTGTGTTGGTGGTTGGACTGCAACCGGTGAAACGCTACGGCTGTTTTGTTTCCCGAGAAACAGATATCTAAGAAGTTTGTGGATATGACTTTTCTCGCGCCAACGAATCCTATACTCCTTGAACTCTCTGAAGAGCAATTGTTGAAACAACGCGTTTGTCAAAAACATTTTGACAAAACCCAATTCGATGAAGAAGGCAAGATAATTCGCTTTTCTTACACATATCTCTTCACTGAAAACGGAATTGCTCTGGGTGCACCACTGAGTAAAGTAGGTAAGTCCATAAAATCTGTTACGTGTCTTAATTGGAAACACTATACCTATTATTTTAATTTTCTAATTCAAAACTTTCCATCACGTAGGTTAGCTACAAAGAGCAGAGAGAGTAATGTGTAACCGTGTAATGACACTGGGGTCACCAAAAAAGATAACAATTCAATAATTATAGTAGTCTTTCAAGTTGCCTGACAGCTCCCGCCAAAAAGGTCAGACGTTGATAGTCATTGAATCAAAATTATTTTTTCTTTTACTTTTCCATTGATTATCATTGAAACATTTTGAAAACATGAGAGTGTTAAAGGTGTCACCGGGGTGTCACTCAAAAAAGTTCTTATCCACAATTTTTTCACAAAATGGCTGATTGCCATTTATATAAAGTGAAGTGTTCTGCGCTACATGATATTGACGGAACTGTGGCAACACATATGGGTCTATATTTGAGAATCTATTTATTCACTTTTATTTACTAGTTCTGGAAATTGGTTAAGCCTTTAGCGAAGTACCTATTCAGTTGAACAACAACTCAACTATAAGTACCATAACCCTGCCTCTCGTGAACTGACTAGATGTCTTACCACTGCAATACAGATTTATTCCTAGTGCAGGTTGAGTCGGCTGACAGTCTATCCCATGAAGAAACCCAATAGGCATATTTATTACCCACTGTACTTTAAAAGTGTACCTACTGCTTTTAAGTATTTAAGTAATGTTAGTTATTACTACCCAGCAGCATTTCAAAGATTTATTTGTTTGTTCTCGGGTCATGGGTGTTTGTATTTGTCTTTATGTGGGTTTCAAGGGACCCACGACACAAGGGAAAACCTTGGTGTGGGCCTTTGAGCGTGTAGCGTTCATTTATTTGTTTATTTATAATTATTTTCAAGAGCAAAATATGGATGAGGACGATACCCCAGAAATGACTTGGTGATTGGAAGGGCTGGTACGTATATTTATTATTTAATGAAACTAATGGTCAAAAACATTTGATTCGTGTAATGTAACTTTAATCATAGCTTGTCATATTACATAATCTAGTTATCTGAAAAGGAGATGCTTTGCATTTTTATTTAGATTGCATTTGAATCTATCTCTGTTTAAAGTGCAATCATCCTCAAAGAACAGACAAAAAAATAAACATAGAGGGTACCAACCTAGTAGCTGTTACGTAGCAACAACATAAAGGCAACAGCTACTCAAGAGTCTGTTTCAACTCATGTATGATTTATTAAAATGGGCCAATGATTCAAATAAAAAAAGCTTTATAAATGCTTTTAAACTAGCAAAATTTAGGGCTCCCTATGAAGCTAGAGAACTTTTTTAAAGGAACCCATATCAAACATCAACTATTTTTTAGTTTTAAAAGGCGATAGCAGCGCCATTTTGTAGTTATTGGTACTTACAGTGTCATAGGCCTGACCAAATGATTTCAAATGAATAAAGGGACAAGTGCCAAGGTTCACGGCGTAGCACGGTGCAGGTATTCCTCGGAATGAATCTCAGTGTTGCCGATGTAAAAAATATAACGGCGGCTGTACGTACACTCTCGCACGTCAGCGACCTGCCTCTGTCTCGAGTGCGTACGTTTACACTCTCATGTCCATCAGTACAGACCAGTACCATTGAGTCCTTTGTTTTGAAATATAACGCAAGTACATGCAAGCATGAAGAGTTTTATTTCGATATGGTACGAAGCATTATTTTTGTTACGAGAATTTTTGAAAATAGTTCGTAAAAATAATAAATAAAATTTTTTGACAAAAAAATGATGCCTGTTAAAAAAAATTATACGTGTTCATAATACTTTTTCATTTTGCTGTGATTCTACTCGTTTTATCACGTTATTTTCAAGATTATTCGTACCAAAATCTAAGTACCGTAGTCAGTTCGGCGCTACCCACGCTCACTTAGACGACTGCAGTTCCGTTGTTTATAGCTCGATTTAAACGTTTTTAGGTTCATTAGGATACTTATAAGTGTAGCTATTTTTATAATAAGCTAAATTACCGTAGCCCTAACGATTTCTGTTCTTTTCACACAGTAAAAAAAGTTTAATTTTACAAAATGTCGTTTCTTGAAAATATTTATTTTGTTACTAGCTTTACACTAATGCATCTTAAAAATACAACAATGTATACTAAATTATCTTTCATTTGAGATTCTATTTAAGTAAATCTGCCCGGTAGTTATCTAAATATAGCGTAAATAAAATAGGCCCAGCCGCCATCTTTGTTACGTCATAGCTACCCCCTCCATACCCTTAAAAAGTGAATACCGCACTTTTTGTGTTCAGGAATATATGCCAAATAAGTACATACCAGTAGTTCGTATGGTGGAGGTAAGTCCCACGGAAATGATCTCATTCTCCTTGGGTCCCGCTCTATTAGGATTTGAAGCATAAATGTAGTTTAACTATGGTATGCACAAATGTAAGAAGACAAATAAAAAAAAATTGCCTAAGCAAAAAAAGGTAAAATGTCTTTGGAAAAGAACACTGAAAAAAAATCTTTGTCTATGGGTAAAAAGATAAAGACCCAAAGACGACCAAAAAAAACACAACGTTGACTGCAAAGATGACACCAAAAAAACAACAACAACTTCTATCTATATTTAAAAAAATGCTCATAAAAATTTGTCCGTAGGTTTCGAAAAAAAACGACTTGACAAAAAAAAGGAAAAAACAAGTTCTTTAACTAACGATGAAAAAAAAGTTATTTAAGTATATCTTTAATATGATAAGTACCAGAGGAAGGAGAGTTGACATCCTGTAACTCAGAGACTTGACGGGAAATTCTACGAACTACACGACACTTAGTAAATCTGGGTGCAAATTTACTCGAAAAATAGTCTGCGCCTGACGAACGGGAGAAGTTTCTGCGCCACACAATATCACCGACATTTAAAATGAGGGGGTTACGACTTTTATTATAATAACTCGCATTTCGCAAAAACGCCAACGAAAGATTATCTGAAACCTTAGCAAAAACCTGATCAAGAGCGCAGCCGCACGTTCAACGCGACTCTCAGCTAAATCAACGCCTCGAGTCTCGCCTACACGCCGTGAACTGACATCTAAATGTACTTCCCTTCCAAACATCAGAAAATTGGGGGTAAATCCAGTTGCCATATTTATCATCATCATCATCATAAGCCCATAACGTTCCCACTGCTGAGGCACGGGCCTCCCTTAATAATATGATGGTTATAGCGTTCCACAAGGTTCGCCTGCGGGGTATAATATGGGGTATAATAAGGTGAAAGAATACCATAGGAAGCCAAAAATGAACGAAATTGGTTACTAAGAAAAACTGTTGCATTATCACATAACAACGCAGGCGGAACACCATAGCACAAAAAATATCCCTCTCAAGAATCGCTTGACTATTAACCCTTTTTAAAGGATTTAGCCAGACGTATTTAGTGAACACATCAACTATAGTTAAAATATAGCGATAACCATAATACGCCAGCGGTAGCGGACCAATAATGTCGAGTGAGATCGATTGCATCGTGCCGTAACCTCTTTAGGAAATAACATGTGGCATCGGGGTTGAGTATTTGAGATCTTGAAAGCTTTACATGTCTCAGAAGCTCTAAGCGCTTCTGAGACAATATGAAACATGTTTGGCCAATAATAACGGGACTTTAACTTATAATAAGTTTTATTAACAACTGGGTGAATAGAAGGTAACTCGTGATGTACTATCACGTTCATATATGGAGGCATAGTCAATACAAAACGCAGAAAACAAATCGCTTGCGGCTGCTCGTATACTCACACATGGACACAAATCAATATACCGCATACCCCACTACGCTTGTTGCTCTGATAACAAGCATAATTTCACGACCCAAAGTATAAGCCTTGGTGGCGCAGCGGTAACACCGTCTGCCTGCTGTAGCGAGGCGCGGGTTTGAGCCCAACTGTCGCCTAATAGCTATGACGTTTTGTTAGATATGTTTTGGTTTTCAAACATTTTTATAGTAATAGACCATACCATACAAAAAATTGAATGCAATGAAGTTAGTTTAGATTCGTTCGGTTCGGTGTTCATGAGCAACCTGTTTGTCATTGCTAGAACATTTGCGAAGGTGCTCGTTTATTCTTACCGTATCGGCAGTTTACAGTGATTTCTTTTTTCGACATGCATACAAATAAATATAAGTTTGCAGGAGAGGCAGCGTATTGTTGCGCTACACAATATAAGATGTAATATATCCCAAATTGCTAATGAGACTGATCTTACTCTGAGTATTGTTGCGGCTGGGCCCGAGTATTCGAGAGAAAATAGGAGGAACAATAAATAAGTCCAGTTCGAGAAAGCTCACATACAAAAAAAATAGATCAGCGACGTAAACAACCAAAAAAAAGGGTTGTGTAGCAACAACACAAAGCTGCGACATCACAGAGTACACGCAAGATTGACTGGTGACTTGCGAGGTGATACGCTGAAACAACGCTGATGCCTACGAAAAGCTGAAACAACGCTTATTCCTACATTTGGCTGAAACAATGCTCCTTGTATCAAATAAAGAGTTCCTGCTATGCGATGAGCTGCAACAACGCTTCTAACCACAGGAAAGTTGAACCTCTTTATTTCTACTTTCTAGCTTTGACTTTTGTGAATAACCAATTGATAACTCTACAAACGTTCTTTAATTTAATTTTAATATTTCCTTAAACCGAGATAATTATTCTATGACATAAAAGGTGAGATTTCCCTAGTTTCTATTTTACTAAGTGAGTTTTTGAGTTATAGTTGTACATTTATTAACATACTTATGTTCATTGACATATTTCCTTTGTTATTTTGCCTTGATTTGTCATGGTTTTAGTTCTGCGCCATTTTAATTTGTTTGCGCAACTAATGTCATTTTAAATGAGAGATCTTTTCACTGTTTGACAACTTAGTTATTTGAAAGAGTTTTTTTAAATATTTTTATCAAGTATTTTGTTCCTTCAAGATGAGTGACTTTAAAAAGTTATCGAAGCAAAGAGCTTCATTGCGAGGTCGCGTTACATTATTTGAAAAATATATTGATTCGTTAAAAGATATCACACCCGATGAAGTAACTAAAAGACAAGTTGATGAGTTGTCTATACGTTTAAATAGCTTGCAACAAATGACAGGATCATTTAATGAAATTCAATCCGAAATAGAACTATTAGAGGAAGGAGATGGGGGCGATCAACTTTTAGAGAGGGAAAAAACAGAGAATAGGATATTCGAGTTATCCGCCCAGGCTCAAGAGCTTTTAGACATATGGAAAAAGTCGGAAAAGGAAGAGGGTTCTAACTCAAGTTATAGCAGTTGCCCTAACCATTTTAACAACATAAAACTGCCTCCTATTAAAATCCCTTCCTTTGACGGCAGCGCTAGTAAGTGGTTGGAATTTCGCGACATGTTCTTGTCTCTAATACACAAAAATGAACGAATTGATGACGTTAACAAACTTCATTACTTAAATTCCTATCTTGAAGGTTCAGCGCGTAACGTCATCAGTTCCGTTATCATTTCAGCCAAAAACTATTCTGTTGCTTAGTCGCTTCTATGTGAGAGATACGACAAGAAACGTCTCCTCATTAATGAACATCTTAAATGTCTGTTTTCAATCGATAAAATGAATAAGGAGTCAGATACGGGAATTCGAAATTTGATTGATACTTTGTTAAAAAACTTAAGCGCCCTGAATAACTTAGGAGAGAAAACTCAGTATTGGGACACGCTGATCGTATACATAGCATCAGCTAAACTCGACCCTCAGACTTTGCGGAAATGGGAAGAGTTTCGAAGCTCTGAAGAGTCGCCTTCACTTGAAGATTTCTACTCTTTCTTACGTCTTCGGGCAGATGTTTTGGAGACAGTTAATGCAGGTCAGTTATCCTCACCTTTCCGTACTAACGAAAAGCGCCAAACTTCTAATAAGTCAAAGTCATTCGTGGCTGCTTCTGGAACTGCCGCTTCTTTAGATAGCAACATCTATAATTGCAAATTTTGTTCACAACCACACAAACTGCATGAATGTGACAAGTTCAAGCATTGCCAATCGAAGAGCGAATAGCGAAGGTCCATCAATGGCAGCTGTGTAGTAATTGTTTGCGTGGCGGCCACAAGTCTTTTAATTGCAGGTTAGGTGGCTGCAAAATCTGTAAAAAGAAACACAACACAATTATTCACAGAGAAGGACTACAACAAGCAGTACCACAACAGACACCTATTTCTCAAGTATCTTCTGAAAATAATGACAAAAAAGACGAAGTAAAGCCTAACTCAGGTTCATCGTCAGTGAGCATGTCTGCGGTTTCTTCACACCAAACTCTTTTGTCTACAGCTTTGGTGGAAGTGACCAACAATGACAAGACAACGATTTTGCGGGCGTTACTGGACAGTGGAAGCCAGTCCTCGTTCATAAGTGAGTTTGCGTTGCAGCAAATGGCGTCTATCAAAAAACAGGTCACAGACCAGTGTGTGTCTGGGATTAACAACAATGCTGTAAATATTACTCGCTACTGCAACGTAAAGATAAAATCTTTGCACAATTCTTTCTGTTCTTCAGTTAAATGTTTTGTTTTGCCACGCATCACTGACACCTTGCCGTTAGCTCCAATACCGGTGCACAAGTTTAACATTCCTTCCAATATTAAACTAGCTGACCCGAATTTCCACCAGCCAGCGGAAATTGATCTGCTTCTTGGAGCCGATATATTTTGGGAATTGATCGGCGAAGGCAGAATAAGACTAGGTTTAAATAAACCCACCCTGCAAGAAACAACATTAGGTTGGATCGTGTCTGGTCCCACGGGGGGGAACACACATCATAAAAATCAAGTTCAGTGTCTGTTCAGCCATGAAATAAGACAACAGTTGACAAAGTTTTGGGAGCTGGATGATTTATCCCCTTCTAAACTTGAATCGAAGGATCGTGACTATTGCGAGGAATTGTTCTCTCAAACCACACGTCGTGAATAGAATGGTCGATTTTCCGTGCAAATTCCACTTCGTGAGCCACCTGAAGCGTTGGGAGACTCATATGAAACTGCTAAGAAGCGTTTTCTTCAAATTGAAAAGAAAATGAATGCAAAACCGTACTTCATTCATTAATTTATACGAGTCTTTAGGGCATTTAACCGAAATATTGAAACCTTTATCAGGTTATTATCTACCGCATCACGCGGTCGTAAGAGAACAACGTGAGACTACTAAATTGAGAGTAGTGTTCGATGCTTCGGCTAAAACAACTTCAGGTAAATCTCTTAATGACATTCAATACATAGGTCCTGTTGTGCAAGATGATTTGGTCTCAATTTTGACTAGATTTCGTCAGCACAGATATGTTGTTACGGGTGACGTTGAAAAAATGTACCGTCAAATATTAATTCACGAAGAACAACGCAATTTACAGCTGATATTATGGCGTGAAGAACAAGCATCGCCTTTAAAGGTGTTACGACTAAATACTGTCACATACGGTACAGCGTCAGCCCCATTTTTGAGTACGAGGTGTTTACTTCAATTATCAAAGGACTGCCAGGATCCTACGATATCGAAATTGATCAAAGAAGATTTTTATGTTGATGATTTTATATCAGGAGCTCAAACGAAGAAAGAATTGCGTCATATAGTTTCAGAAATCACGAAGACATTAAATTCCGCATGTTTTCCATTACGTAAATTTCGTACAAATGCACCATCTATTTTCGAAGATATTACGATGTCGCCGAAAGGTTTAGACTACTGTGCACAGTCAAGTGCATTAGGTTTAAAATGGAATCCAGCTTCAGACATATTTGAATTCCCGGTCAAGATTGAAGTGCCGGGTCAAATAACAAAACGTTCAATTTTGTCAAATTCAGCAAAATTGTTTGATCCCTTAGGATTATTGAGCCTTTGCACAATTACTCCTAAGATTATTCTTCAGAAACTATGGCTTACTAAATTAGACTGGGATGATCCTGTCCCAGCAAGCATTGAGAAATTATGGACTGATTTTGTGTCCAGCCTAAACCAGCTCGCTAGCATTCAGATTCCGAGATGCGTCATTATTGATAAAGCTATATCTTTAGAGCTTCATTCATTCTCAAATGCTTCTGAACTTGCGTACGCTGCTTGTATCTATATTAGATCAATTGATTCTTTTGGAAACATCATAACAAGACTTCTTTGCGCCAAAACTAAGGTGGCACCATTAAAACAAATTACTATTCCTCGTTTGGAGCTTTGTGCAGCACAACTAGCCGCTCGCTTATACGCCAAGGTCAGTAAAGCTCTTCGTTGCTGCTTCTCAAATGTCTTCTATTGGACAGATTCTATGATTGTGCTTTGTTGCATCTCAACACAACCTTGTGAATTACAAACCTTTGTTGCAAATCGAGTGAGTGAAATACAAGACCTCACATCTACTGCAGCATGGAGGCATGTTCCAGGTCAAGACAACCCGGCGGACATAGCGTCGCGAGGTTTGGAGCCAAAAAATCTAAAAAAAACTAACCTATGGTGGAATGGATCTACCTTTTTGCAACGGGATCCTGTTGATTGGCCAAAACTTTAAATTCCGTCCGTCGAGGTACCTGAGAGAAAATCTAAAGCTTTTGTTCAAGATGATAATTCAACACAATTTGCTTATACTACAACTAAAAGGGTTATAGTTTCAGGTTATAGTTTTGCTGCTAACTTTTCAAGGAAAGCTAAAAAAAGAGGAGGTGTTTGTATTTTTGTCAAACATGGTATTTTATTTAGGCTTCTAAGTTGGTGCAATGACTTTAGTATGGAAAGGTGTTTTGAGTGTTGTGGTATAAACATTGAAACGTATAAGTGTATAGTTATATGTATCTATCGTACTCCAGATTCAGACCTAAAAATATTTTTTGAACAATTGGAACAACTATTGCATAGAATAAAAAAAATAAAAAAGTATAATTGTATATTGTGTGGAGACTTAAACATAGACATATTGAAAGACACTAAGGTTTCTAAGCAACTAACACTCTTACTATCGAGCTATAATTTTTCTATGCATATAAAAACGCCAACGAGAAAAACTTCTTGTATAGATCATATTGCAAGCAACATTCTAGAGAAGGATATTATTGACGCGGGGGTTCATGAATCGGGACTATCTGACCATAGTACTTGCCAAACTTTAAGTTTTGTGAGCGAATGTCAAAATGGGATTATAGTTCAATATTACATCATAAAGCGTGATTTTAGTAAAGAAAATCTAAGCAAGTTTCTTCATTGTGTGAGAGCTCTATCATGGAGCAAAGTTTATTCATTGGAAGAAATTGATCAGGCTTACATGGAGTTTGTGAATGAGCTGACTTTGTTTTATAATCTCTGTTTCCCTGAGATTAGGGTTAAAGTAAGTAAAAATAAAAAAGTACTTACATGGGCCACGCGAGGCATAAAAATTTCTTGTCGTAAAAATAGAGCGCTTAGGTACAATTATTATAAATTTAATACAAAGAAAAATCAAACTAGTTTCTATAAATATTCAAAGACATTAAAGAGATGTATTAGGACAGCACAAAAAATAACACATAAAAAAATAATGACTGCGTCAAAAATAAATGTAGATCAGCATGTAATATATTAAATCAAACTGATAATAATGACATAATTTTAAATGAAATAAATAAAATAACAGTATAAAATGAAGTTATAACAGATGTAAACCGGATAACAGAGGGATTTAATAAAAAAAATATAGATGAAGAAAAAAAATCACAAACACTGGGAGCCAAAAACAGTTACATGCCTATGGCTAATATCAATTGCTCTATGTTCCTAAAACCTTGCAGCGTGGAAGAAGTTATTAAAATTATCAAATCCCTTAATTCTACTAATGCTGTGGGTTACGACGGTATAGCCACTAGAATATTGAAATCCTGTGTATATGAAATTGCTCAGGTTTTAAATTACTTAATAAATATCTCATTTTTGACAGGTAAATTTCCATCAGCTTTAAAAATAACGACAGTTAAACCGCTTTACAAAAAGGGTGCCAAAGAGGATATTAATAATTATCGCCCAATTGCACTAGTTTCTGTTATATCCAAAATCTTTGAAAAAGCCATGCATGCAAGACTCACAGAATATTTATCATTTCATAACATTATGAAAGAGGAACAGAACGGATTTCAGAAAAACAAATCTACGACATTGGCGAGTTACTTATGGTAGATGAGATAACCCGACACATAGACAAAGGAAAGCAAGTTGCTGTAATATACTTTGATATGAGTAAGGCATTTGATTATGTGAATCATAAATTACTTCTAAGTAAAAGTGAACGATTTGGTGTAAGAGGTGTCGCTAATGAGTGGCTTTCTTCCTATCTCTCTAACAGATCACAAAATGTTGAAATATCAAAATTAGACAAAAATTCAAATCTTGTTACTTATAGATCCAGTTTTAAAGTCAATAATCATGGTGTGCCTCAAGGAAGCGTCCTTGGGCCCCTTCTGTTTCACTTGTATATAAATGACCTACCAGAAATAATAAATTATAGATTGGTATTATTTGCGGACGATGTTTCGCTCATTATTCCTTGTAATAGCAAAGCTATTTATGAAACAGAAATTAATAACACTATTGATTTAATCTACGATTGGCTACAATTTAACAATTTACAGGTTAATATTAGTAAAACGAAATATACAATATTTCGAAATTGGAAAATGAAAAAATTGAGTCTCAACGTTAAATATTGCGGTCATGATCTAGTGGAAGTCTCAGAGGCCACTTTCCTCGGTATAACTCTGGATGAGCACTGTACTTGGGCCTCTCATATTGTAAATGTGTGCAACCGAATAAGTAGGTTCGTATATGCCTTGCACAGAATTCGCTGCACTACAGATATTGACATAGCCCTTATGGCTTACCACGGCTATGTTGCATCTGTCTTAAGGTATGGTTTGGTGCTGTGGGGAAATTCCGGAAATTTGTATGATGCATTTGTGATACAAAAAAGATGTATACGGGCACTTTGCAGTGCTGCACCTCTTGATTCCTGTCGCCCACTTTTTCGTAAACTAAGAATTCTACCCTTACCTTCTTTATACATATTTGAAGTGGCCTGCTTTGTAAAGAAACATACGCATCTTTTCAAAACTAAAATGCAGGTCAATAAATTCAACTCTAGGTATCCAAATAAACTGGTGCTACCAAGCGGAAAAAGCTCCTTATATGACAAAAACTGTCCTAGAATGGCGGTAAGAATATATAATATTTTACCAAACGACGTAACAGATTTACCTTTCGCGATATTTAAGAGAAGACTATTTAACTGGCTGTGTGATAGGTGTTTTTATTCCCTTAAGGAATTATATGACTATAAGGTTTATAAAACATACTATTAATTGAATTATTTGTAAATTTTGAATATTTGCATGCCATACGATTGGTGGATTATGAGACGCATTTCTTTTAATATATTATCATTGTAATTACCATTATCCGCGCAAATAAAGACATTTCATTTCATTTCAACCAAAAAATACAAAGAAGTAGTAAACTTTGACAAGTTTTCTAAACTGTTGACTCTACAAAGAACTTTCGCTTACGTGTTACGTTTTATTTGGAATGTGCACCACCCACAGGCCAAAAAACTTGAATCGCTGACTTGTGAAGAATTGGACGATTCACTGAATAGATTAGTTAGACTACACCAAATAGAATGTTTTCCTAATGAAGTGTCAATCTTAGGTAAAAACCAAAGTTTATCCAAGAATTCTCGAATCTTGTCTCTCACTCCATATATCGATGAAATCGGCATTTTGCGCGTGGGTGGTAGGATTCAAAACTCGTCTGAAGTTTTTACGAAAAAACATCCTGCTTTGCTGGACTCTAATCACAATTTTACCAAGTTAATTTTTAGACATACGCACAATATTAACTTACATTGCGGTCCACAATTGCTCTTAAATAGTGTCAGAGATCGTTTTTGGCCCTTAAAGGGTAGGATTTTAGCTAGAACAACCGTAAATAACTGCATTTTGTGCAGGAGAATTAAGGCTAACACTATTAGTCCAATAATGGGTAACTTACCTGCCTCTAGAGTCACACCAGCTCCTCCATTTCAGGTGACTGGTGTCGACTTTGCCGGTCCATTTTATATAACAGATCGTAAAGGCCGGGGATCTCGAATAACTAAATGTTATTTGTGTCTCTTTGTTTGTTTTGCGACCAAAGCTTTGCATCTAGAGCTTGCCAGTGATTTATCCACGGATATCTTTATTCTCTGTTTCCGTAGATTTATTTCGCGTCGAGGTAAGCCTAATGAAATAACGAGCTAGCAAACTTTCTTAAATCGAGCAGTGCAGAGATCTCTTCTTTTGGTTCAAATGAGGCAATCATCTTTAGATTTTCACCCGCTTACGCCCCGCACTTTGGCGGACTTTGGGAAGCTGGCGTAAAGTCAGCCAAATTCCACATGATCCGAACTTTAGGTAAACAATACTTCACCTTTGAAGAGTTATCTACGTTATTCACTCAAATTGAAGCTATTCTTAATTCTAGACCCTTGACTCCCCTTTCTTCTGATCCTACTGATCTTAATCCTTTAACTCCTGGCCACTTCCTGATTGGTAGAGCACTTACCTCGTTTCCATCGCCAACTCTACTAGAAATGAACATAAACCGACTCAACCGCTATCAGCACATTGAAAGGATGCAACAATGCTTTTGGCAACGTTGGCGCCATGAATACCTTTGCGAGTTACAACAGCGCCTTAAGTGGAAAATTGAACAAAGAGGACTCAAGGAAGGTGACATGGTTATACTCAAAGATGCAAGTTCTCCTCCACTTCATTGGCCTATGGGACGTATACAAAAGCTTATTCCTGGTCAGGATGGAGTCACCAGGGTAGCAGATGTTGCTACCAGCAAGGGCACTGTACGCCGTGCTATGAACAAGATTTGTCCCTTATTACCCTCGTCGGATGAAGAAGACGCTTCTCGAGACCCTCAAGTGCTCGAGGGGGGGGAAGATGTTTAGGCGCTCTCCTCAAGAAGACCATTTTTACGCATGCGTCAAAACCAATGTTGACGCGTTGTTATGGCAACCTTATATATACTAGAAAAAATACTGAAGAAATGGCTATCGTTTGATTTTACGTTTAATTATTTTAATTTCTTTTATGCTAAAAAGTTATTGATTTTTACTGTAAATACTATTAAAAAGTGATAAAAAATGTAGTAAAGACTTTCAATTATTTACATTGACCCTTGCACGTAGGACGTAAAGGACATAATCCCGTGCACACACCGTGAGAACACCGGCCTTAGCAACGAGTTGTTTACTTCGTGGACGTCTAACTGCGCGTGATTTTGCGAGAGCGACTATCGGGATTGTTTCAGAGCCCCTTCCGGCCGAATATAAATACGGGCGAGCCGCGCCTAGGGGAGACAGTTGATCTCAAGCGATACATCGGAGCGAAGAAAAAGAAACCTACGACTACAGCGCGACCTAGGACAACGTTAGCTGACGTGATTCGGACTCTGACCTACGGAAGGAACCTACGACCACGGCGTGACTACGGACTACGATTTTGACTCTGCGAGTGGGCTGACGGCTTCTGTGTGGACCTAGGATTTATTTAGCTGGCTGAATAAACACCTAAATTATAGTCACTGGTGTTTCATTCCGAATCGGAACCTAGCACGCAACAGTATCTTAATGTTTACTTAATATTAACACTGTTTTTTAAAATATAATTTATTTTGGGATCGTAAACATGTCATCTGAATGGTTAGCTTAACTATTTTAATGCAATTTATTAGTGGTGCATAGTTTTTGTTCCTTATTATATTTATCTTGTTATTTTGGTTTTAGTGAAGGACCGTGCAATGTTAGGCGAATCAGAGGCGGAGAAGTATTCCGTCATTAATAACATACGCTGGAAACATCTGAGGGTTGTTAGAAACACCATCATAAATCTTTTTATACCAAGGATTAGAAGTGTTATTCCTCCATTATAAGAAATAATGCCCACATTTATGAGGTTACGAGACAATGCATCAGGAACAACGTTATGAATACCCTTTCTACGAATAATGTCAAAGGTATACTGAGAACTATTGGTCGCCCAGCGAGCTACACGACCAGATGGGTTGTCAAATGTAAAATAACCATTTTAAAGCAATATGATTGGTGATAACTGAAAACGCATCCCATCAAGGTAACAACGAAAGTGATTGATAGAATTAAGAACTGCGAGGAGTTCTCGCTTAGTTGTGCTGTAGTTTCTCTCAGCATTCGAAAATAAACTCGAATGATATGCGATTGGATGCGCTACACCATCTATCTCCTGAGAAAGTACTGAACCTAAACCAACAGAGGATGCATCGCATTGTAAAATAAACGGCTTTGATAAATCAGGGCAAGACATAACTGGAGTATCAACCAATGCATTCTTTAATTTTTCAAAAGCTGCTCGTGCAGAATCTGGCCATTCAATTTTATCATTTCCCTTTTTCTTACCAATCAAGACTGTAAGAGGAGCAATTATCGTGGAAAAATCTTTCACAAAGCTACAGTAATAAGAACAAAGACCAATGAAACCACGCAAAGACTTGGCATTCTCAGGCACCGGAAACTCACGGATGGAACTTAGTTTCGCAGGATCTGTCTCAAGACCATTTTCATTTACGATATACCCAAGATACTTAAGCTGACTCTTGCAAAACTCGCACTTCTTAAGATTAACCGTCAAACCTGCTTCCATAAGACGCACAGCCACCTTACGAATAAGCTCAAGGTGACCCTCAAAATTGCGAGAGACAAGGACGAGGTCGTCCACATAGCCAAAAACACAGTTATTGCCATCAGCAGTGAACTCAAAATTAACTATCATGTCCGTAAGTCTCTGCATCTCAGAAGCAGCGTTGGTTAGACAGAAGGACATTTTAACAAACTCGAACAGACCACGCTCTGGAACGATAAACGCGGTTTTCTCACAGCTATCCTTATCAGCAAG
This sequence comes from Aproaerema taeniolella, assembly GCA_949987775.1. NCBI lineage: Eukaryota > Metazoa > Arthropoda > Insecta > Lepidoptera > Gelechiidae > Aproaerema > Aproaerema taeniolella. Next base: position 6,785,274 of record OX465270.1, read on the forward strand.
GGGGATTTGCCAAAACGCGCTGCGGAAATCAAGCGTAGTCATGTATCTCGCACCTCGTAGGTTATCTAAAATATCCTGGATCCTAGGGAAAGGATAAGAATCACGAATCGTAACGCTATTCAACTTCCTACTGTCAACACAAAAACGGATAGAACCATCCTTCTTAGTAATCATAACAACAAGACTCGCCCAAGGAGAACGCGACGGACGTATAATCCCATCATTAAGCATTTTATCGATTTCTTCATTCAGGACCTTAAGCTTGGCGGGAGAAAGTGGATAATAACGCTGCCTGATAGGAGATCCTGTAGTAACTATTTTATGACTAAGCCAGGTAGTCTTACCGATACCCTTTTTTTTAAAGAAATCTTATCAAAGACTTTGATTACTTCTTGTAATCGTGCTTCTTGATCAGCAGATAAGGAAGAACGAGACTGGAAAAACTTATTTCCTCTAATAACAGCTTAATTCATCTTTTGAACTGGGTCCTGTAAGAACATCTTCCCAGAAATTCCGGAATTAAAGGCTCCGCAAAGGACAGACGTTAGGCCAAAGTTATTCCAAAATTCAATACCCAAAATCATTTGCGTAGTAACACGTGACGTAACAAGAAAACGATGTTGATGTGTAATATTATTAAAACGAACGGGTAAGGAAACGGAACCAAGTATAGACATCGGAGAATTGTCTGCAGATACGACACTATGGCCGGGATCATGTTGGTACGCAACATTCAGCGAAGCAAGCAACGAAGTGTGAATCAGAGACGCTTGAGCACCTGTATAGAGTAATGCGTGTAAAGCTCTATTAAAAATAAACACTTCAACAAATGGCCTATTATCAATAAATTCTGAAAAAATAACCGGAGAAATCGACTGATGAAAACCCCGGTAACTAACAAGTTTTTTGAAGTAGAAGGTTGCGCGCCGCAATTGGCAATTCTTGATAGTAAAACCGGGACACCTGCAAATGAAACAAATAACCCCAGGAAGAATGGGACACACCCGGAAATCGTGGCCTGATTGATTGCACTTAATACAAATAAAACGTGTCGAATCAACTATCGGCGCAACAACTTTACGAGACTGAGCATTATCCTAAGCTTGCTGAGGCGGCTCGTAACTCACAAAGTTTGAAACTACATCTAACAAAGCGTCAATGCTATCTATCCTGTTTGTTGACAAACAAGGCCTATACCGCGAATGAAGGTTATGTTTTATGATGGGTAAAAGCGCAAAATCAGGGATTGGGTTAGAAAGCTTCAGATTTAGGTCTTGAATGATAATAATGAAATCACAGGCAGATTGCGATGCCGTTTGTTTTAAATCACGAAGACGCTGTTCTAGGTGGTAGTCGTAGTCAGTTTTCAAATAAGTTTTACAGAAAAAAGGACTTTAACTCATCGAACGTTTAAGAAGGTACTCTAATTGCCCTGAAATATTAAAAATTTACAAAACCCCCCCCGCAAAAAAGTAAAGCGGACATTTAAAAAGTAAAAAATAATACCTTTCGTTGAGCCATCAAATTCATTTCAGAAATACCTATATATATTTTAATTATCGAAATCGATGGATGGCACGATAGGGTTTGCTCATTAAAATGGCGCTATAATGTGGCGTCGGGGTACCGCTTTAGTGAATCAGTGAATAGTCAATCAAATGAAGGGTCTGATTCACTAAAGCGGTACCCCGACGCGACATTATAGCGCCATTTTAATGAGCAAACCCTATCGTGCCATCCATCGATTTCGATAATTAAAATATATATATAGGTATTTCTGAAATGAATTTGATGGCTCAACGAAAGGTATTATTTTTTACTTTTTAAATGTCCGCTTTACTTTTTTGCGGGGGGGGGGGGTTTTGTAAATTTTTAATTTAATTTTTATTTCAAAATTTTTAACTTATTTTCAAAATAATTAAGAGTGTACTAGTGTGCTGGATATCCTGGCCGCAGCATCAGCTCACGGTGTTGCCACCATTGCATTGTATGCAGAATCAAATACTGATCAAAACGAGTCCAAACACGACATATCTGCTATTATTTTTTCAAGGATGTGCTAGTGTTCTGGATACCCTGGCCGCAGCATCAGCTCACCGTGTTGCCACCATTGCATTGTATGCAGAATCAAATACTGAACAAAACGAGTCCAAACACGACATATCTGCTATTATTTTTTTATTAAGAGTGTGCTAGTGTTCTGGATATCCTGGCTGCAGCATCAGACCAAGAGTTCCATAATCCTGCATAGTTATTAAGCATACATGAGTATTTCAAGTTTTAGGTCACATGTATGTTTGAAAGTAAAGTAAATACACATTAAGAGTCTAAGAACCCTACCGCAGCTAACAAAAGAGCTGATGACCTTGAAACGGCTGAACCGATTTTGATAAAACGTATCTAAGAACCATCGCCAAAAACCCTGCTTGTAAATAAAAAAAACCGCATCCAAATCGGTTCACCCGTTTGAGAGCTACGGTGCCACAGACAGACACACAGACACACAGACACACACACATAGCGGTCAAACTTATAACACCCCTCTTTTTGCGTCGGGGGTTAATAAAAGAGCCGAACCAGAAACAAGTTCGTGAAACCGACGCACAATATACGAGGATGGAATGTCAGAAGTGAACATCCGTTCTTCGATAAGCTGAAAGAAATCCTTCACGCAAGTTTGACCATCAAAGCAAATATTCCATTTTGACAAACTATCGTCGCGGGTGAAAAGCTGTTTGAGTCGCGTAGCTTCATGAGCAGAAACAGACTGGTTGTACAATCTCTGCAAAATAGGACTAGCGCGATAAGGTGTCTCACCAATATCTTGCTCGTAAGCGGCCTCTTCTGGTTCAACATCAATGACTGTGTCCTGATTCAGCGAAATTTTTAGACAAAGTGAAGTCTGTTGTTAGAAATAAAGCAAAGAAAACTATACCGTTAAGTGAACAGATCGTTAATACAAGTCGTAAGTCGTAATTTCCCTAAAAAAATACCTAATTAGAGGGGAAAAAAATACCTAATAGTGGAAATAGGGTGAAAATTGAAAGTGAGAAAAAAATACCTTGACTACGTGGGAAAAACCTGCTAAACGCGTTGTTTACTGCGTTAAACAACAAACTATTTCTTTATTTCTATATTTCTTTATTTTAATAAATAAGAACAAGTTAATAAATAAGAACTAAGTAAAATTCTTTTTACATTAAATAACACATGACAAAAAAAAATCAATTAAAATATGGCACGAAGTCATACCAGTACGTCGTAGGGGTTAAAAAGTCCAAAACTGGTCCATTGTACTTCGTGGAGTTAACGAGTAAACGACACCTCATTGTTGTCTGTCATTCCATGCTCACACATCCAACCTTCCCAATGGGGTTGACAGAGCTTCAGTGGTTGATAGGTTATCTGAAACAAAAATGATACAAATATGAAAGCGACAGCGGCACGGAACGTGCCCACCGTATAAGCAAGAAAGAATAAAAAAATAATGCCACGGAATAGTAAATGGATAATTACTTACCTCAAATCCAGGGTTTTTTAATCGCGAGCGCCAGATCTTCAGCGATCAATTTTAAGGTGGTAATCGCCGAAACACAAAATAAATAAAGTAGACGTGATTTATAGAAATACAAGGTTTAATTAAATTTAAGTAAATACAAAAAAATTCGAGACTGTGACCTAAATGTTAAGACAAAAAAAGTCGAATTTAAAAACCTAAACTTAGCAGATTGGTAAGCCAAACGATTTAAACTGAAAATTAAGATTGTAAGTTTTGTTTGGGAAATAAGAGCTGGTTACTTTAGTACAGTAACTATAACATACATAAATCAAATCATGTGGCCTAACTATATTCAATTGGTATCCGAACCAAATAGGATGATAAATTTAATTTATTAACGAACAAAATTCCTACCTATTTGTCAGATAAATTTATAGCTATCACAATTGGCTATTTGTTTATGAAAATTAATGAATTTAGGGAATGGATCAATGGGACTTAACTAAATGGTCTTCTTGGGGCCGCCGGAGTATCCGCAACGGAATTGTGGCTGGTTCAGGTAAGGGCGAACGTAATGTGAGTTAATTTGATCATCTATCGGACTTCTCTTATGTAGTTTTCAACCCAGCCTTTTTATTAGGTTGTCATAAAAACACTGAAAATTTTGATAATCAATTAGATTTCCACTCATAAAACCAATAGAATTATTTATGTCCTTTTTAAAAATAAATGTTGGCCGTCGTTAGAAATATATGTTCCACATGAATGCATAAAAGCAGTCCTTTTTACACACAGAAAATGGTCATATTCACTCAAAAAATTTTTGTCGAATCAAAATGACAACTTCAATCCCAAACAAAAAACAAAAATGGAGCAAGTTCTAAAATTTTGAATTCTATTGAATTAAAAAGAAAACTAGACCGGAAAGAATTAGTGAACATAAAAAAGATCGCAAGCAGAAATGCTGCAGATTCTAAGAGTAGGTGGTCGCCTTTCAAATGCTCCACATTTAAGTTATGATAAAAAGCATCCAATTATCATTCCCAAGAGCAATCACATTACACACATGATCATAAGCAAAGAACACTTAAGGCTTGTACATGCTGGAGCCAAGCAAGTTTTAAGTTCCCTTTCTCAAAATTGTTGGCTGATTAATGGCATCAGGGAAGTCAAGAAGGTGGTACACAAATGTATGAAGTGTTTCCGTATTAAAGCAGTAGCTGCTCAACAGTTAATGGGCTCCTTACCATCACAAAGAATTTCAATGTCTAGACCATTTCAGGTTACCGGGGTAGATTTTTGTGTAAAAAGTAAAAACCCATAGTAAAAAGTCTTACGTTGCGCTTTTTGTCTGTTTTGCTACTAAAGCAATACCCATTGAGTTGGTCAGTGATATGACTACTGCAACCTTCTTGGCATGTCTTCAGCGTTTCATAGCTCGAAGAGGTCTACCGTCCAGTATCCACTGTGACAATGCCAAAACATTTAATGGAGCCGCTTATAAAATAAAAGAGTTATATAAATTACATTCATCAAAATCTCATGCCAATGAAGTAAGTAAGTTTTGCTCCTCCAATTTTATCAAATTCCAATATATTTCGAGCTACTCCCCTGAGTTTGGTGGCCTCTGGGCAGCCGGATTCAAAAGTGTAAAATACCATATTAAACGTGTGTAGGGTAGCTACATAAAATCGCCGCGGCCAAAGTATAAATACGGCCGGCGCATCTAATAAATGAGCATTCATCCAACGGCACTCGGCGTTTTCACTACTTCCCTGCTCGACCCTACCTGCGCATCTACCTCGACCACCACACGTGTAATGGGAGACACATGCCTTACCTTTGAGGAATTCAATATAGTCCTAGTTGTTATGGAAACCAAGCTGCATTTTATGATAGGAACAAGCCACTTTGCAAATTGATAGAAGGGACCATAATAAATATTTGACCCGAGGATAAACGAGATTCCCCCATTTGGAACAGAGATGGCGCCACTTACTCGATTTAAAAAAAAAAATCTCAATCCTGAATGGATGCTCCGATTTGCATAATGAAGGTGTCAATCGACAGGAAAATAATTGATTCATACTAAAAAAAATAAAAAAATACATAAAATAATTTTATTTTTTTTAGTAAAATAAATATAAGATAAAAAAAACTGGAATAAATATATATAAAGTGTTTTTTTTTTGTATTAACGAAATTTTTTGAACAGTGTGTAAGGAAATGGAAGTTTTTATTTATATACATATTGTCACGCAATCATTTACACGTTTTGCGCAAAAAACCGTTACTCAATATCTTGTCTCGTTACAAATTTATTGAAGAATTACCGCTGTCGTCTGCAAGACTTTGTCCGAGTATAATTCGTTAAAATGAAAATATTTTCTCTTCCCGTCATCCGATGTTTATAAAACTTGTACCAATTTGTAAATCGCTCTCAATCAGTCAATATTCCAGAAATGACATGCCTATTTTAACCTAAGTTAGGTATATATATAGCCAGACAGACGTACGAAATTCTAATGATTGTTTTGTTTCTATAAAGATCCTATAAGTTTACTATTTTTTCTTCAAATCATTCTATGTTCTTAGGGTTGTTATAATTCCCAATATTTTTAAACGAGCAATTCTTGTATCTTATACTTTAAACGAGCTATTCTTCTATATAAATATCTATATATATTTTTAGGATCTCGGAAACGGTTCCAACGATTTTCATAAAATTTGGTATGTAGGTTGATTCGGGGGCGAAAAATCGATCTAGCTAGGTTTCATTTAAAAAAAAAACGTCACCCAGGTACTTTTATTTATTTACATTGTGTTGATACTGGCGCCACAAGTGCACCTCATGTATTGATAATTAATTCCATTTCAAAGGTGCTGGAAACCCTGAAAATAAGGTCGCTATTAGTATAAAATACCAAAATAATAATAATATTAGGTAAATGTAAAATAGTTTTAGAACTGATATTTTACTTACGTTTTGTTGTCACATTGGCCTTTGCACGTTTTACACTGTAACGTGCAAGGAAGACCTACGCGTCGGCAGCCACAACGCATCGAGTTGCAGCTCAATTTAGCTAGATCGACTTTTTGCCCCCGAATCAACCTACATACCAAATTTCAAGAAAATCGTTGGAACCGTTTCCGAGATCCTAAAAATATATATAGATATTTATATACAAGAATAGCTCGTTTAAAGTATAAGATACAAGAATTGCTCGTTTAAAAATATTGGGAATTATAACAACCCTAAGAACATAGAATGATTTGAAGAAAAAATATAAAACTTATAGGATCTTTATAAAAACAAAACAATCATTAGAATTTCGTACGTCTGTCTGGCTATAGGTTAATATATATATACCTAACTTAGGTTAAAATAGGCATGTCATTTCTGGAATATTGACTGATTGAGAGCGATTTACAAATTGGTACAAGTTTTATAAACATCGAATGACGGGAAGAGAAAATATTTTCATTTTAACGAATTATACTCGGAGAAAGTCTTGCGGACGACAGCGGTAATTCTTCAATAAATTTGTAACGAGACAAGATATTTAGTAACGGTTTTTTGCGCAAAACGTGTAAATGATTGCGTGACAATATGTATATAAATAAAAACTTCCATTTCCTTACACACTGTTCAAAAAATTTCGTTAATACAAAAAAAAACACTTTATATATATTTATTCCAGTTTTTCTTTTATCTTATATTTATTTTAGTGTACTTTTTTATTTTTTTAGAATAAATCAATTAATTTCCTGTCGATTGACACCTTCACTATGCAAATCGGAGCATCCATCCAGGATTGAGAATTTTTTTTAAAAAAAATCGAGTAAGTGGCGCCATCTCTGTTCCAAATGGGTGAATGTCGTTTATCCTCGAGTCAAATCCTTTATATTGATCCCTAATATCACTATGCAAAGCGGCATATTCCTATCATTAAATGCAGCATACTGGGAAAAATGTTCATAACAACTAGGACTAATACAGTTTTAATTCAAATAGAGTCTATACTAAATTCCAGACCTCTCCTGCCAATTAGCAGTGATTTTTCAGACGTAAATTATTTGACTCCTGGACACTTCCTCATAGGTAATCCTTTAACTAGTTATCCAGAGCTGGATTTAACTAATCATAATATCAACCGTCTAAGGTTTTGGATTTCTGGTCTAGATTAAAACAAGAGTTCTGGAAGCTTTCGTCTAAAGACTATTTGACATCCCTTCAAAATAGGCCTAAATGGAAACACGAAAATTATAATTTAAAACAAGGGGATTTAGTTATTGTTAAAATAGCTTCCCGCGCGGGATTTCGTTCCCGTGGGAATTTGGGAAAATCATATACCCTATATCCATCCCGGATAATGTAGGATTCTAATGGTAAAAGAATTTTTCAAATCGGTCCAGTAGTTTTGGAGCCTATTCGATGCAAACAAACAAACAAACAAACAAACAATAAAATCTTTCCTCTTTATAATATGTAGAAAAGAAACAGAAGGATATTCCACCCCTATGTTGGCCCATGGGTCGCATTCTAAGAACCTTTCCAGGGCAAGATGGAAAAGTCAGGGTAGCAGAAATTAAAATGGGTCCTAAAGGCAACACCTATGTAAGGTCTTATACCAAATTATGCCCTCTGCCCATTAACGACAAGAACTAAAGCCATTGTAAATATTGTACCTACAGATGTGCTTTTTTCTCGTAGGCCTAGATAACTCTCAGGGAACTTGATTGCACCTAAGAGGATGCCAAGAGACCCTTGGGCTTAATCAATTATTATTTAGTTTCATAAAAAAGTAAGATAAAGTTTTAGTATATTAGTACCTTATAAAAGCATTCCATGCAAAAATGTATAAGAATAAAACAAAACTACATTGTTTATTAAGAAAGTTTATCAATAGTTATATGTATGCTTGTAATCAAAGTAAAGTCAAAATGCCTTATGTACAAGTTCTTAAAAACTAATTAAAATAACAAATAATTCATAAGCTATATGTAAGATTAGTACATAACTATACCTAATATTAAAATTAGTGCTAAAAACATTGTGAAAATATTAATATTTAACTTAATTAAATATTTACATGTATCAGTACGGATGGGTAAATTTGTAAAATGGTACTTACCTTTTGTCTCTTGGTTCCTTTCATGGACTGAAGTTGTTATCTCAATGTAGAGTTCAAGCATTATCAATTATGTAGAGTCTGTTTGGTTCAGCCTTTGCAAGTTGGTGGACTTTCTCCCGCCCCAACTTATGTTCAGTACAGAACATAAAAACATTATTTAATTTTTTTTCTGATTAAATAGTTTAATTTTTACTCTAACATTAGCAACACTAAATTTTAGGTTATTTGTAAATTTTGAGCTTACAACACTCTCTTTTTAGTCTGTGAAAATGTACTGTGTGCGTTGAGGATTTCAATAAATCCTAATAATTTAAATTTACACGAGTCTTTTATTTAACAGGCCTCCCTTCGAAACACGAAGGGGATTTAGGCCATAGTCCACCATGCTGGCCCAATGCGAGTTGGTAGACCGCTCGTCTTTCGAAAATGAATTTTCTCGGACGGGTGGGTTTCGTCACAATGTTTTCCTTCACCTTTGAGCAAGTGATAATTAGAAATCCGTACATAAATCTGAAAAGACGAATTTAGTGGTACAGGTCCGCACCAGGATTTGAACCCGCGACCTTCAGATTACAAGTCTGGCTCATTACCAACTGGGCTATCACAACCATACCATTCATTAACTTGACGACACCCCCCACCCATGTGTTCTGCTATTTGACTGGTTTAATTATCGGGTTCAAAATATATCTAACTTACTTTCGATGATTTACCTCAATTGATAACCATCCTGCTAGGATGGTAAGAAACAGAGCAGGTAAAGAAGAGACGATGTGCCTCCGCAGTCTTCGCGTGGCTACACCACAGTTTATGCATCTCATGAAAAATAAGCAGCAAGCAGTCAGTAGTTCGGCAATCACACAAAGTTCGAATCACAAGTAAGAGTCAAAAGGATGTATCAATAATAAGAGAAAAGCGCAACAAAGCAAGCAACAAAGCGATCAAACGATGTCTGACTGACATATGTCCACAGACTACTGAGAAGTATGTCTGACATTTTTATACAGATGTGCAACTTACTTTGGGTCTAAAATCGATCGATTAAGTGTCGATTATTCGGTCAACATTTTTCACAGTGTCACAATCAATATCACAGTGTCCACTTGGCTAGGCGGAGGGTTATTTCATTCAGGCATCGCTAGACCTTTTTGAGTAAAGTCCGATCTTATCGATGCGGCGTCGTAACGTCGTCGACGTCAAGCGCAAAATGGGTGCCACTCTCCACCACGCTTATTTGTATCATATACTTGTTGGACGTTCGTAGATGTGCGGAAGCAGAATGCTATAAGATAATATGAAAAACGACTAGTTTCTGAAAAGTAATTATACAGGACACAGTATAAGAAAAACAGCATAAAGGCGGACTTATTCCACAAGAGGATTTCTTCCAATCAACCCAATTAAAATAATAATATATATTTTTTTAAAACACATGAATATTCCATCGATAAATTGTCAAAGAAAGTTATTGCGTCATTTGTGTCTTAATTGTTATGTGAAAAGATACGATACAAAGGTACGGACGGCCGCAACTCAGGTTACCACACGCGTGATAGCCACGCCACACCACCGGCGTGCGTTTAAATATAGTTAATCGTAAGCGTATAGAAATAAGGTTGTAGTTCAAGTAAGTAGTTGTCTAAGGTTGACTTAAGTCCTTTGTTATTTGTCATTGATATGGTAGAACTAAGATGTACTCATAGGTTTAACAAAACAGTCTGAATTAGAGAGCGATTAGAACTGACGCGTGACGTTTTATTTCGAATTATAATTTACCCCTTCTATCATCAGAAGTGGGATTCGCGCACCACAATTTAAAAATAAAATATAAGTAAGGACAATAATAAAAGTTTAAGTGGACAATAAATTTTATAGTTTGTAAAAATGAGTGATAAAAATAGAAAAATAAAGAATAACAATCGTGATAGTGTAGTGACTGAAGTGAATGAACTAGAAACACAACCATTTTTTAACTCTACAAGTAAAGCTATTGTATTGCCAACTTTTAATCCTACTATCGGAGCTATCGAGGCCCATGAATGGTGCAGTGAAGTGCAAGCTTTAGCAAATAGACACAAATGGGATGATGTTGAAACAATCGCAAGGTGTGTACCGTTTCTGGCGGGACCAGCAAAAGATCTTTACAAGGAGTGGACCCCAGTTAATCGGACCTGGCCAGCACTTAAGGAAGATTTGACCACCACTTTTCCAAAATGTAGAGACTTGCACAGAGACTTCAAGATTGCTGCAAATATGAGAAGTGATCAATACTCTACAGTGTCGATTTATGCTGCAAAGAAACATCGAATTCTGAAACAGTTGAGACTTAAATTTGAAGAAAGTGAGATAATTGAGCTGATTACGGGAGGCATCACCGATCCTCATGCAAAATCAATTGCGAGTAGTGCCATTACAATCCCAATGCTCTATGAGAAGTTAGCTCGTTATATCCCAACTTTTCCAACAATTAATACAAACACAGAAAAAAACAGCGAAGATAATTCTGAATCATTTTATGATTCAAAAGGTTTTAAACGACCGAGAATTATGCGAGAATTGAAGCGGTGTCATCGATGCAATCGAATTGGACATCTTTTACGTGAATGCCGAACGAGTGTGGACAAGCTGCCAAATAAAGCAATTACGCAGAGTACCGACATAAGCGATGGACCTTCAACAAGTAGACAAGACGTGAAAATGAAATCTGAGAACTGTACATTTTGCCACAAGAGAGGCCACAATACGGAACAGTGCTGGACAAAACAACGAATGGATAAACGAACCAAAGATATCAACTCTGTTTCCAACGGACGGGTATGTACCACTCCTATTATAGTAAATGGAAAACTCATATATGTTCTAATTGACAGCGGAGCATCGTGTTCTTTGATAAAAGAATCATTAGCGAAATCTTTGGGTGTACACCGGCAGCCTTCGCATATTTACCTTTGTGGACTTTCCAATGAGATACTAACTTCTACGGAAAAAATTACTGTCATAATCCAGTTAGAAAATGTCTCATTAGAAGCTGATTTTTATATTGTGCAAGACAAAGAAATACGGTACGACGCAATAGTAGGCAGAGACGCTATAACTTCAACCGATATAATGTTCATAACTTCCTGCAAAGGTACTACAATTGTTCGACGCTCCCAGTTCCAGAAATATGAAACTGTTTATAACTTGGAGGACGCTATACAAAACTGTGTTAGTCACGTTCCTGTACAAGCTCAAGCTCAGTTACGAGAACTGTTGATAAAGTACTCTGGACTTATTGCTTCAAAGAACAAAATCCGTGAAATCAAAACAGGCAGCATGGAAATTAGAACCACGACTTGTGAACCAATTGTTTACCATCCATACCGTTTGTCGGCATCTGAACGTTCTAAAGTACAAGAAATAATAACCGAGCTCCTTAATAATAATATTATACGAGAGTCCACTTCACCTTACGCGTCGCCTATAATATTAGTAAAGAAAAAAGGACTCAAGCGACAGATTGTGCGTAGATTATCGTGCACTGAATCGTGTTACTGTAAAGGATAGATATCCGTTACCTCTGATTGACGATCAGTTGGACAGATTGGGAAAAGCGCGATTTTACACTGTTCTTGACATGGCTTCCGGTTTTCATGGTATACCTATCAAAGGAAAAGATTCAATTGAGAAAACTGCCTTCGTCACACCGGACGGACACTATGAGTGGATGAGAGTTCCTTTTGGCTTATGTAACGGACCCAGTACCTTTCAAAGGGCCGACTGCGCTCAAAGGGTTGAAAGATGACATCGCCCTCTCATAGATTGATGACGTAATAATACCTTCCATGACCATAGAGCAAGGCCTAGAACGTCTAGACTTAGTTCTCAAAGCATTAGATGATGCTGGATTTACTTTAAACTTGAAAAAGTGCAAATTCTTGCAAGAGGAAATTGAGTATTTGGGTCGAGTTGTATCTAAAGATGGAATTCGTCCTGGAAATGCAAAGATTGAAGCTTTGAAAAATGCTCCAGTACCAACAAATGTAAAAAAAGTTAGACAATTGATGGGCTTAGCTGGTTACTTCCGTAAATATATACCAGAGTTTGCGACAAAAACAGCATGTATTACCAATCTGCTGAGAAAGGATATAAAATTCAACTGGACCGAAGAATGTGAAATATCACGAAAGTACTTGATAGAAAAATTAACTAGCCAACCATTGTTAGTAGTCTTTGATCCTGACCGTGAAACAGAATTGCATTCAGATGCAAGCAGCCTAGGATTTGGGGCAATACTATTTCAAAGACATGACAAAGATCTACGGGTGGTATCATATTATAGCAAAAAGGCTTCCCCGGAAGAATCTAAATATCACAGCTATGAACTCGAGACACTTGCAATCGTATATGCTTTAAAATACTTCCGAGTGTACTTATTAGGCATCAAGTTCAAGCTAGTTACAGACTGCAATGCTGTTAAAGCGACATCAAAGAAAAGAGACTTATTGCCAAAAGTAGCGAGATGGTGGGCATACATACAAGATTTTAATTTTGATATAGAGTACAGGAAAGGCAGTAGCATACAGCATGTAGACTTTCTGAGTAGAAATTCAGTAACTGAGAAGGACCAATCAAGATCAAGAGTTGACACAGAAAATGTTCTAATAAATGATCAAGTGACATGGCTGGAAGCCACACAAAAGGGAGATCCAGAAACAATGGATTTAATGAGATGAGTACAAGAAAACCCTGATGAACTGAAAGAATATACGATAAAAGATGGAATATTGATGAGAAAAAATGAGAATATAACACGGTATTATGTACCGTCTTCGATGAGATTTAACCTTACTCGACTGTATCACGATGAACAATGCCACATCGGCGTAGACAAAACAATAGAATCATTGAAAGCCAAATATTGGTTTCCTAAAATGACATCTTTCGTGAGAAAATATATCGGCCACTGTATCACCTGTTTATCTGCAAAACGCCCGAGTGGACCAAAACAAGGATTGCTACACCCAATAGAAAAACTACCAATCCCTTTTCACACAGTACACGCTGACTGTACAGGTCCATTCGGTACATCGAATGATCTTTATAGATACATATTATTACTCGTGGATGCCTATACCAAATTCATTATATTGGTTCCACTGGAGAGCCTCACGAGCTCGCAACTTGTCAAAGCCTTAGAACCACAACTCAGCTTGTTTGGAACCACAAAAAGAATCATTACTGATAAAGGAACAAATTTTTCAAGCAGAGAAACAAAAGAACTTCTCAAAAGAATGGACATTGAAGTACATTATATAGCAACCGGCGCCAGCAGAGCAAATGGCCAAGCTGAAAGATACGTTACTACAGTTTTAAACTTACTGGCTTGCGAAGTAGAAAAAGGATCAGAATGGTCGAGCGTTCTATGGAAATTACAATTAACACTTAACACAACGTTACAAAAAAGCATCGGTTGCACACCGATAGAATTATTAACAGGCATTCGTTCGGAAGTACCTGCTTTGAGGCGATTAAGTGCCAATTTACCTGATATTGAGTCAGCTGTTGATGTTCATCAATTACGAGTTACAGCAGAGGAAAGACTCAGAAATAATGCATTGAAATCAAAGCAAAGGTTTGATAAATTGTAAAGAAACAACTTGCAATTGAAAGAAGGCGACATTGTTTACGTTCAGCAACAACGAACCCGCTTGAGCAAACTAGACCCACGTTATAAAGGGCCATTTTTAATTATCAAGAGCTTGCCTAAAGATAGGTACAAAGTCAGAAATGTACAAAAAAAGACAATACAGATTGTACCCAAAGATAGAATCAGGGTTTGGCACAGAGAAGCTGGCGAAAATGTTGGGACCGTGAAAGCCCAATAGATAAGGTAAAGCCCAATAGATGAGGTAAATAAAAAAAATGAAAAAAAAAAATATAAAGTGCGCTAGGACCGCAACAAAAAAAAAAAAATATAAAGTGTAGCGCGAGCGGCTGATACAGTGCGCTAGGACCGCATAAAAAATACTATTAATAAACAAAGCGTAAGCGACTATTCGAAATAGTGCGCTGGGATCGCAGTTCAGTAACAATAAAATTATTAAGTGGCGTAAGCAACTTACAAAATATGTAAGTGTGCCAGAATCGCAAAACAAAAATAATACTCAAATCTTCGATCAACTATATAAAACTAGATACACAGTCCCATACAAAATGAAATTTAAAAGTGTCCTAACTACAATACGTACTTAGATAGTAGTATACCACTTCATGTATTATGAAAGAGTTCTAAAGTTAAAAAAAAAAAAATATTTTAATCTAATTTAAACCTTAACGTAATATTATAAGGTCGAAAATAAAATCTGTTTAATTTGTAAAATACCACTTTTGGTTTTGAACAAAGGATAACGTAAGACAATTTGATGACACTGGCTGTCACGTAGAACATGGGAGGAGTGGAGTTGCCTTTGTTAATTTTAAAAATATATTAGTTGGGTCGATTTCACATAAAAAAATCTTCGTCTAAACTTTATAACAAATTCAAAATGCTACGAAATGGTGTGGTTTTCTTTTTAACCCCTGATTGTGTTGTGTATGTATAGAAGCATCATAGCTCTTAAACGGATGATGTTAATGGTGCAGTTTATTTTATTCGAAAGCTTCTTCTTGCGCTGGATTTCAGATGATTTATCAAAATTGGTTCAGCCGCTTACTTTTATGTTAGTTTTTATGGTTTTTTATTATTAAAAAAATCAAATTCATTTCAAATTAACCGACGATTAATATACATTACAATTGATAATCACAGCCGCCGCCATTCTTCTTAATTATTGCTTATAAACATAATATTCTATGCTTATTTTTTATGAAATATGAAATAACTTATAAAAAAAGAAATGACCTGTGTCTTTCCCGATTACACATATATTGTGTTTTGCTTATTTAAAACTTAGTATAATTTTTTGAACAGAAATGACCTATTGAGATTTAAGAGAGGAAATTAGCTATGAAACTAAATAGATATTTAAGTACAAGTAATAATTTATTTAAAAAAAAGCAACTAACTCAAAAAAAAAATTGTCTTCTTCGCTGTCATCATCTTTGTCCTGAAGATGAAACATATTTTTTTTTTTATTCAATACAAGAAACTCCAAATCAAAAGTGATAAAAAGGTACATACTATTTGAGGTGCAGCTGTTTTGTGTAACCTTTTGACTCCTTTTGTAATGACATACGAGTCACTTTCTAAAAAATGCTTGGAACAAAAGACACTACTTTGCGACGGCTAGAAAAAATCTTCACATCTTTGACGTGCGACCACGTATGTCCACTGTCCACATCGCACAGGATCTCTAGGAAAACTAAAAATCCAATAAAACTTTATGTTTGTAAACGTCACGCACGTTAAATTTTTTATTAATCAATTTTATATGATTAATGGTTTTGCCATAATACCTTTAATGTAAGTATAGAAAACAGAATTAATATATATACTCTTTACACTTAAATTTTATAACACAGATGAAAATGAAAAAAAAAACAATAGAAAAAAAAAGCGTCTCTATTTGTTTTAGAACAGAGTCACTGCATAACCCGAACAAATGATGTTGAAATACAACGGTATGGATTTGTAAGTTCCGCTAGTGTCTATTCAATTTAAAGGGTTATACTCTCGCCGAATGTTATTAAATTAAACTAAAAAAATGTTTTATAACCTTTTCTTGGCCAAATACCAAGATAATTTCAATTCACATATAATAATTACAAAACTACTTATTTTAAAAATGTCATTCCATATTCCTTTAATGTTCTGGAGGTGTGATTTTTACAATTTTTCACTGCGCACTGAGGCATGGTTACTTTCGGAACGAACGAATGCTACTAAACGAAAAGACAACCCAAAACGTCAAGTGGGTGATCATTTAGTGAGGGAACTTTTTTGTTGTGGATTGTGTATCTAGTTCTTTATAGTTGATCGAAGACTCAAATGTAAAAAAAGGTGCTGAGGGAACTGCACCTGGCAGTTCAACAAAAAATGTACTTCAGTAGGGTCGTAGACCGCGCCTGAATTATGACAAAAAAGCACTTATGAATCGGGTCGTTGACCGAGTCAAATAATAATATGACAAAAGAAGTGTCCCTCAGATACTTCTAAATATGTTTTGTATGCATTTGTTTTAATATTTTTCTGTTTTCAGGTAAAATAGAGACAAGCTTTGAGAGCAAAGCTTGGGGCAGGAAGGCCGTGATAGCCACGCCACACCACCGGCGTGCGTTTAAATATAGTTAATCGTAAGCGTATAGAAATAAGGTTGTAGTTCAAGTAAGTAGTTGTCTAAGGTTGACTTAAGTCCTTTGTTATTTGTCATTGATATGGTAGAACTAAGATGTACTCATAGGTTTAACAAAACAGTCTGAATTAGAGAGCGATTAGAACTGACGCGTGACGTTTTATTTCGAATTATAATTTACCCCTTCTATCACGCGCGTACTCTTTCCTATATTGCGATAAGAGCGGTTTGCAAAGAAAATGGAGTAAAGAGCGGTTTTGCCTCTGTAAAATTTTTTTTTGTAAAAGTTTTCATAGAAGTTAAAATCTTGACTTGTTTTAAGTGGCATTCTGAATGTCCTATAAAATAAAGATTTTTTCTATTCTATTCTAGTAAAGCGATTGCAGCGTTTGTTGTGGCAGAAATGCGCAACAATCCCGGAAGATAATGTTAATTTTCACGGAGTTTGTAATAAATAAAAATTTCAAAATGCGTTATAATAGATGTTGTTGTGTTGTTTTGTTGTGTAGTTGTTGTTGTTTAAACTCGTTACATAGGGCGTTAATGTCACCGATGTTTGACTAATGATGTGGGCTCGTATTATATAACTATTGCCATTCTTTCGTAGTTCTTCAACATTTCTTATATATTGTGCTAAAACTCATTTATTTCCTTTCAACACAGTTTGTAGACCAAGATCCCAGTGCTGCTAGACCTTGCTTGTTGTCGCATTGGCCAGGGGTGTGGGAGGGAGTGGTGCTGGTGTGTACTGTTAACATGTGAATGTCTGCTAGCCTGGGCCGACGGCCGGTTTTCACCTGCTGGGTTCTGGGGGTGCTTCCAAGAATTGCTCACTTGTCTTGAAGTCTGGGTGCTATTTAAAGTATTGTTTTAGTTTCCTGAACATCATATAAAAAAAATCATAGGTACAATCGCATAATTTCTTTGCAAATTGTAAAACATCTGGCAGAAATTACAGCCGACGGAGAATGTCTGGCGATGTTGTTCATTAATTTTTATATTTATTTAATTATTTATTTATTTAACAATTTATTGCACACATGAAAATTAAACAGATTAGTAGAAGAAAAGATAGACGACACAATAGGTATAGCTTATTTCTATTTAGAAATTTCTTTCAGCAAACCCAAGGATAGGAACATAAACTAGCAGATAGTCGTGCGCATTATACGAAAATCAATAAAAAAAAACATACTAAGCAAAAATATATACATATATAAACATATCTATATCAATACATACACAATACTTGAACCTAACAGTTGAATGAATGAATGAATGAATAAATTCTTTATTGCACACGTAAACAAAAACATTATGGAAAATTTACATTAGTGCAAAAGGCGGCCTTATCACTAAAAGTGATCTCTTCCAGACAACCCTTTGGCTGAAAGGAACCATTTTAAAAAGACTGAAGCGTAGTGCGCAGATCAAGTAATAGATAAGTAATAAAGATATAAAAGTTTTCGGTAAAATAAATTTACACAAAATAAATTAATGAAAAGTACATAAATAATACATAAATACATATGCAAGCATATATATAACAGTTATTACAAGAAGAAAGATAATACTCTTTAACTTTTCTCTTAAACACAGTCAGCGATCACAGTCTTGCCGCGTGCACCGTGAAGGAGTAAGAAAAGAAATCCAAGTGGTGCGAAGGGATAGATAGTAGGGTCCTAACATTTGAGCGACACGGTTTATCCTGATAACGATTATATTCTATAAGACCAGACTTCAAAACAGGTGAAAGGTTTTTGGAAGTGCCTTCAGAGCCTGGTGGCTGAAAGTCGGCCGTCGGCCCGGGCTGGCGGGTATTCGTATGTTGGTGTTGCATTTGGCGCTGCTCTTTCCCACACTTTTGGTTGCTGAGAGAATAAGTGGGATCTATATTGTGTTTTACACTTTGAAAACTAGTTGTTATAATGATGTCCATTATTTTATGCACTGTTTTAACAAATTCCTATAAAAATACCACTTGTCGTCTCTCTATTTATCTTTTATTTATTAAATACTAGCTTTCCGCCCGCGGCTTCGCCCACGTGGACTACAGGTTATACCGTGCCCAGCTGTGAGATAAAATGTAACCTATATCCTTTCCCAAGGTCTAATCTTAGTATCAAAATTCAACAAAATCGGTCAACCGCTTTGTCCCTGCATTTCAAATCAGTCATATCTTCGAAAATAATAATTTAAATTACATGCTGTAAAGGGCTATCTATATTCAATGCACAATTTATTTAAAGTACTTAATTGGATAAGGATTAATGCTGTATTGCTTAAAATCGCTTCGTAAATAAGTCATTATTTTTCGTAAAAAGTAAAGGATAAAAAATAGTTATTGTGGGTTATCCCTAAGAGATAGATAAATACTATTAGAGACTTTTTTGTAGACCTTTTTAAGGTGTACAATACTATCGTACATTATTTTGAACTATCTCGTAGGGTTCAGCCAGCGTTTGCAATGTAAGCGTAAAAAAATGTGTTTATTTACGACATCACATCAGAAACCTCTAAAATTATCAGTGTTTCTCTACTATATTATGCATGTATTACACATATAAACCTTCCTCTTGAATCGTTTTATTTATTTAAAAAACCACAACAAAATACGTTGCGTAGTTTTAAAGATCTAAGCATACATAGGGACAGACAGACAGACAGCGGGAAGCGACTTTGTTTTATATTATGTAGCGATAGCGATAGTGATAGTGATAATAAAAAGCATTAAAATAATGATATGTCATTATTTGGCATAATTCCGATTAGTTGCGCATGCCAGGTGGCGCTACTGTCGTACACATAGCGAATAGGTAGACAATACTAGTTTTACTTCGATCCTTCCTTCACGCAGGTGAATCGAGAATAATCGATTGTAGATTTTTAAAGGTAAGGAACAGCACTATTTAACTTTTTTCCGTGTTCTAGAACAGATGATAAGTTAGAATAAAATACAAAAAAATACTTTTAATTAGTCAATTAGTTCCTGAAAGTTCTATACGATTAATAAATTCGGAATAATTAATGAAGGAATAATTTAATTACTCGTATTATTATGAAATGTATATACATTGCTGGGGCAGTGATTTAGTTAAGTCCTTTAAGACAATAATTTAAAAAAAAACTTTGTAAAAAGGGCTATTACATAATTTCTGATTATCTGTTAGACAAGCAACCATGGGAATAAATTGCTCAGCTCCAGAGTTACTCAGATATTAAGTCAATTAAAATTACAAGTAAGAAAATTTATATGATTGACTTAAAAAGAGCGACCCTCAAAGTTTCTTGCCTATTTTTCTCCTGATTTTGCACCTTTGCGAATAGGCGCCGAGTCAAAAATGCTAATATGATTTACTATTTTGCTCAATGATTCACATTGATTATGCTTATGTATTTTTATGACATTTTCAAGAAACACTTTGTATGTTCTATGAAAATAAAGTATTTATGATTTTGTGCATTGAGGATTTCAATAAATCCTAGTTATTCAAAACACGAGTCTTTTATTTAACAGAAGGTATTGTAATAACCTTCAAAATGACATATGTCATATCTTTATACATCCTGGGGACGGCAGTCATACAATTTTGCCTATTTTCCTTTATACAAGTAGTCAAAGTCATTTGTCAAAAACGCATAGTTTATGACTTTTAGAGCAACAAGTGAAAAAAGTCCCAAAATTGGGCAATGAGTCTGACCAGCAATTTTTTTTGATAATGTTTTCTAAATATAG
Organism: Aproaerema taeniolella; assembly: GCA_949987775.1. Lineage (NCBI taxonomy): Eukaryota > Metazoa > Arthropoda > Insecta > Lepidoptera > Gelechiidae > Aproaerema > Aproaerema taeniolella. The sequence continues at coordinate 6,805,917 of OX465270.1, forward strand.
ACAACTACACAAATACGGCAATGTTTTTATTTTTCTGGAGGCTTACCATGATCGCTTAGCGCGATCCAATTTAGGACCTTAACAAGTCTGCTACGCTTATTCGTACCATGATGGCTTATAAGCAATTAATTTTGGCGCTGTTGCGATTCAAAGGCAGACCAGCGACAATTTATGTAGACATTTAAAATGGACCATAGACAACCGAGCAGTACAAAAGCACCGCCATCATGGTACCATTTAAAAAACAATCCAATTGCGAAGCAGTTCAAAGTTGGATCCTAAACAGATAAGCTTTTAAACGATCGTGGTAGGTACCCTGATATCATAAAAAATGACTGAGATATAGGCGTTTAAAGATATCGCTCCGCCTCGAATTTTTAATTCAGCGCGAACAGCGCGATGACGTCACAAGTCACATTAGGTACCCGCGCGGTGCGGCTTGCAAGCACGCCGAGCGCCGCTTCTCTCGATTTGAAGCCGCGTAAGGACAGTAGAGTCATTAAGTAGATTCACTTTTTTCTAATGGATTAAAGCAAACCACTTGGTATGATTGTTCCTTAGGTTAAAAAAAGCCGATAAAGATCGGTAGCCTTCGAAAATATCCCCTCTAAACCGGGAGAGGGAGGGTCAAAGAGGTGCTCCGCCCGGCGTTACTTCAAAAAATACGTATTACCACTCATTTGTAGCTACCAGGTTGAGTTTGGTATGGTTTTCGTATAAATCAATAACGAGGAATTCATTTCTGTATTTATTTTACATATATGTGCAATAGTTTTTTAAATAATCGCAAAAAATATAAAATTGTAATCACAAAAAAAAACCATTCGCAGCCTATATTTTTATTTATTTAAGAGACATATAAGTGTTAAAAAAATACCCAAATGTAGCCAGTTTAATGTTAATTTATAAAAAAATAACGTAAGTAGGGGTTTTTATTTAGAATTATGACACGAAAAAATGTAGAACCCGACGCAGCGGACGGATTATTTAAGAGAATGAAACTTTTTTATTTGAATCATATAATAGTTTTATGATCTAGTCCTTTTTATGATACCGAAGCGTTTATTTGCTTTTTAACATATTTTTTAATTTTGATAATTTGTGTTTTTTTAATTTTTTTCAGTAGGCAAAGAAATACGATTTTTAAAGATTTCCACGCAAAATCAAAACTATTGAAGCTGTAAGTTTAAAATTTTGCATAGATGATCTTCAGATATTTTGGAACCTCACCTAAATGCGGTGACACAGAGTTCCCATGGGAAAAAAATAAAGGGCGTCCATTTAATTTATATGTACTATCACGTTCATATATGGAGGCATAGTCAATACAAAACGCAGAAAACAAATCGCTTGCGGCTGCTCGTATACTCACACATGGACACAAATCAATATACCGCATACCCCACTACACTTGTTGCTCTGATAACAAGCATAATTTCACGACCCAAAGTATAAGCCTTGGTGGCGCAGCGGTAACACCGTCTGCCTGCTGTAGCGAGGCGCGGGATCGAGCCCAACTGTCGCCTAATAGCTATGACGTTTTGTTAGATATGTTTTGGTTTTCAAACATTTTTATAGTCATAGACCATACCATACAAAAATTGAATACAATGAAGTTAGTATAGATTCGTTCGGTTCGGTGTTCATGAGCAACCTGTTTGTCATTGCTAGATCATTTGCGAAGGTGCTCGTGTATTCTCACCGTATCGGCAGTTAACTGTGATTACTTTTTTCGACATGCATACAAATAAATATAAGTTTGCAGGAGAGGCAGCGTATTGTTGCGCTACACAATATATGATATGTTATATCCCAAATTGCTAATGAGACTGATCTTACTGTGAGTATCATAATGTTTACTTAATATTAACACTGTTTTTAAATTTATAATATATTTTGTGAACGTAAACATGTCATCAGAATGTTTAGCTTAACTATTTTAATGCAATTTATTAGTGGTGCATAGTTTTTGTTCCTTATTATATTAATCTTATTATTTTGGTTTTAGTGAAGGACCGTGCAATGTCAGGTGAATCGTTACGGAATGAGGGTAATGTGTAATCTCGGCCGCGCAGTGGACGCTCACGACTTATCAATCAATCACAGCGTATGGTGCAAAAGTATAAAAATAATGGATTCATACGGAAGATAAATGGAGTTCATCGATTTTAAGGCTTAACAAGTTTAATTAAATATTTTTATATGTGAAATTGTGATATTTATCTATAACTTATTATTTATTTATTGGTGGGGATCCTCGGGTGGGATATTATCTCGCTCAAAGGATATCGCTGGCGATACAGCGAGGAAACGCCGCCAGCGTAATGGGGACCTTTGGACGAGTAGCCACGAGCGAGAGGGGGTCTCGACAAAATGTGTTATTTTAACACATGTTTATTTTTAAATTTTTTGACATGTAATCATATTATTAATTAATATATTTTATAAACTATGTATCTACTGACTTTGTAGTGCAAGTTGAATTTAAATTTTTGTTGAGGTTAAGCTTCAATACTCTTTTCTTCAAGAAAACGAATCCTTAAGCTATAACCTTAATAAAACTCTATGTGATCAAGTAGCAGAAAAAAAAAAAGATTTTGTTAATAGGAAATAAAATTACCTAGTCGAATTTTATGTTTGTTTTATTCAAATACTTTATCACTGATACAATAATGTAAGATTATTATTATTAATGTAATATTATGTGTAAAAATAGTTGTCAATGCTTTAACAAACAAAAATGAAATACAAAAAGAAACTACTCAGCTGGGAATAGAACCGTAAACCGTTCACCCTGCTAGGACAGTGCTTATCCGCTGGATCATACTTAACGCTAGTAAGATCGACAAAATAAAGATACACTACATCATGCTTACATTACCGATTGTTTGATATGACTCAACAGCAGCGGTGAGTGGAGGACAGTGCAATGTTGGATGAATGCGTCCTACAAAAACTTCACCGAGGAGCCAAGAGATGTCGCTTAGCAAAATCATGTTCTTAGAGGAGGCTACAAGCTTGTGTGCGTGAGAAATCGTTTGAACTATGTTCAGAGGAATTTGAACTATGTTCAGAGGAACATAGTCCCTATTGCAATACGCTAAGTGGTTTAACTATGACTCCATTATTGAACGACACTGTACATTTGGTGTTTCAGTCGCAGCCCTCTATCTTTCAAACTATTATAGACAGCCAAATTTTTCCAAATTTTTAGGAAGTACGTATTTTGATAGCAACTATCGTAAAATATAATCAATAAAATTCAAAAACCTAAACTACAGTGGGGTACCCATACGACCAACGTACAAAATATAGTATTTTTGGAAAAATAATTGTTACTGATCTATTTCATAAACCATACAATATATATCCTTCAAAATTAGTACACATTGAAAACATACCTTACATTATTTAAAAAATATATTAAAACTGGCCAGATATGAGCCAAACTCAAGCAATAAAATTTTAAAGTCAATGTAAATAAAAACAGATTTTTTCACGGTTTTTTTTTTTAAATTTAAATATTTGCCAACGTTAACATCGCTAATACATAAGTAAACAAAGAATCTTCGAACTAAAAACTAAACGAGTACACAAATAAAGGCAAATACCACATTCGATGTTAAAAACACGTTTGTGTGTTACAATAATAATAGTACATTCTTTTACAAAATTAAAAAAGTTTTAATTGTTTCTAAGCTGCTGCATGACTTTCTTACGAAATTGTAGCAAAGAGACTTCAAAGAAATCAATGGCTTGGTGGTACTTATTTGCTAGGTTACTAAGACGCGCAACAGGAGAGTTGACGCCACGGACAGTCCTTCTAAAAGGAGCACTGAAAGGAGCGACGCTGGATCTGGGGAAATTGACTGGCATCCTAAAGTTAATTTGGCTGAGAAGTTGGGGACAGTCTATTTCATTACGGAGCAGTTTGTATAAAAATATTAGATCCAATAGTTGTCTACGCGCTGTGAGTGCTACTATGTTGAATCTATTTAGTCTTTTCTCGTAATAGATTTTTTTTCCCGATAGTCCACCTGGAAAGGAGAGGTGCCATAAAAAACGTTTCTGAATGCGCTCGAGTCTCAGAGAATGCACTGCGTAGTGTGGTCTCCAAACAACGCTACAATATTCTAAAATAATTCTGAAGTAGCTGTTTTATAAAAGAATCTTTGTCTTGGGAGAACGGAACACTTTACTATTTCGCATAACGAAACCCAACATTCTGTTGGCTTTTTTTATCACATTTTCAATATGCGGAACAAAAGTAAGTTTCCTATCTATTATTACTCCTAGGTCTTTCACTGTGTCCAACTCTGCCAACGGCTTGTTGTCGATACTGTATGTAAATGAAAGTTCTCTCAACTTCCGAGTGACCTTGATGTGTACACATTTATTAGAATTTAAATCCATCTTGTTTTTTAAGCACCAGCTACTCAGACGATTCAAATCTTCTTGAAGTAACATACAGTCTTCGAGTGCATTTATAGATTTTACAATTTTGAGATCATCAGCATATATGTATAAACGGTGTGGTATGGTATTGGTATGGTGTGGTATTGTAAAAACAATTAGGAATATCATTAATAAAAACATTAAATAAAATTGGTCCAAGGTGAGACCCCTGAGGTACCCCTGATGTTATGGAAACTACATTGGAACTGAAACCATTTACTACTACAAAGAAGCAGGGATTACTGAGGTAGGAACGAGTCCACTCCAGCAAACTTCCAGCAAGACCGTATGAAGAAAGCTTTTTCAGTAAAATTTGATGGGAGACCCTATCAAATGCCTTATTAAAATCGGTATATATTATATCCACCTGTTCGTTAGCATCTACGGACTTTGATAAGGATTCGAAAAATGTTACCAAGTTGGTAGTAGAAGACCTGCCTTTTGTAAAGCCGTGTTGATGGTCAGTCATGCTCTGCTTGAAGAAGTTTTGCAAATAAAGACAAATAAGAGCTTCAAATATTTTAGCAAAGCTGCTTAAGTTTTTGGTTATTTACTATGGAATTTGCGTTTATAGTAAGACGTGAGGCAAAAATGTTTAATAAAACGAAGACACATATATCAAAGGCACGGATATTAAAGTTTCAGAGTCATAGTATAAATAATAACAGTAATTCCAAGAAAAATAACCAGGTAAATGTCACAAATACAGTTCGAGTGAGAGGTTGTTTTATATATTTATTTTGAGTCCGATTCACTCTTGACTGTTATTCATATATTTTTTAACTAATGTAAAGTATGTTTTAAATGTGAACGAAGTTTAAGGTGTATGCATTACATTATTTTTGAAATAGAGCAGTAAAACAATTTGTAAAGGAAATGCGAAATTTTGGACGTTTCTCGTATGGGAACTCCATTGTGATATAGGTTTTTAGTGTTATTTATTATATTTTACGACAGTTACTATCAAAATACGTATTTCCTGAAAATTTGGACATACTGTTTATAATAGTTTGAAAGATAGAGGGCTGCGACTGAAACACCAAACGTACATATCAACTAGCGGACGCCCTACATTTTGTTCCCATGGGAACTCCGTGTAACCTCATTTAGGTAAGTTTTCACAATATCTGAACATCATTTATGCAAAATTTCAAACTTACAGCATCAATAGTTTTGATTTTGTATGTAAATCTTTGAAAATCGGATTTTTTTACCTACCGAAAAAATCTTCTTTTGTATGGGAATTCCTCGATACCAGATATAAATCAGATCGGTGAAATTTGTGGGTTAAGTATATAGGGTTTTTATGAAACATGTAATAAAAAATGTTTCACGAAAACCCTTTCAGTGGAACCGGGTTCCGAGGCTTTGACATTTTTTGGTCTTACGGCACTCCACTACTGGTCTTTGACACTGGGAAAACCCAAAAAAATAAAATTAATAAATAGATTAGAAAGCAAGTAAACACTTCGATATCATAAAAAGGACCGGATTATAAAATTATTATATGATTCAAATTTAAAAAGGTTACTTCTCTCAAATAATCCGTCCGCTGCGTCGGATCCTACATTTTTTTGTGTCATAATTCTATATGAAAACCCCTACTGTTTAATATTATAATTAAAATAAATTACTAAATGGAGAACGCAACCTAAAACTAATGCTTCAACTGGTTTGTAAACGCATCCTCACCCCCTCTCGCTCTCTTTTAAAACCATCGTTCATACAGTGTACTCGTGTTGCATAAATTAAATTAAATTCATCATAAATAGTGCGGGGTTTCTATTACAAACAGTATAAAACGTCCCCTAAGCAGAAACACTACATATTCACCAACATTTTGGTCCTTCGAGCCGGATTACCGTAAATATTCGTCAAAAATCATCCGACTCAACAGGCGTCGGAGTGAACTTCGTACAGATCATAAAATTATCTTTGGAATCCATCTTGAACTACTTTAGCGGGAAAGTGACAGTGACAGATCAATTGCACCTAACTTCACCATTGTTTATACTTTACGATTGAAAAATGTCCATCAAAGAGTTGACTGTCGCGCGTAGCGTGATAAAAGGAAAAATCACTCGACTTGTGAATTATATAGAAGATCTAGACCCTTCGAAGCCAAAAGAACTGGATAAAGCTGACATTTGCGTGAGAGAAGAGGAGCTAGACAAACTGATGGACAAATGGACCATTCGAGCCGGATTACCGTAAATATTCGTCAAAAATCATCCGACTCAACAGGCGTCGGAGTGAACTTCGTACAGATCATAAAACTCTCTTTGGAATCCATCTTGAACTACTTTAGCGGGAAAGTGACAGTGACAGATCAATTGCACCTAACTTCACCATTGTTTATACTTTACGATTGAAAAATGTCCATCAAAGAGTTGAGTGTCGCGCGTAGCGTGATAAAAGGAAAAATCACTCGACTTGTGAATTATATAGAAGATCTAGACCCTTCGAAGCCAAAAGAACTGGATAAAGCTGACATTTGCGTGAGAGAAGAGGAGCTAGACAAACTGATGGACAAATTTGACACCATACAATCCGAGATAGAAGCTCTGAAAGGTGAAACAGCAGAAAAATTAGCTGAACAAGAAGCATTAAGAGCAGCGATGGAGTCACGATATTACAATACTAAAGCCACTATAAAAAGACTTCTAAACAGTTGCTACTCTAATCAGGAAAAACCAATAATCAACAATAGTGCTACGGTCAAACTCCCGAAGCTGGAACTTCCTTCTTTTTCAGGAAATTTATAAGAGTGGCCAACATTCAAGAACATATTCATGTGCGCAATGGAAGCCTCCAAGGTTCCTGCCTTTCAACGTCTTCAATACTTAAAATCGTCTTTAAAGGGCGAAGCAGCCGCTTTAATTGGTTCGCTGCTGATAACTGAGGACAATTATGAAAAGGCTTTAGAAATATTAACAACCAGGTATGAAAATCAAAACATAATAGTTAACTATCATTTAAAAAAAATTATGAACTTTCCTACTGTTACAAAATTAAATTTAATAAATTTTCTTAATGTTTTACAACAGAGTCTGGATTCATTAGAAGCTTTAGAAATAGATGTAAAGTCTTGGGACATCTTATTAGTATACATAATTACACAAAAGCTTGATAATTCTCTGAGAGCATCCTGGGAATTGAACAGAAAAGATAGTGGTATACCGCATATGAAGGAGCTGGAAGAATTCCTTAACTTTAGAGCTACTGCTTTAGAATTAATTAATGATAAGAATGGTTAACGAAATAATCAAAAGCCAAACACAAAATTGGCTCATGTTTCATCTGCAAATAGCCTTGATACATTGGAATGCGTACTATGTAAAGCTTCACATTTTTTGAATAAATGCCCTAACTTCCTTGAAATGACAGTTGAAGACCGTATTGAATTTATCAAATCAAATAAATTGTGTTATAATTGTTTACAGCCATATTATGCCAAGCACAAGTGCTCAAAAAGAACGTGTAATGCATGCCATGGAAAACATCACAGCTTGATACATCTTACTAACCCTCCCCCTAAAAAGGTAATTACTAATAATATTAATTCTCAACTACAGTCCACTACTCAGCCCACACATTCAACATATACAGTACATGCTTCTAATACTATTGAACCTACACAAACAATATATACAGAACAGTCACCCCACAAAGTCCATACAACATACCCCACAAATGGTGCCGAGTTCACTGAACCCTAACGCTAACATAAACTTACATGCTAAAATAAATCAACAGCCACACATCCAAAATCAACATACATACAGCATAAATAACATACCAAACAATAACATAACCTCAAACATACATCAACAACAGAAACAACAGTTAAAAAATACAACTAACGACTACATTCCACGCACACAGCATACACATACTACTCCTTCCCCAGTTTGCATGTCCAACACAAATGTCAACCAAATATTATTGTCCACAGCAATTGTACAAATACAAGATTCAAGTGGTAACTGGCACAATGCAAGAGCTCTTCTGGACTCGGGAAGTGAGGTTAGCATTGTGACTCACAGACTAGCGACTCAACTTAACAGCAGATTAACTATATCATACAAGGAATAGGAGAATCTGGTAAGCAAACACAGTTGTGTATTCATACAAATATTGCCTCACGATTGTCCAATTTTAGTGCCAACTTAAAGCTTATTGTAATGGATAAAATTACTGTTCCAATTCCACACAACCACATTAACATTAATATGCTGAACATTCCTATACAACAACAGAGAACACTGGCAGATCCTACATTCTATATTCCAGGGGATATAGATATGCTTATAGGAGCTCAATTGTTCTACTCACTCTTACTTGAGAACAGAATCAGTCTAGGTCCTAATAAACCTTACCTTATAGAATCAGTTTTAGGCTGGATAGTATCAGGTTCGATACCATCACATGCTATAGACACAAACACACATGAGCATCATTCAATCAGTTTACACCTTATAAATCAGCATACAACACATGACTTAATACAAAAATTTTGGCAACAGGAAGAGATACAACCTAAAAGTTTACTTACTCCAGAGCAACAGTATTGTGAAAAACTTTTTTTAGACACAACAGTACATACAGAGACCGGTCATTTTAAAGTGGTTATGCCGATGAAACAAGATGAAATTTGTCAGATTGGAGAGTCTTTCAACTCAGCCTATAGAAGTCTACTCATATTAGAATCAAAATTCAAATTACACAAGTGGACCACAAATGAACCAAAAATTCTAGACACAAAGGAAACAGGAAGTTCATCATATGAATTTGAATAAAATAATGAAGTCAAAACTTTAGGTATCAGATGGTTACCGCATACAGATATACTTAGTATTTCAGTACCAAATCCCAAAGATATTAAGTACACAAAAAGAGCAGTTTTATCAATAATAGCCCAAATATATGATCCATTAGGCATTCTTTCACCTACCACTATACAAGCAAAAATTTTTATGCAAGATATCTGGAAACTACAGTTAAATTGAGATTCTATTTTACCTAGAGACTTACAAAAAACATGGAAAGATTTTTACAATGAACTATCACACTTAAAAGAAATTAATATTCCTAGATATTATTTCACAGACTTACCTTCAGACATTTCCCTAATAGGATTCTGTGACGCTTCACAGAAGGCGTATGGTGCATGTCTCTATCTCAGAGCCACCTACCCTAACAAGCAACCAAGTTGTTCACTTGTTACCGCAAAGACTAAAGTAGCACCAATCAAGACACAATCACTACCACGCTTAGAGTTGTGCGGTTGTCTATTGCTAGCAAGACTTGTTCAAAGATTTTTTCAGGCTTTTCAGGACAAGTTCAAAACTAATAACACTCATCTCTTTACAGTCTCACTCATTGTCCTTCATTGGATCAAATCACCTTACAAAAAACTGCACACATATGTTAGTCATAGACTTATGGAGATCATAGAACTGACAAGGTCAGAAATGTGGAATTACATTAACACAAAAACTAACCCAGCGGACTTGTTGACGCGAGGAGTACCTGTTCATAATTTACAGCAGCTGTCATTGTGGTGGCATGGACCTGAGTGGCTCACGGACAGTCCAGACACCTGGCCTGTTCCACTGCCTGACTGCTCAGATCTCATTTCTATAGAGGAACACACACACTCAGTTTCCGGACACCTCACGCAGAACCAAAATTCATACTTTTACACATACTTCCAAAAATTTTCAAATTTTAACAGATTGACTAGGATAATAGCTTACATCTTTAAATTCATTAACAAGGTAAAAAATAACACGCCTTTAAGTTCATATTTAACAACATCAGAATTAAAACATGCTCATGATTTTATTATAAAAGAAATTCAATTGAAACACTATTCTAAAGAAATAAAAGAACTTCAAAATAGAAACACAGATGCTAATAAGAATAAAACTAAAGATAATTCATAAATTTTAAAGATGAGCCCATTACGTAAACTAAATCCAATTTTAGATCAGTATGGACTACTAAGACTAGGAGGTCGTATACACAACTCAGACATCCCATACAACCACGCACATCCGATCATTCTACCACAGAAAGAACACATCACAACCATCATCATAGAACAATACCATAGAAACTTATTACACTCAGGCATACAAAACACACTATGCAACTTAAGACTGTAGCAAGAACACATTACCTCACCAACACATTGAAAACATACTACACCTCCGAAGACGCTGCACACGGCACCAGGCCACCAACGAACCAATCCCGAAGACTTTTGCACACGACACCAAACCACCAGCGAGCGGCCGACGAGTATAAAAGCAGCCCCGCAGCCGAACACATCATCAGTAGCTCGCGAGTTACTTAAGCGATAGCGCCAGCAGTCCTTTAGTAACTTGATTAGGCCCAAGAGTGCGATAGCTCCCGCAGTCCACTCCAAGGCAGTAAGGTTAGGAGATGCGATAGCGCCAGCAGTCCATCTCTGACACCTCTGAGCATAGGCACCATCCGTGCAACTTTATTCTTTTCTTTTGGCCAAACCCTAAGGCGTCAGTCAAATAAGGCTCCCCGATACAATCAATCCACTGCGTGGAAACTGATGGAAACCTCTGTACTGAGCGTAGATTGAATGCAAATAAACCGGCGAACATAAATTAGCGTTTCTTCTTACCCTCCACCACCTTTAACCGTGGATCTACCTCCACAAGACTGAAATATTGGCCAATCAATGGGCGCAATGAAGTAAAAAAGACAGGTGTGTTCGCTGTATCAGGTTTAGTGCGCGTGTCTGTGAGCAGCAAATGGCTGGCCTCCCCTCCCCTAGAGTCTCTTTAGTACGACCATTCCTACATGTGGGAGTCGATTTTAGTTGAGCTATCTACATTCGTAGCTCTATGGGTAGAAATTGTAAATATGTAAAAGGATACATATGTTTATTCGTATGCTTATCCACAAAAGCACTCCACCTTGAATTGGTAAATGATCTGTCACTTCAGGCATTTATATGGGCATTAAAAAGGTTTATTGGCCGAAGAGGAGTTTGTCAATGCTTATACTCAGATAATGCAACTAATTTTAGGGGTGCTCACAGTGAATTAAAGGACTTATTTTTGATGTTTAAGAATGATGCTTTATATAGTCAAGTCATAAACTTCTGCAATAGTAACTCTATAGAGTGGAAGTTCACCACCCCTCTAGCAAGTCACATGGGAGGACTATATGAGGCAGGCATTAAGTCAGTTAAAATGTTATTAAAACGTCATTTACATACTACTAGACTTACTTATGAATGTTTGTATACAACATTGGTTCAAATAGAATCAATACTAAACTCAAGGCCTCTTTGTCCATTGAAAGATGTACCAGATAATGAAATTGTGTGTCTAACACCAGCACATTTTTTGATAGGAGTCCCTATAACGGATATTCCAGAACCTAATTTGTTAGATAAGCCAGAGAATAGATTAAATATTTATCAAAAGATTGTTAAAATCAAGCAAAGGTTTTGGTATCAATTTTATCAGAATTACTTGTCTGAACTTCAGCCAAGGAGCAAGTGGTTGCAGATTAAAGAAAACGTAAAAGTTAATGATATAGTTATTTTAAAAGATGAAAGCACACCACCTTCTTGTTGGCCGTTGGGAAAAGTTATTATTGTATATAAAAACACAAAGGATGGATTGGTAAGATCCGTTGTAGTCAAAACCTCAAAAGGAGAGTACACAAGACCGATTAACAAGCTCATTCTGTTACCCTGTGAATAAATTCTCTAAGTATCAACCTGTATTTTGCAATTTATTTACACTTTTTTTTTTTTTTTTTTTTACCAGCCCATATACGTCCCCACCGAGGGGCACGGGCCTCCCTTCGAAACAATTTACACTTAATTTTTTAATTTATTAGATTTCAGTTTAGAACCTATGATTCATAAAAAAAATTAATATAAGTTCATTGAGTTTGTTTAAATATAGTTATAGAAAAAAAAAGTCAAGTTCAGAAGAAGAAAGTTTAATTTATGTTCAAGTTTGTTTACAGAAGAATAAAGTTTAAGTTCATTACATTTAAAGTAATAAGGTGTTATTTCGTTAAGCCTAAGAGACAACAAATAGAGTAAGATATAAGCTACAATATATTTACAATTAAATAAGTTAATATTTTAAAACTTTTGCTATTGTTTAAAAATAGTAATAGGTTACTTGTAATTATAAAATATTTTACAGTGATAATGTTAACTTCGTAAGGAGGGGCGAGAATGTTTAATATTATAATTAAAATAAATTACTAAATGGAGAACGCAACCTAAAACTAATGTTTCAACTGGTTTGTGAACGCATCCTCACCCCCTCTCGCTCTCTTTTAAAACCATCGTTCATACAGTGTACTCGTGTTGCATAAATTAAATTAAATTCATCATAAATAGTGCGGGGTTTCTATTACAAACAGTATAAAACGTCCCCTAAGCAGAAACACTACATATTCACCAACACCTACTTATGTTAATTTTTTATAAATGAACATTAAACAGGCTACATTTTATATTTTTTTATCACTTATATATCTCTTAAATGAAAAAATATAGGCTGCGAAAGGTTTTTTTTTGTGATTACAATTTTATATTTTTTGCGATTATTTAAAAAACTATTGCACATATATGTAAAATAAATACAGAAATGAATTCCTCGTTATTGATTTATACGAAAACCATACCAAACTCAACCTGGTAGCTACAAATGAGTGGTAATACGTATTTTTTGAAGTAACGCCGGGCGGAGCACTTTTTGACCCTTCCCCTCCCGGTTCAGATGGGATATTGTCGAGGGCTACCGATCTTTATCGGCTTATTTTAACCTAAGAAACAATCATACCAAGTGGTTTGCTTTAATCCAATTTCCGAAACTCAACTCATTTTTTCCCGCTTACTGACTCTACCTTGTTTGTTTTTATTACATATTGTATTAATAATTATGTCATATAAATATTGTATTGTACCCAACTGTAGTAATACAAGTGTTAAATCGCCGTTCAAAGTATTTTTCAAGGTGCTAAATGATTCTAAAAGGCGTAATAAAACGGATGTCTGTTATGAAAAAGATTAGTTCCAATAGGATCTATTTGCGTGAGTAGGTAATTTTTTTTTCATAGTATTAAGCATGAATGGGTTGAGTACTTAGCTTTTTAGAATATATCTACTTGTAAAGTCAACAGCACATTAGGTTACCACAAGCTTTCAGATTTCCCCAATGGATCGTAAACTCTAATGCTTGGAGATAAAATTGAAATCGTTCACTTAATGTAACAAAAAGTCAATGATTTCAAATATTTGGCTATTTTTATTAAAAGTATTGATGATTCAACTCTGTAGTAATGCTCTCACATCTATTCATGAACATGTGAGAGCATTACTACCGAGCTGAATCATCAATACTTTTAATAAAAATATTCATGAATATTCATGTATAATCATGTATTCATGAACCAAACGCAAACAAGAAAAGCCTCACTTAAAAGTAAGGCCAACTAGAAGAAATAAAGAATGTAAACACGCTTTCAGGGGTTCTAAACACTTAGATTTGAATATATTATAATACAAATTTTGAACTCCGTATTTTATTCACAGTACATTTGTCGCCATCTCTTTTAAGTTGGACATTTCCAATAGCGTCGTCTCCGTAACCTTCTCGACCTGCAGGGGTATTCAGGAACGTTCGACTATCGAGAACGGATCAAAATTCGATCCGTTTTCGAATGCCTTCGACTCACTGTATTCTACAGCGTTCGGCTCGATCCGAATGTCAAATTTGACATTCGAATTCGGATCGAAATTCGGAAAAGTTCACGATTGCTTGTGAGCATTCGACTTACACTTGTAAATAAACATTTTGTGATAGAATCAAGCTAAAATGCAGTTTTACGTAGCAATACGAGTGAGAAATAAAGAAAAAGCAAAACAAGGACCGGAGACAATGTCTTCCAACATGGAGATAAGAGATTTTTCTAATACTTTTCAAGATACCAATTTTCAAAAAATATATCATTTAAAAGTCGCTTCCTAGCGAATACTTTGTTGAATATTTGTAAACATATTATCCACCGACCACCGAGATATTAGCCATTCCCGTTGAATCCAAAGTAAGTGTGTATAGTTGGTGTAATTTAAAATACAGATTCTTGCCTTTATTTTCACAAGATACAGAGGCATCGGAGACTCCTTATTAATCAAAAATTGTGGTAAGATCTTGTTACAATTAGTTTTTAATTTCTGCTTTCAGCTTCTTACAGCCTTGCACTTTCTGTGATTTCATAGCATTCACTATCAAGTAGGAAATGTTTTGTTAAAAATAAGATTTGCTTATCTGTGTAATTCTTTATCCTTACTTATTACTATTATAAATGCGAAAGTAACTCTGTCTGTCTGTCTGTCCGTCTTTCACGCCTAAACTATTGAACCGATTTTGATGAAATTTGGTACAGAGATAGATTAGAGCCTGAGAAAGGTCATAGGCTACATTTTATCCCACAGTTGGGCACGATATAATCTGTAGTCCACGCGGACGGAGCCTCGGGTGGAAAGCTAGTTACTTATAATTAACTTTATATTTAAATTGCCTTCATAGAAATAAAATAACTAGGTATATGTACCAATACACAAATTTTCACAGTATTCAGGCTACCCAACCTAGCCTGATGACCTCGATTTCGCAGGCTGACATGAACAGTCCTGAAGAAAAATTTCATAAAGTGCACATGAAGTCCATAAACTGCATAGAAAGGTATTTGGAGTATTAAAAGGCCTAGGCATTGTTTTACAATTAAATTTAAATCACTCCATAGTTATTGGGCTGACTGGGCAAATATAAATCACAAACACGACATGTAAAATGCTCATAATACTTATTTCTTAAGTCTCGAGGTAAATAGTTCTGTGGGCACTTATGCTGATACAGAGGGCCGCACATCAACTTACCCTTGCGTGTGTGAGAAATATTAATAAAAGATAAACTCACCAGGTGTTGCAAAAATACAGTATCAGAAGCGAATCGCTTTAAATAGGTCTGTTATTGGGTAAATAGATAGTAAAATTCAATAAAATTTTAAAATATTATTTATTTATACTATTTTTTTCAATATTCACTAATTAGGGAAATAAAAATGTGAAAGTACTATGACTATCAAAAAGAAATGAGGCCTTATTGCTAACTACAATCATTTTAATAGACCAGCAACACAAAATAACAAGCACAATGCTATCAGCATTTTAAGACGGTCATTAAAGTACCTAGTATTAAATCCTGCTTTATCACTATAAAGAATAAAATAACATAACCCATATAAAAGCAATTAAAACGAAAATGAATATTACAAAGACACTGAACTTACGTGATGTCTGCTCCGTCTCCAGTTCACCAAACACAATGTCTCGTAAACGACGACGTGGAAGTCTTCTCGAGCGCCGGAGGGGCGCTCGGGGAAGCCGCATCGGGGCGAACCCCATGGCGGCGAAAATCTGTCGCGGCCTATGAAAATAGGCCGGTCATTGGGACTGCCTCTGGCCCTACATGCGTGTAGGGTGAGGGGACTATTCTGTTCTTCCCGACAGGGAAGGCAAGAGCGCACCTTCGGCTGTCGTAGGGAGCATTTTGGGGGGACGCGGGCGGGCGGGAAGAGGCGACGCTACCATACAATGGCTACGCCGACGGTTCCCGCCCATCCGCTGTCTGTCAGGTAGGTCTGTCACTGGGGCCCTCTCACACGGCCCTGTGGTTGGAACACAACGCGTAACGTGTGAGAGTGACCCATTCATCGGTCATGCAACCATCAGCGGCCGTCGGCCCGCTACAGTTACATGACCGAGTTGGAATGTCGAGGGGGAAGTAAGGGGGATCGATTTCACGTTTAATAAGGGTACCAGATGGTAGTGAAACGGGAAGTGGGAAAGAGATGCGATTGGTGGTGCGGGCAAGGAGTTCTTTTCCCGCTGTGAAGTCCAGCCTCCCTGTTGTTTTTTTCCAATCAAGGGAGGGAGGGACTGTAGTATTCTTCTTTTCCTGTATTTTAGTTAGTTTCTATTTCTTGTTTTATTTGTTTACATTGTATTTTGCATTGTCACAGCGGTCATGTCATTAGTCTGTCATATAGACGTTGACATTGAATTCTATGTCTTTGGTTACTCTCTGCCTTTGGTTGATGGCATCATTCCTTGTCGTTGGCGTCTAAACCATTGACATAGAATGATGGTTCAACCGTGATTCATATTGTCTTTGGTATTTGCCACCTATTCTTGTCAATCTTGACTTCTATTTGAATTTGAAATCAAAATTGGAAATCGTGAGTTTCGCGAACGATTTTCTGTTTACCTTTTGACGGCTGAATTTTAAAAGGTCAGTCTTCCTTCATCTCTCACGTGGGATAGAAGGACAGGACAGCTACCATACTGTCTCAAGGCCTCCCTGGGCCGCAGCACGGCCCAGGGACTTTGCCCAGGCGCGAACCCTACGCTACAACAGTACTCGTCATCTAGTATTTTTCCCTAAAGTGGTAGGCGCGTGTGAACTCACTCCACAGTTCCCCCTTCTGCCACCGCACCTCGCGTGGGGGCTCTCGATAACTCCAGCCTCCTCGTACCTCCGGTTGGAAGCCG
Source organism: Aproaerema taeniolella (assembly GCA_949987775.1). Lineage (NCBI taxonomy): Eukaryota > Metazoa > Arthropoda > Insecta > Lepidoptera > Gelechiidae > Aproaerema > Aproaerema taeniolella. Next base: position 6,823,003 of record OX465270.1, read on the forward strand.
TGAGGGTAACTCCAGCCTCCTCGTACCTCCGGCTGGAAGCCGTGAGGGCAGTCTTAACCTGCCTCCGGCGAGGAGCCGTGAGGGCAGCCTTCTCTTGCCTCCGGCGTGGGCCGTGAAAATCTGCTGCAGTCGCCACCTCGAGCGCCGAGTAACCGGCGTAGCACCATCAAGACCTCGTTCTCCTGGCTTCAGCTACGTCGTGCCTACTTAAGTCGAACTCTTGTTTCCCTCAGTTACCTATAACTTGCCAGTGACGTTAGGGAGGCAGGACCCAAACTTGTACCGTTAGGCCTTATATAAAATACATCTGTTCTCTTGTATCTACTCTCTTTCTCTTACTACCACTAACCTTTCACTCGATCTTACCCTACCTACGTCTAGGGTGTTATATCTATAGGACCCTCGACGTAGCCTACCTTGACTACTGTTCACTAGGTCCTTACGGCTCCGCTGTAAGGCTCAGTGCAACATTACATTTGGCGCCCAACGGCTTCTCACCCCTGGTTCTCAAAATTCTAAAACACCACTTCTTCTAGTGGCATTAAAGACATATCAATACTATACACTTTATTAGGACTTTTTATTAGGACACTTTTATTTATCTCAGGCTCTCACTATCATCACTCAATTAGATACCTCTTCTATAAAGGTACTCGCTTTCCCTCTTCAGAGGACCGAACCTCTTTCCCTTTTCAGAGGACGGAACCTCTTTCCCTCCTTAGAGGACCGACCCTCTTTCCCTCCTCAAAGGACCGACCCTCTTTCCCTCCTCAGAGGACCGACCCTCTTTCCCTCCTCCGAGGATCGACCCTCTTTCCCTCCTTGGAGGACCGTCCCTCTCTACCTCCTCAGAGGGCGACACTCTTTACCTCCTCTGAGGGCGACACTCTTTACCTCCTCTGAGGGCATCCCTCTTTTCCTCCTCAGAGGGCGACACTCTTTACCTCCTCTGAGGGCGACCCTCTTTACCTCCTCTGAGTGTGACCTCCTCTTTTCCCTCTTCTCATCTTATAATATTCCCTCTTTGCCCTCATCTTATAACATTCCCTCTTTGCCTCCTCACATAACATACCCTCATTTCTTTCACATACGACATACTAACCCTAGCTAATTATTTTATTCTCTTTACTGAGGAACTCCCTCCCTTTACGTTACTGGCTCTATACTTGTAATCTAGTTGTAATTCTTGTAGTAGTTTTAATCTAGTTTATATTGTAGTTATTTAGTACAATTTTTACCATTTTATTTTTACTAACAATTTTTACTAATACGAATAATTTTATCTGATTGCTTAACAACCTTTAATAATTTTAGCTTATAATTTTGTGAAATCTAATCCCAAATTACTCGATCGACTTGTTGACTACAACTGTGACTCAATTGATCTATTAAATTTTATTACCTATTGTTTTACTTAGACTTACCTCTCTACTGTAAACTACCTCTCAACGTCACTATGGCTCGTCTTATCAACTTTAATTTACTGAATAAAGCAGAAGCCGAATATGAGGTTAAGATCCGTAATGAGGAACCTGCATCGACGGTCTCTAATCTACATTCTCAGCTAAAAATATTGTCCAACTCTCTACTGTTCTTGATCAACTCTTAACTAATCTTGATCCATTGGATGGCATTTTTAAATCACATTTTCTCTAAACTTCAGTGAATTGACATCGACAGCTGTGACTATGACTCATCTTCTCTCGATTAATTTCTGCCAGGTATGAATATACCACTTGTAAATTTTGTAAATATTATCGGGTATTTTCTATACTCTGTTTTCCTTTCTTAACTTCGATTTCAGCTCCTTCAGGTTTCCTTTGGCATAATCTATGTTTGTTCCTATACTTTCTTTTCTGGAGCGGCTGACAACTCCTTAAATAAGCCCTTGTCATATCCTTTTTATATCTCTTGGAGCGGTTGACAACTCCTTAAATAAGCCCTTGTCATATCTTTTTATATCTCTTGGAGCGGTTGACAACTCTTTAAATAAGCCCTTGTCGTATCTCCTTTATCTCTTGGGATAGGTTAACACTTGCCTCCTTAAGAAGTCACTGTACTTCTCTTTTTAACCTACCACGGTAGACCGATTGGACTGCTTATCGTTGGTTTGGGTGTTTCTTTTCTGAAGTTTAGTATCCTTTCGTTAGAGAAGTTTTGTAGCTACAGAAACTAACTTCCTATTTTCTATTGGGTTTTCGCATAGAGCGGCTGACTACTCTTTAAATAAGCCTACAGTCCCGCCTCTTTATAGGCAAGAGCGGCTGACGACTCTATAAATAAGCCTATTGGTCATGTATATCATCTTTTGAAGCACTATCTCCGGAGTACGCGTCATTGAATGTGAACCGTACCCCAACTAATGTTAGTGTGAAGTATGTTTGCTGATGAATATATGATAGTGTATGTGAGTGGGAATTTTGCTTCCCGAAATTTAGCACAAAAATTTTTCTCTGAAGTCGAAAAATTTTCCGGGGTTTCTGGGGTAATGTAGTATTCTTCTCTTCCTGTATTTTAGTTAGTTTCTATTTCTTGTTTTATTTGTTTACATTGTATTTTGCATTGTCACAGCGGTCATGTCATTAGTCTGTCATATAGCCGTTGACATTGAATTCTATGTCTTTGGTTACTCTCTGCCTTTGGTTGATGGCATCATTCCTTGTCGTTGGCGTCTAAACCATTGACATAGAATGATGGTTCAACCGTGATTCATATTGTCTTTGGTATTTGCCACCTATTCTTTTCAATCTTGACTTCTATTTGAATTTGAAATCAAAATTGGAAATCGTGAGTTTCGCGAACGATTTTCTGTTTACCTTTTGACGGCTGAATTTTAAAAGGTCAGTCTTCCTTCATCTCTCACGTGGGATAGAAGGACAGGACAGCTACCATACTGTCTCAAGGCCTCCCTGGGCCGCAGCACGGCCCAGGGACTTTGCCCAGGCGCGAACCCTACGCTACAACAGTACTCGTCATCTAGTATTTTCCCTAAAGTGGTAGGCGCGTGTGAACTCACTCCACAGTTCCCCCTTCTGCCACCGCACCTCGCGTGGGGGCTCTCGATAACTCCAGCCTCCTCGTACCTCCGGTTGGAAGCCGTGAGGGTAACTCCAGCCTCCTCGTACCTCCGGCTGGAAGCCGTGAGGGCAGTCTTAACCTGCCTCCGGCGAGGAGCCGTGAGGGCAGCCTTCTCTTGCCTCCGGCGTGGGCCGTGAAAATCTGCTGCAGTCACCACCTCGAGCGCCGAGTAACCGGCGTAGCACCATCAAGACCTCGTTCTCCTGGCTTCAGCTACGTCGTGCCTACTTAAGTCGAACTCTTGTTTCCCTCAGTTACCTACAACTTGCCAGTGACGTTAGGGAGGCAGGACCCAAACTTGTACCGTTAGGCCTTATATAAAATACATCTGTTCTCTTGTATCTACTCTCTTTCTCTTACTACCACTAACCTTTCACTCGACCTTACCCTACCTACGTCTAGGGTCTTATATCTATAGGACCCTCGACGTAGCCTACCTTGACTACTGTTCACTAGGTCCTTACGGCTCCGCTGAAAGGCTCAGTGCAACATTACAGGACACAATGGTAAAATTGCGAGCCTATTCTGCTTCCCATGGCCCACCCCCGCGTTCGCAGTTGGGTCGCCGCCATGGGAAGCAATATGGGACGGGTGGAAGCCTGGTGGAGCCTTGCAGCCGTCTTGCCACAGGGCTAGAGACAAACTGCCCAGCTCCACCTCGCCCACCTTGATCTTGAGTGGAGGGATCTACGGGCAATAGAAATGGTGCCCCCCCCGCGGCCTCAACCCTAAGGGAGGTCGAGCGGGGTGGTATCTTCGTCGTCTTGGTGGTGTTTCTGCCTCGCGCTCTCGACCCGGGGGGGTCGGGCGAGGCAGAACGATGTCATTCCGGGGGTGCGTCGAATCCGGTGGGAGGCTGCCTCGCGCCCTCAACCCTAGGGGAGGTCGGGCGAGGCAACTTGGAGTCCAGTTCAGGAGTGGGTCATGTCCGATGGTGACGCTGCCCCGCGCCCTCAACCCTAGGGGAGGTCGAGCGGGGCAGCGTGGCGTCTGTGTTGGGGTGGGCTTCATCAGCGGGTGGCGGAGTTAGCTCTCGGGGGAGAGCTCTGCTTCGTCTATCGGGGGGCCTGGCGTGGAGAGGCGCGATTCCGCGCAGATGTTCGTGCGCGGAATTATCCGCCCGATCGAACATGCCCCGCGCCAACCTGGTGATGAAGTCGACTAGTGGCTCGAAGTGGAGGTCGCGTTTGATCACGTCATTGCGCACGTAGCGACCGGCATTCACAATTGTGCGGAGTGTTAGGTTTTCTTGGGCTCTAAGGCGGCGACGATGAGATTCGCTTACGAGCGCGTACCATGCTGGGGCTGCGTACGTAAGACTTGACCTTATGTAGGTCTTATAGACGGCTAATTTGGTTTGAAGGGGTAGCTTGGAGGCGAAGATTGGGCGCAGCTTTGCGCGTGCTACCTTCGCCTTGATGATGGTCTCGTCGACGTGGGCGCGCATGGTGAGCCGGCGGTCTACTGTGACCCCCAGGTGCTTCACCCGCTCAGCCCACGGAACTGCTACCCCTTTCAAAGTAAGCTGGGGAGGCGCGATTAACCACAGGCCAGTTACCATGGCCTGTGTTTTTGCGACGTTGACCGCCATCCTCCATTTTTCGAGCCATTGTGGTAGGGAGTCTAGGGTAGGCTACATCTTCGCTGCGGCGTGGGCCCGGCGATACGACGACGCGATGTACGCCGTGTCGTCCGCGAAGAGTGCAAGCGTGACGTCACCTACCACTGGGATGTCATTGGTGTAAAGGGAGTAGAGTGCGGGGGACAGGCAGCTACCCTGCGGGACACCGGCGCGGACGGGGCGCTCGGTGGAGGTTGCGTCCTCTACCGCAACCTGAAACCTCCTGTCGCGCAGGAAGGAGGCGATCACATCGATGAGGCGGCGGGGGGCGCTCGACAGTGACAGCTTGTACAGCAGCCCCTCATGCCATACTCTGTCGAACGCCTTCTCCATGTCCAGCATCACTACTACTGAGTACTCACGCTTGTTATGGTTGGTGGCCAACAAGTGGAGCACTCGGGTGAGCTGGAGGGTGGTCGAATGGGCCGGCCGGAATCCGAACTGTTCGGGCCGCGGGGTGATGTGAGGTTCCAGGTGACGGAGCAGGAGTCTCTCGAACACCTTGGAGAGCGTCGTAAGGAGGGTGATGGGCCTGTGGTTTTGTGGACGTTTGGGGTCCTTACCCGGCTTAGGCAGCATGATTACGCGGCCCAGCTTCCACGTCGACGGAAAGCATCCGGTTCGCATGATGCCGGTGTACAAACGCGCGACTGCCGCCACCGCCTTAGGCGGCAGGTGGCGGAGCGCAGCGTTTGTGATACGGTCAGGGCCGGGGGCTTTCCTTGGCTTCGTCCGCAGGGCCCTCGCTGCACCTGGCCGGGCGAGAAGACGACCGGATCCTCACGGGGGCCCACTGGTGCTGCGAAATACTCCCTTAGGTGTTCTAGGATGTTCTGCTCGTGTAGGGTGTCGGTGCAGGGGTTCGGCGAGAACTGTTCTTCCAGCGAATTGGCGAACAGTTCTGCTCTGTCGGCTGCTCTGTATCTCAGTTGGTTGTTCCTGTCAAGCAGCGGCCTTACCGGTTCCGGTTCCGAGGACAGCTGCTTGCACAACCGGTGAACAGACGGGACGCCCCCTTCTTCCACTTCCAGAAGGTGTTGGTCCCATCGGGCTGTGGCGTTGTCGACGAGCTCAGCCTTTACCCTCTCTACCAAGGATTTGAGAGCAGGGCATCGGGTTCGCTGCCAGTCGCGTCTCAGGGCGCGCTTCTCAGCTAGGAGTGCTTTAATTCGCTGCGAGAGAGGGGAATACCTCTCTCCCGAGCGAGTTGGCTGAGAGGATGTTAGAATCGCGCCCTGAATCGCCGTGGTCAGCTCATCCACTGCTGCGTCGACGTCTGCTGGAGTGGAGACCGGTCTGGGCTGTATGGTGGCCGAGAGTGCGTCAGCGTACTTCTCCAGACCGGGCGGAGGTCCACGATGCACAGGACGGGTCGATGGTCGGACGGGAGGTCCGGCATTACCTCCAGTGTGGGTGGTGCATGCAAGCCTCCCAGGCAATCATACTGGTGGTCCAAGGCGTCCTGCATGAGGCGGCGTCCGTTGGGGCAGGTGGTGGTTGAATTCCAAGCAAGGTGCTTGGAATTCAAATCGCCCGCCAGCAGAGTAGAGTGGGAGGACGGCAGTAAGCTGCGCACTTCCCCAGGCAGTAGGGGGACTTGTGGCACCTTGTACGCGGCGTAGAGCCGGAGGTCGCCGCTGCCGGTGTGGACGTCGACCCCCAACGCGTAGAGGGACGCCAACTGGGAGTGGGGGACCGGCTGGTGAACTACCCGGCGGTGGACGAGTATCATCAACCTTCGATAGGCCTTGCCGAGGGGAGACACTTCGTCCTTGCGGTAGGCCAGGTAGTTTGGAACCTTGAAAAGCTCCCGTGAGCTCAGGTGGGTCTCGCTAATTAGCGCTATGTCGATATCCTGCTCGCGGAGGAAGTTCGCGAGCAGGCGCCGCTTTGTCGACAAGGATTGGGCGTTCCAGTAGACCAACCTGAGCTTACTGTCCATCGGTTCTGCCGGTCTGCGTGGCTGTCTTGGAGGCGGACCTACTGTCGATGCACTCATTGAGTAGCCTTAGCGCTAACTCAATTTTTGCATCGACAGTTAGGTCCGGGCTGACCTCTATAGGTGTTGCGGTGGAGTGGGCGGGCGGCGCCTAGGCGGGCGGTGCCTGGGCGGGCGGTGCTCGGGCAGGAGCCCGTGTGGGCTGGGCTCTTGTCGGCTTTGCATGGGCGGGCTGCTGTTGGGCGGACAGCGCCTGGGCGGGCTGCGCCTGGGCGGGCTGCGCCCGGACCGGCTGCGCCTGGGCGGACTGCGCCTGGGTCGGTTGCGCCCGGGCGGACTGCGCCTGGGCGGGCTGAACTCTGTTTCTGCCCCCACGCTTCCTCTTCCTGCGGGGGGCGGTGAGCTGCGGGACGGCTGTTGCGTTGCGCCTCGGCGGGCCATTTGCCGGCGCCATCAGCGATGACGGCGCCGCCTCCTCGACTTGAGGGCAACTCACCGCAGCGCGGGTAGTAGGGCCTAGGCGGGCCACAGTCCCGGCCTTCTTGTAGCGCGACTCGCGCTTGAAGACCGGGCAGGAGGTGTGGTTGGCGGGGTGCTGGCCTCCGCAGTTCGCGCAGGTCGGCGGGTCCTCGCGGGGGCGCGGGCAGTCGGCGGCGGCGTGCGGGCCTCCGCAACGCACGCACGCGATGGGGCGGTGGCACTGCTGGGAGGAGTGTCGGAAGGCCTAGCAGCGGTGGCACTGCGCTGGGCCCTTCTTCCCCCTCCACGCCTCGATCTTGATCCCCGGCATATAGAGAAGCTCTGTAATGGAGTATATGCCGGGTATCAGGTTGGGAGTCTTCGCGAGGGCTACATGAAATGGACATCCGGGGCGCCCCGCGCGGGCCCGGATGTGCCGCACATGCAGCACCGCGAAGCCCTTGTCTTCGAGGGCCCGTCGGATGTCCTCCGGCTCTGTGGTTGCGGGGAGGCCTCGTATTGCCACCTTGAGGCCCCTTTCCTCTGGCGGCGTGTAGGTGAACCAGCTTACCCCCCTCTTCCTCTCCAGTTTGGAGAGGTAGGCCTGGATGAGCCGGTACTTGTCGCCTCCTGTCGGGGTGAAGCGAACGCCCTCGCCGTAGGGGCGGGCGTTCGGCGGGTGTCCCAGCTGTTCGGCCAGCGCCGCAAAGTGTGTCGTCCAATTGGGCAACTTTTCGCTGCGGCTTAGGAGGTTGTGGAGGAGGGGGCATGGGCACTTGTGGCCCCTGCCTCGGCGCCGGGGGACAGGGCGGGCAGGGGGCGGGTTGAGGTGCCGGTTGTGAAGTAGCGGGCTTTCACCCGGTACTTACCGACCTGCTTCTACGGGGGTCCCTCGGGTGCAGGGGGACGGGGGCTCGCTGTGGTCGCTTGGCGGCTGCGGCGGGTGGTGAGGCTCCCTCCTCACGGTCCTTCCGCTTCTGGCGGGTGGGTGGCAGGGTGAGCTCCAGCTTGGTCAGGGCCTTCAGCGCCCTCAAGGATGCTTCATCGGCGGGGTGGAGCGGTTCTTCGGGAGCTCCGGAGAGCTCGATGTCCTTTATCCGGACGTATGCGGCGAGCCACAGCTGCATCTCCCGGGACAAAAGTCCCGAGGCGCACAGCCGTGAAATCATCACGATGTCCGACTCAAGTCGGACACGGGGCGATGAGCTCGCCGCACTCGCCCGGATTTCGACGTACAGGCTCGTCGTCGGTGGTGAGGCGGGCCCCTCCGGGGTTGCGAACCCAGGGGAGGAACGCGGTGTAGCGGGGGCCGGCGATGGGAGCGGCGCGCTCGAGCGCGCTCGCCCACTTCCGTCCATGGCACTCGCGGGGGTCAAACACAAGGTTTGAAACGGCACATACACTTAAACAACACAAAATTAGGTCAAACACAAACGCAGTTCGAAGGTGGGTAGATCCGAATAACAAAAATTCGAACTCAGTGTTCGTTCGTATCTCGTTCGACTCGGACGCGCTATTGTGCTAAAACCGGTTCTCTGTGAGTGAATACGTGCGGACATTACTTATCTATTCAAGTAATTGTTTACCAGTTTGCCGCTCGGCAATTCGACCATCTATTATACCTACTTGGTGCATAAAATAATGCGTGAGTAGGTACCTACGCTTCTTGACTATGAGTGAGGACGAAACTTCGTCCGCGAAAATGGATCAGGTATTATCGAATGAAACGATTGAGATAGCGGACCAAACACCTTTACAAGAAGAGAATGAAGTAGACAGAAATATTACGTTGAAGAGAAGCAGGGAGGTGGATAGTTATGAGATCTGGTGCGAAGTAAAAAGAAATTCCAAAAAACTTGTAACCAGCCCCAGTACTAAGTTGCCTACATCAGAACAAAATCTAGCTCAGATCTGCGTAACAAGTCGTGAAATGATTCCGAAACAATTCGCTTTAGCGAAATTATTCAAAAGTTACAAAATACTCGACATAGCGAAGGTAAAATATATAAACCCGTTTAAACTACACGTCTCGTTCACTAACGAAAGTAGCGCTACAAAGTTTATGAACTGTCAAGACCTCACTGAACAAACAGGTTGGAGGCTACAAAAAACCTGGGAGGTGGGACTTTCTTATGGAATAATAAGAAACATAGACTTAGATATAAAGGATGAAGAACTACTTAAATCTATTAAATGCGAGGGTGCGGAAATAACTTCAGTAAAATGTCTTAATAGGCGTACGGAAAGCGGTTGGACTACAAGCGAATCTGTAAGAATCGGCTTCAAAGGATCACAGGTACCTTCTTATATTTACCTACTTGATTTACACATAAAAGTGGATAAATACATACACCCAGTCACGCAGTGCTCCCGCTGTTGGCGGTTCGGACACACTCTCAAAATATGTCCTTCAAATAAAATTGTATATCCCAAATGTGGGAAATCTCATCCCAACTGTGAAATTACATCGTTCTGCTGTCCAAACTGTAAGGGAGATCACATCGCAATGTCGAAAATTTGTCCGACATATTTGAAGGAAAAACGGATAAGAGAGCTAATGTCCGAACTCAACTGCTCGTACCAAAAAGCTTTAACAGTATACGTTCCTCCACCTCCACCTGGCAACAATGATACCCGATTTTTATCACCCATTCTACCCGGCCCCATTCAAAAACCTATTAAAAGTAAAGAGCCATATGAAAATCATATTGGGAGGCAGACGCCGCAAGACTTTCCGGATCATCATCTCGATATAAGACCATCTTACGCTTCCGTGACAAAAAGTAAAAATATAAAAAAATCGGTTAAAGACAGATTAGAAGAAGAAAAAAAGAATAAAACAAGATACGTTATAGCTGATTTTGATATGACTGAAAGTTCGGATTATATAGACTCAGAACCGGAAATTGAGTTGAAAGATGACAAGAACATTCTTAAAAACAAAGAAAGAAACACAAGTGGTGAAGAAGAATCCCAAAACGATGATGCCCCTACGTTTAGTGAATTAGTAGATAAACTAAAGAAAATAGTTCTCAACAAAAGATTCAATTGGTCAGATAAACTCAAATTGACAGTAAGAACAGTGTTGGACTGGACCGTTTTACAGATTGTTAAATACGTTGTGGACCTAACACCTATAAAACCATTCTTAGCTGCTTATGGATTGGGCTAGAAATATTGATATTAATATTGTACAATGGAACGCCCGTAGCATAGACCCAAAATTAGACCTATTTAAACAACAGTTAACCTAAGAAAAATGCCAGATAGCCGTTCTTAGTGAAACTTGGTTAGTCGAGGATAAATACCTAAACTTTGGTGAATATAACATATTTCGTCGAGACAGGGACATTGCTGCTGGAGGGGTTGCCATTATGACGCATAGATCAGTTCAAGCCCAACTGTCTGCCACACGTTCCCCCAATTCTGGCATAGAAATGTTACATATTAAAACACATAATTGTGGTGATATTGAAAATATCATAGCTATTTATTGTCCGTCAGACGTTACGACTTCCCAATCCGATTGGGACTTCATACACTCCATTTGCAAAAAAAAACTTTAATATTAGGTGATATGAATGCTCATCATACGGCCTGGTCATACAAAACGGATACAAGAGGACGACAAATTTTTGATTCTCTGATGGATAGTGATTTTGTCTTCCTCAATGATGGTACTCCTACTAGAATGCAGTTAATGTCAGATGGAACTCTTCGCGAATCAGCTCCAGATGTATCACTAGTCTCTGTCGATATAGCGATTCGCTTTAACTGGATTGTTACAAAGGAACTGCTAGGTAGTGATCATTTTGTCATAAAAATCAAAACTTCAATTGTATGCTTTGAAAACATAAAAACAAAGAGAAACCTCAAACTAGCCAACTGGTCCTCATATAAGGATGATTTAGAGGAAATGTTCTCAAAATTAGTTTTTTCTGAAGACATTCAAAGTAACTATGATAGTTTTACGAAGTGCATAACTCAAGCAGCAGATAAACATATTCCAATAATAAAAACGTGCTTGAATCCAGTAAGCAGGTTCCGTCCTAAACCATTCTGGAACCAAGAATTATCTAAGGTAGTCGCAGAAAGAAGATTAGCCTTGGCAAGTTTTAGGCGAAACCCTAGCCCTTTTAATTATCAGCAGCTAAAAGATAAAATTCACGAGTCACAAAAGGCCATTCGGAAAGCTCGGAATGAGTCTTGGTCCAAATTTTTCTCTTCTTGTGATGGTAAAACATCTGCAGGTGACATGTGGAGATGTATGAAGTGGCTTAAAGGCTACAAATGTCCAAGATATTTTGTTGATGAGGCTAAGGCTAGTGATCTCCTGAATACTTTGACGCCGGATTATGTTTCCCCGGGTGAGCCCTATTTTCATTCAGTAAATACCCAACTAGAATCGCCTATTACTAATAATGAAATAGAAAAGAGCATTAAATCCTGGGATACCGCGCCTGGGTGTGATACAGTTTCATATTTCATGATAAAGAATCTTCCCAGTAATGGCAAGTCCTATCTGGCTAAATTGTATAACAAAAGCCTCACTACCGGTTTTGTCCCTAATCAGTGGCGCAATATTATTGTAGTCCCTATTCCTAAACCTGCAAAAACTCAACATTCCGAAATATCTCTTCGTCCCATATCACTGATATGCTGCTTGTGTAAAATATTTCATCTGTTATCAATAAGCGATTAGAATGGCATTTAGAGAAAAACAAATGTTTTTCGAAAGAAACTGTGGGGTTTAGGAAATGTAGATCATGCCTAGATAGCCTCAGTAGACTGGTGTCTAGGATTCAAACGGGATTTTGTAAAAATGAAGCTACAGTTGGTTGTTTCTTAGACATTAGCAACGCTTACAACAATGTTGATATAGTTGCAGTTTTAAAAATCCTAGATAAGCATAAAGTAGGCTTTAAAATATGTCGTTATCTATGGGAGTTCCTCAAAGAAAGACACCTTAAAATTAGCGTTAAAAATGGTTACCTTATCAGAACCACAGGTCGGGGTCTAGCCCAAGGGGATCCTCTTTCACCATTATTATTTAATGTCGCCACAGTTGATATTTGTACACATATCACTGACGTTTTTGTATCACAATATGCAGATGATTTTGTTCTGTACTCAATCAATAATTGTATTAATGTTGCCTTTCATCGCCTTCAAAATTCACTAAATGTAATCACGAACCATTTAAATATATTAGGTTTAGAAATATCAGAATCTAAAAGTAAAGTATGCGTTTTTAAGAAAGGTGCTTTTTTTAAAAATGAAGATGTTCTCAAAATCAATAATATGCCCCTAGAACTAGTACAAAATGTTAAATATTTAGGTTTATGGATAGATAGATCTCTCAGGTGGGGCAAACACATAAATGAAATTTGTGAGAAGGTACAGAATTTTTTTAATTTATTTAGAGTATTGGTAGGGCCTGAATGGGGCGTACATCCCAAACATATGCGGCGACTATACTTATCAATAATCCGAAGTCGATTTGATTACGCATGCTATCTATATGACAGTGCCTGTGACACACATTTAAATAAGTTGAATGTAGTGCAGAACAAATGTTTGCGTATTATAGGAGGATTTATTAGGAGCACTCCCATTCACTCGATGGAAAATGAATTATGTTTACAGCCACTTGATATTAGGCGGTGGTATTTAGCGGGTAAGTTTTGGCTAAAGTCAAAATCTCTTGAAGAAAGTTACTTGTTAATTGATATATTGGAAGAATTGTCAGGAGTATCCCGAATGTGGTCTAGAAAGAAAAAGCCGTTATTACTTCAAATTCAAGAATCTCTGTCTCATTTACGCATAGATACAAGTAAACAATTAGAAATGTTCTCCTTAAAGAAATGGATATCGGGTTTTAATATGGATAAAGTGTTGAAATCAAATTTAGATTCTATAACTAAAGCCAAAAGCGGATACAACGTGTTACATTTAAAGAATCTAAGTATACAAGAACTTAACACCTACTATAATGGTTTTTATAAAATTTACACGGATGGGTCCAAAGACCCAACGGGAGGAGGTGCGGCCTTTTACGATCCTCAGCTCGATGCTCACATAAAACTGAAATTAGAAAACAATATTATACCCATTATGAATGTGGAGTTAGCCGCTATTGAAGAGTCATTGTCCTACATACCTTCAGTTGATTTTAATAGATTTGTTATTTTTACGGACTCCAAAAGCGCACTCCAACACTTAGCTCGGTGTACCTCGACCATTCGAGGTCTCCCGATTGCTTACTCAATAATGGAACTAATTGACAAACTTAAAGAAAAAGGTAAAATTATCAAACTCCAGTGGATACCATCCCATGTGGGCATCGTCGGGAACGAGAGGGCTGATCTACTATCTAGGCAGGCAGTGGAGGATGGCATACCCTTACCTGGAGGCTTACCATGATCGCTTAGCGCGATCCAATTTAGGACCTAAACAAGTCTGCAACGCTTTTTCGTACCATGATGGCTTATAAGCGATTCAATTTTGGCGCTGTTGCGATTCAAAGGCAGACCAGCGACAATTTTTTTTTTCATTCAATTTTGATCGCTGAAATGTCAAAATTGTCAAAACAAATATGGCGGTTCAAATTATTTTTTTAGCAAAATAACATAAAGTGAAGTGAAATTGGCTAATAGAACAAAATGTGGAAGTAAGTAAAACTGGAATATTATTATGTGGTTTATTTTATAAGTAATGCTCATGACGTGTGCATATAAAAACGTATTTGTACTTTATTTTTCAGATGTTCAAGGAATGTGATGCTGATGCAATTTTCAATGAAGCCTACTTGCCTCTTGAATACTGTAAAAGATTCTTAAACTCAGTGAAGACTCCGTGTTACTATAGCAAACTGTGTTTTTGTTATTAATGACGCGCGATATTCGTCTTAGAGTTGACTCTCACACTGGCATTTTTATGTAAGTTCATAACTTATCATTATCAGATTTTGTGACCATAAGTAAATTTTGAGGAAATTAACCATTAGTACCTACAACTTTCCACGGAGCCTATCCATTCAATTAAGTAAAACAAACAAACTGAGCTTTCTTCTGTTGCTCCGCTCGCATTGACTACAAGTTGTGTTTTGCCTAGCAGTGGGATAAAAAGTAAGCTTTTATTCATTCCCAAAGTTTGATCTATTTTATCAAAATCGGTTTAGTGCCTTTAATTCAAACAAACAATCAAATAACTAGGTACCTACCCTACATATATTTTGTTTGACTTTAGTATGATAGTATAGATTCAGCCCACGAGGCATATATTTTGACTTTAGTATGACAGTATAGATTCAGCCTGCGAGGGGTAAGCTTTATATCGTGTCCAGCAGTGGGATATAAAGCAGCCTATTTTCATTCCCAATCCAGGACCAATACTCTGTATCTAATTTCATCAAAATTGGTTTAGTGGTTTTGGAGCATACATTGAAAATTGAAACGAATACTTAACTTAATCAAATCTTTCTCCCTTTGTAATATTAGTTACATTATGTAGGAGGTAGGTAGGTATGTAGGTACAGTCGAGAGCACGTCACACTTGACACTACCAGTTTAAGCTGAGCTCTTATTTATACCACGCGCCATACAATGCAGGGCCGGTCCAAAGTGTCAAGCTTGACGTATTCTTGACTGTACATAGATTGAATTCTGTACTAATTTATTCATTTAAGCAGATACTTAGGTAATTTATTTTTTATGTTTTAGATTTGGATTGAATCATCTTCCAGCTACAGATGCCTATTGGAGCAGATTGCATGTAAGGACCTCTTCAGCTGCTATGGTTTTTCCCAATATTATCAAAATACTCACCAACATTGATAATGTTAAACACTATAATAAATTTATTGATCAAAATATTTTGGAATTTTAATTGCTCTAAGGTATACCTACTAGTGAAAGAAAAACATAGAACATAGGTACCATCTGCCAAATCTTCCTAGGCTTACTTTACTGTAAGAGACGGTATTAGCACCAAGAGGGTCATTTTTTGTATGTTGAACATATCATATCATTGCAGCACCCCTCACACCACTGTACTTACCTACTACATCATTTAAACTTATTCATGATTATCAGAATTTGAATGTGAAAATAGTGCTCATGATTGAATGCTGTAAGTATATCCCATAAATAAATAATATTTAACTGCTGTTGATAAACCTTTGAATTAAGAAAAATAGATGTTTAAACTTAATACTTCTTTATTAATTATAAAGATGTATATAATACTACTTCTTTGCATATTCAATTTGTATTGTAGACAATTCTGATATCTTAAGTTCTTACATGAAAGTTTTACAATAACGGTGAGTTTTATTATAAAAACCTTAAGAACCGTGACACTCTGTCTATGTCTACCCCTTTGAGGCTTATAGGTGTATAATAGGTTTTTAAGTTGTAAAACTTTTCATTTACTTCATTAACAAAGATAAATAGATAAAACATTTATTTGTCACTTTAACACACAATTACATCTTGTAACAGCACTGAGTTGAGTACATAATGTGGTAATTTTGTAAACCTTTGAATTAAGAAAAATAGATGTTTAAACTTAATACTTCTTTATTAATTATAAAGATGTATATAATACTACTTCTTTGCATATTCAATTTGTATTGTAGACAATTCTGATATCTTAAGTTCTTACATGAAAGTTTTACAATAACGGTGAGTTTTATTATAAAAACCTTAAGAACCGTGACACTCTGTCTATGTCTACCCCTTTGAGGCTTATAGGTGTATAATAGGTTTTTAAGTTGTAAAACTTTTCATTTACTTCATTAACAAAGATAAATAGATAAAACATTTATTTGTCACTTTAACACACAATTACATCTTGTAACAGCACTGAGTTGAGTACATAATGTGGTAATTTTGTAGCCTTTCAGTAAATCCTATTTGAAGCTGCACCAAGCCAAGGCAGATTACTGGTTCTGATTGAAATTGCCTTCTTCATTAATTCTATTTCAGCCTCTGCACTACTAATAATTAGGTACAGATTTAATTTTCTCTTTGTAATCTGTAACAAAATAAGTCCCAATTACTAAGTACTTAACACAAATTATTGTTAGTAAGCACTACCCTTTTCTCTTAGTTTGCTGGTCAGCTCTTTCAATAAACTGCATTCTGCACCCTCGAGTAGCCCTTATTGTGCAGTTGATCATTTGAACCATGACCCACCTTAAGATCATTTTCTTACAGTCAAGTAAGTACCTAGGTAAAAATTCATTTGTACATTCTGCTAATGACAGCAAAGAGAACCCTACTATATTTTAGATTACAAAGAAAAAATTGTCGAAGTATGTATGTACATCATTATTTTAAAATAGGTAAGTACCTGTAAACAAGCTATATGACATAATTAAATAGTAGGTACTTGTGAAAGTTAGAATGGAAATAATCTGTGTAAGAATTTATGAAGTCGATTGTAATATTCTTCTAACACATTTATTTCTTTAAGACTTGGTCAATCTGTACCATCAATACAAGTAGAACAATGACTATACTTCATATGATTTTGTTTGTTTGCATTGAAACAGTAGGTAAAAAAGTGGAATATATCATGTTATTTTTATCTTGCTTACTTACTTATTTTTCTTGTTTGTTTTGTTTATCATGGCATGGCTCATTTGGGTTGATTATTAAATTGCCTGGATTGTCATCAGTACCTTTGCATAGGTAAGTACCTATAGTAAGTAGATGTTTAATCAAATCAAATATATTTATTTCTGACTGCTGAAGCAGTAAATCTACTTTTCTATTTATTTCGCCTCTGACAACTTCCTAGTTAATTGATGTTTGCCACTTAATGAGATGAGTCCGATAAATATTGTATAGCAAATGAATAGTATTCTGTAACAAAAAAAAAATTAAAAACAGATTACTTACTGAAAGTCTCACAATTTTTATAAAGTCCAACTGACCTGTCTGACCCTGGAATTTGACAGGATTAGACCTTTCAGTTTTTCTCCCATGTAAATTAGGTTAGGTACTTACTCAAAAACATGTCATTTTAACTTGAATACCAAAACTTTAACTCATTGCAAAAATGCGTCAAGTGTAGATTTAATGATGTATAATTGTATTGGTCAGTGGGTCGGGGTCGTGTTAGGTGGGAATTTCAGTAGATTATTCATAGTTTGGTACTTAAAACTACACAGCATAAAGCAAACATTGCAGTAAGTAGTGGACCCAGATAGGTACTATCTTCTAGAACAAATTGTACAATCAATGAGGATATAATCACTACGTTTTAAATACAATCATTATGTTTTGTTAAAAATGAAGAGTAAAGTAATTTAAGGTTAAAAAGACAAAAATCAAAAATTGTTTTTGTTGATATATCAAAATGCGTGTGTTCAAAGTACTTGTTTACGTAATTCAAGAGAATCTTTTTTTCTGAACTTGATTATGATTACATGTTATTTTGGTTAATTTTTTCGTACCTATTACATAAAAATTAATATTTTGTATAAGCTTTGATAATCAAGTCTTTATAACATTGAAACTCTAAATATTTTTAAAATAAAATCTTAAAATAAACAGAATTATGGTTTCCGAACGCTTTTTTGATTATTCTCATTTGGCGACCATTAGACTTGAACTGTCATTCAGAAGGGGACAGAGCTGTACTAGGAAGCGAAACAGACTGATCAGTTACGTGCAAGTTACGTGTTATGTTAATTCTTTAAGATCTGAAGACTTTTGCCTATCGAAAATGGAGAAACCAAGAAAAAAATGGACCATAGACAACTGAGCAGTTCAAAAGCAGTGCCATCATGGTACCAATTTAAAAAACATTTCAATTGCGAAGCAGTTCAAATTTGGATCCTAAACAGAAATGCTTTTAAACGATCATGGTAGGTACCCAGTATTTAGTTTTAATTCATTTTATATTTATCACCTCAAAGCACAGTCCCGTATCTTATGGAAGGAATATTTCAACGATCGCTCCAAAGAAAAGGGAATATGGTACAAGACCATACAACCAGAGCCGTTGCATGTATCTTGGGTGGACAATTGTTCATTAAACCGCCAGGAATGTGTCATTGCTATGAGATTACGTTCGGGGCACATACCGATGAACAAATTTGCTTTTCTCATGAAAAAAGTACCATCCCCCAATTGCGATAGTTGTGGAGTAGTAGAAGATGTGCATCACGTTCTATTGGAGTGTGCCCGGAACGATAGCATTAGAAGAAGACTGTTAAATAGCGACAGTATCAGTCAGAATATAGGCATTTGTAACAGTATTTTGTCCTTCCCGGATACTGATACAGCTAAAAAATTATATAATATTTACAAGTTTGGTGTTTCGACAAGAAATTCATAGTTATGTCAATAACACAGTAATGTGAATATATTAATATTAAGTAGATTAGTTAACCATATATATTTTTAAAGTATTTGTAAAAAGTGTTACGTATGGAGCAACATTTTCACTATTGAAATAGCTCCTTAAATAAAGAAAAAAGAAAAAAAAATTCGAACTACCCCCTGGCTGAAACGACACAATTACACAAAATAAAATCCCGCTGCGGGTAGGAAGAGACTACCCGCAGTAGCTGGCCGCGCTCACTTGAGCACCAAGCGAGGGGCCAACGGTGTCGCGGCGTGGACTCGAGCGCGTGTATGGTAGGAGGGACCCGGGTCAACCTGCTACTACCATATGTGAACGAGACGATCCGTCTCGTAAACTAGTTTTGCATTGCTTTTATATGATATCTACCACCCCTTCCAAAATGTATCTTATTTAAAACACAATTAAATATTTTTAGTATTTAACAATAATTTTTAATCTTATAGTTTTATGTAGTACCATGATTAAAGTAAGAAAATGAATATGCAACCAATCAGCGAGCAGCATTACATTTTGACTAGTTTCTAATTATCTGCTGAAAAATAGTGAAAGTTACAATTCTATTTCTTTTTTAAAACGCAGTTAGATATTTTTAGTATTTAATAATAATTTTATTCTTATAGTTTTACGTAGTATCATAATTAAAGTAACAAAACGATTCAATACCTGGCGTGAACGGTTCGTTTATGAAGACAGTTGCAGAGCCATTCTTTAAAAAAAAAAGAAATTAAAGTGAAGTGAGTCGATGTCAATGACATAAACGATCCGTTTACGAATCCTGTTTTAAATACCTAATCAACAACATTAAACAAAAAAAAGTGGATATGTCACGGCCAGACTGACCTGTACTTCGCTCTCGAAGTACCTACTCTGTTATTTACAAAAAAATATTATGCAATTTATATTAGTACATA
This sequence comes from Aproaerema taeniolella, assembly GCA_949987775.1. Classification (NCBI taxonomy): domain Eukaryota; kingdom Metazoa; phylum Arthropoda; class Insecta; order Lepidoptera; family Gelechiidae; genus Aproaerema; species Aproaerema taeniolella. The sequence continues at coordinate 6,842,390 of OX465270.1, forward strand.
CTAATCTTAATATAAATTTATTCTATCATTGCTACCGCCGTACCTCTCACATTAAGTACGACATAACAATGTCCAATTTGCTTTTTCATTATGGTTTGATCACTGTTATTGTCTCACTTCTCACATTAAGTAGACGGAATAACTTTGATCAATCAACTCACAGATATACAGTTTAGGGTTTAGATATACATTTGCTGCAATAAAAGCAAATTGATAATTGTCATCATATCCTTCAGTAATGATATTTACTTTAAAAAAATAATTTACACAAAAAAAATGTTTGTAAAATCAAATACAATGATAATCATTATTAAGTATCAATAGCCGCGTCATCAACCCATTAACCTGGCCAGAGTCTCAATTTATCTTTAGCAACAACAATAGTTCTCAAACTTCCTATACTTCGTAGTGAGTACCTATCGTAAGGCAGGAGTCCAACGATTTGATATGGGCCTTTAAATTTGGGACTGAGTTTGTCATGGCGTCTATGATCTTGTCTAACATACACTGTATTACCAACTTCAAAAGATTTTGTATCTTGTCTGACCGAATCAAAACGAAGTTTAAATTTTGATGCTTTACATTGTAAACGCTGATGGGCTAATGCTCGGTCTACTCGTACATCACTGGTTGATTCAGTCACATTAATTTCATTAAGACGGGCTTGGACAGATGGAATATTGGCATTACAACCAATGAGAAATCGAATTGGAGTAAAACCTGTGGATTTTTGGACAGTTGAATTAATAGACTGCTGAACTCTCCACAAACCGCTTGGCCAATCTGACGAACCATTACAGGTTGTATTCAACATATCTGTTACTGTAGACACATAACGTTCAACCTGACCATTTCCTCGTGGTGTACCAGTGGCAAACATGTGATGCTCGATATGTAAGTCTCTGAGAGTCGATGAATATCAAAAACCCGTATGTCACACCCTTTCTCAAAAATGAGTTATTAATGGCGCTAAATTTCAAATTTAAAACTGATTCGACCTGTGAATTTCAAATTCAGGTAAGTCAATGAAATCTATTTAAAAATAACGGTTAAAACCAATGTTTTTTTTCAAATTCCGGTAAGTCCAGTGACAGATTTTTATCAAACTCGGTTACGTCCATGTCGACCAATCAGAGCACAGCGTGGCATCTAAGATGGCTGCCATTCCTCGGATGTGTCGTGGCGCGAATACTGTGTGCGATTACTTTTAAAACGTTTTTAATTGAAAAAATGGAAGAAAATAACTTAATTATACGCGTCTTAGATCCTGACAAGGCAAAGAAAAAGGTGGTGCAAAAAGATAAAACAAAAGAAGCACAGAAGAAAGCCGAAAAGTAAGTTAAATACACGCATAGTAACTGTCCTCTAACGCGTGCTCTGAAACCCAGGGCCGCACTTAAGCGTCCGTATTTAAAATGTTGTTCAAATAACTCACATATTTTATTATTTTTTCATTTTACGTATTTGCGACCAGGAAAGTATAAAACGTGAAACTGTAAGTTTTGAATGAGTTTTCCAAAGCATGTCTGTTTTTAATGTGCTTTTACTGACTGTTGCATAAATAATTTTGAAAAGCTTACTTAACTATTTTCTGGTGGTTGTAGCCGATCTGAAAATTTATGAAAATGAAACTGAAATGTTTAACATTAAAGTAACTTATTAATGTCACTACGAGCAGGTCTAACAGTGGAGTTATAACTAGTTTGTGAATACTGAGTGGTTGTGCGTTAGCTTCTGTATTAGCTCCGGTTTAATTTTTCATCTGTACGTTTTACCTCTTGTTGCTTATCTTGTTTATATAGAATAGAAAAAATCTTTATTTTATAGGACATTCAGGATGCCACTTAAAACAAGTCAAGATTACATGAAATACATACAAACAAACATTAAAGGATGTAAATACATACATACGCATTCGTTCTATTGACCCTACTGACTCTACGCCTATTCGCAAAGGTGCAGTCTTCCCCAGAGAAGAACAGGCAAGAAACTCTGAGGGTGCTCTTTTTAATCGCATTACAAATTTTCTTATTTTCTAATTTTAACTAATTCAGAAATAACTCTAGAGCTGAGCAGTTCATTCCCATGGCTGCTTGTCAGTTATGTAATCAGAAATTTTGTAATAGCCCTTTTTGTAAAGTTTTTGTTTAATTACTGTCTTAAATTTATCCAAAGGTAAATTTTGAATACACATGGGAATCTTATTGTAGAAACGTATACATTGACCCATAAAAGAGTTCGTGACCTTGTGAAGACGACTGTCTAGTACATCCAGTTTATTCTTGGTCCTAGTATTTATGTTGTGCCTATCGCTATTTTTCTTAAACAAATGTTCATTTTTCTTCACATATAAAAGATTGTCACATATATATTGGGATGCAAAAGTCAGAATATCTATTTCTTTGAATATTTGTCTAAGAGACATTCTAGGTCTCATTTGATAAATCGCGCGAACAGCCCTTTTCTGCAGAACAAAGATCTTATTGATATCCGCAGCATTACCCCACAGTAAAATGCCATATGACATTAGGCTGTGGAAGTAACTGAAATATACGGTTCTCGCGGTTTCAACGTCTGATAATTGACGGATTTTTTTAACTGCGTAGGCTGCTGAACTGAGTCTGCTCGCTAACTTATCAATATGAGGACCCCATTGAAGCTTTGCATCAAGAGTTATTCCTAAGAATACAGTAGATTCCACAATGTCCAGTTTTTCATTCCTAACCTGTACATTGGTATTAACCTGTTTAACATTGGGCAAGGTAACTTTAACACATTTGGTTTTTTTCTCGTTCAAAAGAAGGTTATTTACAGTAAACCATTCAACTACCTTTGAGATCGCAGTATTCACATCGTCATAATCAGAGTCGTACCTCTTCACTTTAAATATGAGTGATGTGTCATCTGCAAATAATACGATCTCATGGGCGTCTTTAACAAGAGAAGGTAAGTCATTAATATAAACGAGAAACAGGAATGGTCCTAGAATTGAACCCTGTGGGACGCCCATACAGACTGTGGACCCAGGTGACCTAGTGCCGTTAACCTCAACCTTCTGGATCCTATTACTCAGGTAAGATTCCAGAAGCCTAAGTGCGAATCCTCTTATGCCATAATGATGTAATTTTCTGATCAGAGTTTCATAATGAACACAATCGAAAGCCTTGGACAAATCACAGAAGACTCCAAGAGCATCCTGCGAGTCCTCCCAGGCCGCAAAAATATGACGAATGAGCTCAACACCGGCATCGGTTGTAGAGCGACCCCGTGTGAAACCAAATTGATTTATATTCATAAGGTTGTTAGCGTAGAAATGAGTGGTTATTTGATTAAGGATAATTTTTTCAAATATCTTGCTAAGGGTTGGTAGTATTGAAATTGGTCTAAAATTGGTGGGGTCTGATGTACTACCAGCTTTAAATAGAGGAATGACTTTACTATGTTTCATCAGATCAGGAAACACACCATCATCAACACAATTATTAAAAATAAACGCTAGGTGTGGAGCAATACAATCTATTATGGAATTAATCACCTTTACTGAAAGACCATCAAGGTCCGCAGTCTTTTTTATATTTAACATCTTAAAAGTTTTAAGAATGTCGACACTTCTCACATGTGAAAAACTGAAAGGAACCTTGCTTTCGTCTACATTCTGTTTGAGCAGTGATTCAGCGAGAGCGGGAGATGAGTCTAGTGACTGAGTAGTAGAGACGGGAATGTCAGTAAAAAATCTTTCAAACTCTGCAGCAACAGCAACATTGGTAGTCAAAATTTTGTCATTTACAATGAGCTTAAAATCAAAATTGCGAGACTTAACCCTTTTCGTCTCACTATTAATAATTTTCCATGAAGTCTTAATGATATTATTACTATTTTTAATTTTATTTCTAACAAACATAGCTTTTGCTGCTCTACATACACGCTTAAAAGTTTTAGAATAAGCTCTAACATACTCAACAAAAGTTTCAGAATGGTTATATGCTTTCTCACCATAGAGATCATATAACCTTTCTCTGCTTTTATGAATTCCCACTGTTGCCCAATCACTAAACTTCAAGGAGTCATTAACTTTTAGCGTCTTGGCCTTAAACACAGTGTCAAATTCTTGCTTAGACAATCTAAGTACAGAGTTGAAAAGTACATTAGGATCACTACTATCAAATCTTAGACCCGGTAGTTTGGTGATCATATTATTTCTGAAGTTCTTAAGCCTTGTGTCACTAATCGGCACATATTTGATACCTCTCTCTACAGCCTTTCCACGAAGCGCACTAAAAGAAACTAATTGTCCAGAGTGATCTGAGGGTAGCTTGTGGATAACGGATTTTTCGAAAGGATTAAAATTAGTATATATATTATCCAGACACGTTTTGGAAGTAGCGGTAATTCGTGTAGGCTCCAGAAAAAGATTAACCAAATTATAGCACTTAAAAAAAGGTCTGATTCTACTAGTTTGAGAAGTTTCTACTAATAAGTCAACATTAAAATCTCCACAAACAACAATGTTTTTATTATTATTACTGATTTTGAATAATGTTTCCTCCATGATTTTTTCAAAAGATTCATATGAGGACTTGGGCGGTCTGTACACACACAATACAATAAGCTGCTCAAGCTCTATACAGGCTATTTCAGTAATGCGCTCAACAGACAAGCTTACTATGTCATTACGTTCTTTAAACTTTATATTGTTACGAGCAAATATAGCTGAACCTCCGCGTATGGCTTTTTTTCTGCTGAATGCACTAGCAACTTGGTGATTATTGAAACCAAACATTAACTGATGACTACGTAGCCAGTGCTCGGTAATGCATAAAATGTCAATCTTATTACAGTTAATGAATAGTTCTACCAATAATTCTTTGTGCTCCATTCCTTGCAAATTTTGATGTACCAAGTTGAGAATACAATTTTTATTGTTCACTGATAGAACATCCTTCGTCACGACTTGGCTAGAAAGACCTTCGCCAACACAACTAAGATTGTCTGGCAAGGGGCTTCCTATTGTCGGTGCAGTCAGTTTAAAGTATTCACATTTATGATATTACTAACATTTGTCAGGTTATTATGTATATTATATGCTACCAGAGTAGCTAAACGTCTCCTATGACTAAAAGGTAGGTACGAAGTACCATCTGTAAAATTAAATTTGTTAATAAATTTATTAACGTCAAAAAGGAAAATACTGTCACTATGACAATGTGTGATATTATATAAATGAATATTCATTCTGTTTATGCACTGATTGTGCTTGTCTGATAGATTACTACAGTAAGGGAAGGAATTCAATATAAATTTACATTTTGTTCTATCCTGTATATACAGGAGTAACCCTATGTTCGTGTTAAGGTCTATTCTACTTATGTTAGCATGATTTCCCACCATAATAACCACAGTGGTATTTTCGTCATACTCACTCGGAGTCAGGGAACAAACGATGTCATTAAAGGATCGATCCGGCCAACAAAAATTAACTACCTGATGGTTAAGGCAATTTTTCAAAAGAACACCAAAGTCCTTGCCTAACCCGTCTGAATAAACAAAAGTCTTTTTTTTACTACTACCTTGCACTGGCTTGGTTACAACTACTTCAGGCGCGGGCGGGTCGGGCACCAGCGCGGGCAACGGCGCAGGCGCCACCCGTGTTTCTCCAAGGAACACAGGTCGAAATAAAGGAATGTTTGCTCCCTCTGTATGCCGCTTGTCTAATCATGTAACTATTCTTGCTAACTAATTTTTAAGCTCATTAATTTTGGCAAACAACTTTTTTAGCTTGCAGGGTTTGTTTTCAAAGCGGCTTCAAAGAAGCTTTGTTTTCAAAGAAGATGATGAACAATCGGTACGTAAACTACGTAACTCAGAAGAATATGCAATGGAGGAGGTTCTAGACTTTGTGTAGTCCATCATCTGCTATTCATTTCCATCACTTTTTAATAACTATGTTATTTTTAATTTAGAATTTATTGTGTCTCTAAAGGTTTTTAATTATATTTTGATTTAAAATATTTGATTGATTTATTTATACCTTTCCATTTATACATAGTCTGTCCTTGGCCACTGTATACTGTACCCATCCACCGCCCTGAATACGTCCCATAATTACGACGAAAATCAAATGCAAGCAAGTCCATAGATAACATTTCAAAGTCAGGTAAGTCCAATCTGGTACTTTTCAAATCCGGGTAAGTTTCAATGGTAAATATCAAATGCCTGTATGTCCTCGCTTAAATCTAATTTTTTGGCTTATTTTGAAACTAAGTTGCTTTCGGATCTTCGTGAAAATGATTCTATATTTTATTTAATGTAACCAAAGTAAATATCAAACTGTTATTTTATTAATTTTATAAGCAAATGAAGTTTTCGTTATTCCCACATTTCACTTAGCATGGACATATGGGTTTTTGATATTCATCGCTGGACCTTATTTGCTGGGAACTAAAATTCGTACCTCTGTCGGTGATGACTCTTGATGGACTACCAAATATAGTGATTGTATCTCGAATACAATCACTATATTTGGTAATTCTTGAGAGGTAAGAGTTTTGAGGGGTTTCAACAAGCAAAATTTAGTAAATCCATCGATTAATACCAAAATGTGTCTGTACCCTTCTTGGGTTTGAGGAAACGGGCCTGTACAGTCCAAATGTATTGTATGAAAAGGAATGGGAGTCTTCTCTATAGTATGCAAGAATCCTTGTTTTGGGCCAGAATGTCCTTTTCTTTCTATGCCAACCAAACAATGTTTCAAGTACTTTCTGACATAAGCAGCCATTCGAGGAAACTAAAAATGCTCACCCAGTTTCTGTAAAGTTTTATCGAATCCTACGTGACAATTTTCATCGTGGAAGAGCCGTAGTAGACCAAATCGGGATGCTTTAGGAACAAATAGCTTAAATTCATTGGGCCCAATTTTGTAAAAAAGCAAATTGTTGCGTATCAGGTAACGACTTCTGTCGAGCTCTCCAGCTAAAGCTAAACTAATAAAATTTTGAGTTTTTGAATCGTTCCCTTGCGCAACTTCTAATCATGACTGGGGCTCATCAATTAAATGGCACTGGATTTCTTTTGGAGAAGACTCTACTAAAGTATCTACGACACCATTTGAGTTTGCTTGTGTAAGCATAACTTGTAAACGAACAAGCTGATCGAGGAGCTCAGCAATACCAAAGTAGGTTGCCATATTAATGGAGTGTGCATAAATAATATTAGTTATGCTGACGATATGGTGCTGCTGAGCCCCTCGATTGGTGCTTTGAGAAAGCTTTTGACAATTTGTGAAGCCTATGCCAGGGCCCATGGCCTCAAATATAACGCCCGTAAGAGCGAATTTATGGTGTTCAGAGCGGGTTCTAAAACCTACTTTGATAACCCGGATATATCGCTCTGCGGCTCACCGTTAAGTCGCGTTGATAAATTTAAATATTTGGGGCACTGGGTCCTGGAGGACTTAAAAGATGGTTTGGACATAGAGCGGGAGCGTAGGTCGTTGGCTGTCAGATGTAACATGCTCATCTGCAGGTTTGCACGGTGTACAAAACAAGTGAAGGTTACACTTTTTAAGGCATACTGCCAGTCCTTTTACACGTGCAGCCTGTGGACTGGTTTCATGCAGCGGACATACAGCGACCTGCGCGTCCAGTACAATAACGCCTTCAGGATGCTGATGGGGCTGCCCAGGCACTGCAGTGCTTCCGGAATGTTGGTGGAGCATCGTGTCGACGACTTTCCTACTATAATAAGGAAGCGTTGCGCTTCCTTATTAAGTCGCACGAGGAGCAGCAACAACAGCATCCTGACGGCGTTATCTGACTGGTGGGACTTCCCCCTCTTTAAGAGGTGGATGGAGGTCCACACGGTTATAAATACTACTATTAAATGTAATTATGTACCCTACTAACATTAGTTTTGTAAGAAAAATTGTATACTAACACTTTTATGGGCTCTGCCCGAAATAAACGATTTAATAATAATAATAATAACCTAATTAACTGATTCTAGAAGTTCAACAGGATTACGGCTTTGAAAATCTACGTGGCCAATATATTTTCCATTTTTGTACACTACTTCAAATTGAAAATCTTGCATGAAAGTCCACCATCGGGCTACCCGAGGAGATAAATCCCTTTTGTTCATAGTTGCTTGAGTTACAGTCTGTAAAAATTTGAAACTTTATTCCCAAAAGGAAAACTCTAAAGTGTCTAAGTGCATTATATATGGCCAATGTTTCTAAGTCATAAGAACAATATTTGGACTCTGGGGGTGTTGTTCTTTTACTAAAATAAGCAACTACCTTTTTTGTTTTGCCAAGTTTTTGAACCAATATTGCCCCGTAACCTATTGAATTGGCGTCAGTATACAGTTCTGTTGGTAATTCCGGATCAAAAACCGTAAGTAATGGTTGCGAAGATAAATGTCTTATGATATAGTTCCTAGCCGTATCCTGCTCGAGTCCCCATTCCCATTTTACATTATTTTTCGTTAATTATTCGTTAATAATGGCTGTACGAGAAGCAAACTCAGGTATAAATTTTCGGAAATAGCTGGCAAGACCCATAAACTGGCGTACCTGCTTAACATTCTTAGAAACGGGAGAGTTTACCAATGCAGCAACTTTCGACTCACTCGGTCTCACACCATCCTGTGATATGTGCCTACCCAAATACTCAATACTATTAACAAAAAACTTACACTTTTTGAGGTTTATATAAAACCCAGCAGAAGAAAGTGCTTGGATAGTTTGCTCTAAGTACTCTAAACCTTGATCTACTGTTGTAAAGGGAATGAGTATGTCATCTATATACACCAAAAGAAATTTCAAATGTTGAACTGCTTTTGTGATAGCCTTTTGAAAGACAGCTGGACCATTACATATGCCAAAGGGCATTTTCAAAAACTCGTAGTGCCCACTTGGCGTTATAATCGCAGTATACTTAACAGATTCTGATGACACAGGAATTTGGTAAAATCCATTCTTCATGTCAATGGAATTAAAAAATTTAGCCTTGCCAAGTTTGTCGATTTGATCCTCAATGAGAGGGAGAGGTTAGTTATCTTTTTCCAGAATTTTATTTAAAGCTCAAAAGTCTACACATAACCTGTCACTTCCATCTTTTTTTTAACCAAGATAACAGGGCTGGCAAAAGAAGAATCACTTTCTTGAATAATTCCTTTGTCTAAAAACTCTTTCACTATTTCATCTACCTTTTCCCTCTCACTGGGCGCCAATCGATATGGCCGATAATTGACAATCTCATTCCTTTTTAAACGCAGATTTAGTTCTCCGGTTTTAACAGTGCCAGACTCATTCAAAATTGAAGGATAATTTTCAAATATAATTTTAATTTTTTGTTGCAATGCAGCATCTAAGTGCCCTAGTCTTGAGAATAATTCACATGTATCAAATGAAGACGCTATCATATTCATCTCTGCCAAATTTTCAGTTGTTTTCCTGACCAAACGACATCCTTTTGAATCAGTTACAATTTCTACTTCCGGATTTTCAACAGCGTTTCTATCTATTACGAGATCGTAACGGAGATCACAATTCCTTACTACATAAATATCAAGTTCTAAACAAATCCCTTCAAACTGGATAAACTCGGTAATTGTTACAAAGGCGTGAATCTTATTTTGACCAATACCATTAAGATAGATAGAAATTGGAGATAAATTACAACCCAACTTCCTAGCGACTGTTTCCCTAATCAAACTACAGTTAGCTCCTGAATCTAACAGTACATCGACTACAGACCCCTTCACTACAACGGAAGTAAGATTTAATTTGACTTGCCTAAAAAATTTGACGCATCAGTAGTTGGCACCACGGTTAAAGAATTGGAGCTGCTAGTCTCGGCTCGCTGCTTGTGATAACAAACTGACTCGGTATGACCAACCTTCTTACAGTAGGTACAAACTTTTAAACGAATTTCATTCGGTTTAGGAACCGGTGCGGCTAAGTTACTCATTGGTGATTTTTGCGATGGCTGAACCTGAGTTTTGTTTGGGCATTGTGATTGTAAATGTCCTACATGGTTACATATAAAACAATTCTTTTCATTAACAGGTCTAGGTCTTTTAGCTGCACTGGGTCCTGAACCAGAATCACTACTGATAGTATCGATGGGTCGCTTGTTGGCTTTTGCGTATGATGACAAGAGAGAAATCAGCAACGAGGTAAAAGCCACGCTACTATTTAATGAAGCCATCCTAACGTCGACGTCACTTATGCCACCAAAGACTAACTCGATCAATTGTTCCTCGGTAAACGAAATTTTTGTATTACGAAGCAACCTGAACTTTTCCCTCGCGTATTCACTATAAGATTCAGAGGCGTTTAAGGTGAACAAAATGGCCTTGCGAAGTTTATCAGACAAATTTTTCTTCTCAGGGTAAGCAGCAATAATATCAGCACGGAAATTTTCCCAGGATCTTCCTTCAGTAGGTTCCCAGGCTTCAAACCAGAGTAATGCAGAGCCCTTTAGGGCCTTACCGGCTTTGGCTGCTGTTTTGATGGTACTCCAGTGAAGATCCTTGGAGAGAGCTTCGATGCTGTTGCACCAGCTGGTGGCCCCGTTGTCGGTCTTATCAGGATCGAAGAGTGGCAGTGCGATGTCGTCATCTTTCGTTGTTGTTTTGGACACAGCTTCGCGTATCGCCTCGATCAGGTCACCAAAAGCATCAGCATTCATCCTAAATGAATAAGTAATATTAGAAAAGAAGGCATTGATCCCACTTCTGATGTGAGAAATATTAATAAAAGATAAACTCATCAGGTGTTGCAAAAATACAGTATCAGAAGCAAATCGCTTTAAATAGGTCTGATATTGGGTAAATAGATAGTAAAATTCAATAAAATTTTAAAATATTATTTATTTATACTATTTTTTTCAATATTCACTAATTAGGGAAATAAAAATGTGAAAGTACTATGACTATCAAAAAGAAATGAGGCCTTATTGCTAACTACAATCATTTTAATAGACCAGCAACACAAAATAACAAGGACAATGCTATCAGCATTTTAAGACGGTCATTAAAGTACCTAGTATTAAATCCTGCTTTATCACTATATAGAATAAAATAACATAACCCATATAAAAGCAATTAAAACGAAAATGAATATTACAAAGACACTTAACTTCGTGATGTCTGCTCCGTCTCCAGTTCACCAAACACAATGTCTCGTAAACTAGTTTTACATTGCTTTTATATGATATCTACCACCCCTTCCAAAATGATCACGTCACATTCGACCAATCAAAAAGAAGCTTTATATTTTGTCTAATTTCTAGTTATCTACTAAACAATATACTAAACAATAGCGAAAGTTACTATTCTGTATCTTATTTATAACACAATTAGATATTTTTAGTATTTAACAATAATTTTTAATCTTATAGTTTTATGTAGCACCATGATTAAAGTAAGAAAATGAATATTCAACCAATCAGCGAGCAGCATTACATTTTGACTAGTTTCTAATTATCTGCTGAAAAATAGTGAAAGTTACAATTCTATTTCTTTTTTAAAACGCAGTTAGATATTTTTAGTATTTAATAATAATTTTATTCTTATAGTTTTACGTAGTATCATAATTAAAGTAACAAATCGATTCAATACCTGGCGTGAACGGTTCGTTTATGAAGACAGTTGCAGAGCCATTCTTTTTAAAAAAAGAAATTAAAGTGAAGTGAGTCGATGTCAATGACATAAACGATCCGTTTACGAATCCTGTTTTAAATACCTAATCAACAACATGAAACAAAAAAAAGTGGATATGTCACGTGCATTTTATGCTGTTGAAATAAGAACAGTTTTTAAATGAATTGAGGTAACCTGATGTGATGGTCTCTATACTGTGATACCTGTTCTGGGGGCGAATAAATAAAAGACGTTGTTCTTCTTCAGGTACAGAATTATAATCAAAATCTGCACGTTTGTTACAATTTATTGTACTTTCCAACACGTACACGGTTAACAGAATTCAGCAACGCTTATTAAAGTGCTATTTGCACGCCTACGAACGCAATACAAGAACTTATTCCTCGAGCTCTCTACAATGAATTCACAATAATCAATGAATAGCCTGAAACCAGATCTTCAATCATTTCGAATGTTGACATCGAATACTATTTCAAACCTTTTAAATTGATATTCGAATTATCTTCTTCGAAATGACCGAATGAGAAAGAAGTTGCGTTATGCCCGATCCTCCATGAAGGTCTGCATATCACAACTGCCTCCCCCCCATTGAAAAAATTTTCGTACCTACTGAATGCTCTGCTTATCCCCATTAAGAACATTTACATATGAAGATTGACTGTTTGTATTTTTTAGTAGTTTAGCATACTTTATTGTTCACTTGCGATGCAAACCTTTTTTTTCTGTGATAGTACTTATTGCAAGTATATAATTGTATTGTTACTTATAAAAAAAAATACTTGAACAAAACTGAACATATTATAATACACAGTTTATTTTAAATCGCTTTAGTTTTATTTACAACAGCTGTTAGGTATTCTTATAAACATTGAATACTAATTTCTCATTAATAACAATAGTTAAGTAGTGGAACAGGGAGTACCTAGAAGCTAAATTATTAAACCCTATTGTAGCTTCATATTGTAGCTTCAACACACCATCTTAAACAGATTATAAAAACACATAAGTATCCTACTAATATTTTAGATACGAAAGCTTGTAAGTATGGATGGATGTTTGTTACTTCTTCACGCTAAAACTCTTGGACGGATTTTGATGAAATGTCCAATTAATATAGCGATGTCGGAATGGTACATAAACTGTAAAATTTCTCTACGGTAATTAGTATGTTGTACGTTTCAACTTTGTTTCAAGAAAACACAAAATAAACCGCCACAACAAAGCAAAGCAAGATCTTGACACTTTATATCTCGTTTACAAAGACATGTCGTAAATTTTTAAAAAGTTTATATATTGAAGAATTTTTAAGTTTACCATGGTTATAAAACATTTAAAAAGTAAAGCTATATTTTCTCTAGGCAAGAAATTCATCTAATAATTGAATTAAAGAAATAAAATGATATTTTATAAATGTTATAATTTTTCATTCTGTCAGTTATTCGTTCAATCAAACCTACTATCTCCGTAAATGCTTGCACAAACGTGTTATCTATGTCACATAGTTTCCTAAGACGGAAAAGAGTCGAAGTCGAATCGAATGTCTTTGTGAATAAAGATTTCCGTAGCATTCGACTCGAGTCGAATTCGACTCGAGTCGAACCGGAAACTAGTCGAAAGCTCCTGAATACCCCTGCTAATCTTGAAAAACAATGGAGGATAAGCATCGGTAATCAATATTAATGTCAAAAACTCCCTTACTTAATATTATAAATGTGAGTTTGTTTGTTTATTTGCTTGTATGTTTGCCCTTCTTTCACGTCATAATACAACCTAAATACAAAGTAACCATTTTATTTTTAAGATATGCACAATCCCAAAATGTTTTGCAACCCTTCATCCTTCACTTAGTTATCCAAAACTCTTAGCTAAATGTTTAAGTAAGTAGGTATATTAATATAAATAAGATGCTTGAATAAGCAAAAATGTTTAATACCACTGCAGCAAAAAAAGTTCATACAACAGCACTCAGGCTACACTGTTGCAATACGAAAACGGTTTCTATAACGTGCGCAGTAAGGGTGAGGTCAACGTCAACATGTATGGCCTGATGTGCTGTCGTGTGGACAGACTATGTCAGATCACATTGCACTAGAGAGGCCGGTGTCAATACAAGTACGATATAGGCGATATCAAGGCCAACATGTATATTGTATAGCCCGATGTGTTGCCGTGTGTACAAATATGTAATAATAACAAATAACTCCCTCACCAATCTAAGAACAGTCATTACGCCGAGTAGGTAGTTATTTGTTCTCTTTAGTATTTTTACTAGGTTGACTGGAAGAAATCCCCTAGTGGGATAAGTCCGCTTTTGTATACTGCCTTTTACTGGTAACTTGTTATCCTCTGTATTTATCATTGTACAATAAAGAATCAATACATACAGTAGTTAAAAACATTACTATTGCATAAAACTACATACTTTTTTACTTTGATCTTTCGCTTCGTTCCGTAAAATACTGAGCTACCATAAATCTGTCCACTTTAGGTAAGTTATTGTATTTACCTTCTATAAATCCTTGATCCATTATTAAAAATAAAAATAACAGAAAAGCCTACAAAAAAGCAAAACGGAGTGCGCGCGTGGTAAGAATGACGGGCTAGACTAGCGCGAGCGGCAAGACTCATGACTCGTGACGTCATCGCAATAGAACGCGGCGAAGTGAAATTTGTAAACATGAACAAAACTTTCGGCGACGATAACTTTGGTAATACTGGACCGATTTTAATAAAACAAAAACCTTTGTTATCTATGCAACAGTAGCTTTTATCTTATATATGTTTTAATGTAATTTTCAAACCTTACCGTCATGTCTATTTATCAATTGGTGCGCTGCGAGCACAACTTTTTCGAAGTTGAAAATTGGGATTCACACCATCCTAAGGCAGTTTGTCCCACCGCCAGCGAGAAAACGACTAACATCGGCTATTTTCTCGCTCAAGAAACGTACAATAGATATAAATTCTGTGTAAAAAAAGAGATGCATATTATACAAATAGTTGATTGCTGATTGTTCACACTGCCGGCGAGGACTCGCTTCACTAGTTTTTCGCTGGTCGACAAGAGCTAGGAAAGATACATACCACTCGCTTAGTGATCAGAACTCACGCCGGAGCAACCAGCGGTCATTTCTCTACAGTGCGGATCTGCAGGGGTATTCAGGAGCGTTCGACTAGTTTCCGGTTCGAAGACGAGTCGAATGCTACGGAAATCTTTATTCACAACGACATTCGATTCGACTTCGACTCGTTTCCGTCTTCGGAAACTATGTGACATAGATAACACGTTTGTGCAAGCATTTACGGAGATAGTAGATTTGATTGAACGCTGGTGGCGAATTTAATAAAGTGGGAATTTAACTTAAAATCGGGCAACTAGATAGATGTCTGCAAACCGCATAAATCTCGCTATCACCAACCTTTGATCTCGGTATCGTGCCTGCTTGCTCCGGAGCCTCGGGATCCTCTTTGAATGGTCCAGGAGACGGGTCGGCACACTGTTTGGTCTGTCTTTTACCACAATGTCTCTTCACAATCACACCCGATTGACGCGCTTATTGTAAGTTGAAAATACGAAGCAATTCGAATAGAACGTTGACCTCCACGCACGAGTCGATATGACGGAGTGATGTTAGTAGGGAGGGGTTCAAACGCTCAGGTCCCAGTCCACAAGCATGGCGGCAAAATGAGATTATATGAAGCTACAGAACTACCCACTTTACCCAAGAAAATAAAAATTAGAAAATTAAAAATAGGATATTAACAAACACCGCCCACCGTTAAAATATTATTTTAACCAGGGTCAAGAAATTAAAAGCTAAGATAAGAATTAAACTTAATGAGTACGTGATTAATAGAGGAATAAGAAAACGGTTTGGAATTTAGTCCGAAATAGGTAACGGGGACAGTTTATGAACGGAGCGTTTCAACAATCCTTGTTGGGTCTTCAAATTAACCGCTCGAATGACGCCGTCCTTGGAAGGTAAAACTTCAGTTACACGACCTAATTTCCACTGCAGTGGCGGTAAGTTCGGGTCCTTTATGAGAACTAGTGTACCAATACGAATATTATCTACGGACTTGGTCCATTTATTCCGTTGCTGTAATGTGTGCAAGTATTCACAATGCCAATGCTTCCAATAAGTCTGGACAAATCGTTGAAGCATCTGCCATCGCGACAACCGATTACTTTTTAATTCTGTTAAATCCGGTTCCGGAACAGCATTTAGGGGCTCTCCGATTAAAAAATGACCCGGCGTTAGCACAGCTAAATCGTTTAGATCCGAACTCAACGGACATAATGGTCGCGAATTTAAAGAGATTCGATCTGCGTCAAAATAGTGGCCATCTCCTTGAACATGAGGGTGGTATTTCCGACAACGCGCACGAGATGCGACTTTATGGACTCAACAGCTGCTTCAGCCATATCTGTGAAGTGAGGCGCAGCCGGAGGGTTGACGTGCCATGTAATAGAATGATTTAATGACGCATTAGCAAGAAGCTTTTCTTGGCTTTTCACGAACTGGTGAAGCGCTTTCAATTCGGAACAGGCGCCAACGAAGTTTTTACCGTTGTCGCTAAAAATATCCGTGCAAATACCGCGACGACAAATAAAGCGACGTAGGTTAGCCATGAAGGCATCGGTCGACAGGTTGGAGACTAATTCGATGTGTAAGGCTCGAGTAGCCAGACTCGTAAAAACACAAATATAGGATTTCTCCACATTTGCTTTATGAACGGTTCCTGACTTTGTTAACAGCGGTCCGACATAATCAACGGCGACTTTGAGAAATGGCCTGACTTGCTAAACGCGAGCATTAGGGAGATCAGCCATTTTTGGTTCAAGAAAAACTGGCCGTTGCCTGTAACACTTGACACAGAGGAAGATTTGCTTTTTGAGAACTCTTCTATCCAAGATTATCCAGTACTCTCTTGCAAGGTACGTCATCCTAGCTTGCAAGCCGGAGTGCAAATTAATTTTATGAAAATGATCGACGAGTAACCTTGTAAAATTACTTTCCGGAGGTAGAACTAGAGGATGCTTTTTAGCAAATTCAACCAAGGAGTTAACAAGGCGACCGCCCACCCTGATGAGCCCCTGCTCATCCAAGAACGGTTTCAAGCGTTGGAGCCGAGGTGAACACGAGATCCCTTTCTCCAAATTTTGGATGTCTGGAGCGAACCAACGACTTTGTACTGTACTGATCCCCACCTGAATTAATGGAGGTGGATACTCTATACTTACGGCTGTGATGTCTAGAATTCTACTTTGTGAATTACTTCTAGGATTCTCGCAGGTACAAGCAATTTAAAAGCGGGTGTCAGACTTAGAGAGGAATTAAAAGCAAAATCAAGATAAAAACATAGTTTAATGCGCTTCACATAGTCCAATAAATATCATTTTGACATATTGACACAAAAGGAATAATCTCTTAATTATTCCATTCGAAGCAGGATGAGAGCCGGAGGCTGGGACAACGAGTAGAATACCTAGACAGAGAGATTAATATAAGCCCAGGGCATCATTTGGGGAGGGTCCCCAGCTACGCCCCAGAACCTGATCCAGAATGGCGCGATCCGTCGCCTTGGGGTGACCAACCGGGGAAGACTGTTCGGGTAAGGTATCTTGTGGGATCTCCTAGAATCGTTATGTTCTCTGAGCGACAATATCCTCAGCTAATACTAGGCCAAACATCGCGCTTCCCTATTTCTCCTGTGAGTGGATTAGACTCCAAACTATAAAGCCAAGTGTCGGAAAGGAAAGCCGAATGGCCGTAATCTCCTCCCCGCGAAACCTAGGAGCCGTTGCCTGCAGCGCGTCCTTGTATTACCGCAGACTACAGACCCTACGACTGACTACCGAAGTAGCCAGCTGTGATCACGTATACGGGTAGGACAGTGTTCCTTGGGGTGGTATTACAAAGCTAACCCCCCCAATTGAACTGAACAACCCCCGCACGCGGTGACCACGTGTCTGCTACTGACAAGCCCTCCCCTAGCGCCTCGGTGAACGAGACCGCGCAACCCCAAGAATAATTTAGCAAATGAGAAGACTGCTCGGCTACATGGTTCAGAGTAGGGTGTGTAGTCTGTAGGTTTACTTTGTTCAGTGGTTGTGAGGGGCATCTCCTGGTTTCCATAGGTCAACTGTAAAGCAAGAGGGAGCCTACGAAAGCAAACTAAAATCTGACGTTTGCCGCCGATGGTCATCCGTCTTTTGTCGCTACTCGTGTATTGTGCTACACTAATTGCAGCGTCACAATTGTCCTTCGTGAGCCAGTGGAAGAATCGTAGAAGGAGAGATAGGTGCTATAATATAACGTCGTCTCGAAAATTCTAGAAAACTTAGTCACTCAGGCCTCGCAGAACATCGCGAATCACGAAATAACGATCCTAGTAGATAAAGGGAAAAGGAAATAAAGTAAAACCTTCAGGCGGATCATAAACTAGCAGCAAGTACGTAACCCTTAAATCGTCTGATAAGAAAGAATAAAATAAAGGCATAGCGCTTTACAAAAATCAAGTCATAATTAGATCAAAATTAAAAAAATTCAATTTAGAATCCGCCCGAAATTTAAAGAACATCCCTATAACTTAATCCCAAAATAAATAAAATCCCTAGTGATCTTAAAGAAGATTCTACTCACCAGAGTCCAAAGTCAAGACCACGACTTCACTAGGTACAGGTAGAAAGTTTTCCCCTAACATTTGATTGAGAATCTCGTTAAGTCAACTTTGGTCTGTTCCATATTCAAGTTAAAAATAAAACTGACAACTTCAGTTTAATTCAGCTTGAATTCTGCTATTCTATTCACTTTAGTGTTATATTATTATATAACTATTTAAACTTATAAAATTATTTTTATTAAAATTATTAATTGATTATTTAATTAAATATATTAATAAAACAATTCTGAAATTGTAAAATGAAAGAATAAAAAAAATAAACTAGAGTCAGTTATTGGGTTACTGTCCCTTCTGAAATCCAATACTTTCCACCATTTCCAAAATGAAAAAAAATCCCAATTCAAATTCAAAAGTCAATTTTAATAATTCAAATTCAAGTGACAATTTAATAATTCCAATTCAAGTGTCAATTTAAATTTAAAATAAACATTTCAAAATTACAATTCGAATTCAAACAAAATGACGATTAGGATAACATCTCAGTTGACATCCGTCGAAGGTAACATGCCTTCTTCTCGCCAAGAGACCTCGGTCCCTCTTCTAGGTCTGGGCTTGATGGATATCCTAAATTCCCCTCTCCCGATCAAAATGCCGTACCACAACCCCAACTCTTTAATGTACACTCAACGCCCACCACTATTGAAGAATTAACTTAATAACACTGACACTGTTCACGCAAAACTATTTATTCTAAATAACTGTTGAATAAATCTCTCTTTCATCTAGACCTCAAAGGGCTCCCCTCTCCCCCGAATTCTATCACTCCATGATTTTTTGTAACTATCACTAAAATGAGTCAAATTATCACTCGCGACTTTCCCTTTTTTGTAAACGAGATTTTCCAGCACTTTATCACAACACTGTTTGGTTCTCTTCAATTCGCACTAACATTATATTTAATATGAGATGGCTTCCCTCTTATAGATTTTGATTTCACTGACACTTCACAATTTATTTATATGTCACTCGCGATTTTCTGATTGTAAATGGAATTTAGGGTTTTAAGAAAAATTTCGAGACAGGATAAATCTGCTTGCTTTCATTGCTCTGTTAATTCTGTTTAAGGGTTTTCTTTACAACGATGCCCTCCCCGCGCCTTTTGAATACAAAACTGACTTACTACATTAGATATAAAACTGTCCACTTAGCTGTAAAACCGTCCCAATAGTACTTCGCTTTCAAATAAATCTTGATTACTAGAGTATTTAAACTCGGGTCAGGGTAATTTGCTCCTCCAAACTTATAGTTCCCTCCAAGCCCTCTTCATTAGGAAAGTAGTTCTGAAAAATCAAAGCACCAACGAAACTACCACTCTTACTAATTCCCTTCCCCCCCGGATCGGAAGTTGGCCTTTCTGGCTAGTTGCATTCTCTGGGTTGGGGTCTCCATTTAAGCGAACATAGCCTGTGTTTGGAGGCCCCGCTCTTCCATTGAAACTTACATAGGTAGGCTGTATGGTGTACAATACAATGTAGTGTTTAAAAATATTATTAAAACAAAAGAAAGAGAATCACAAACATTATGCAGATACTAGATAAATTAGGTATAAAAGATATATATATATATATATATACATACATATACACATACATAATATATATGACAAACAACAAAAGTATAGGTTTAAATTAACTTAACTTAAAATTAACACAACTTAAAAACAAAATAAAAGCAAATAAAATGAAGTGTGTATGTGTGTGTGCATTTATGTGTGTAGGGGTGTGTGTGCATGTGTGTGTGTGTGTGTGTGTATGTGTGTGTGTGTGTGTGTGTGCGTGTGTGTGTGTGTGTGTGTGTGTGTGACTAGGTGTCGTATAAAATGTGTAAATGTGAGTTTGTAGATGTATTCTGCAACAATCATATAATACGATCTAACAAGGACTCAGTATCAGCGTATGTTTTAGGCTTGATCCATTTTAATAAAAGTGTCTTGCATTCATAAATATTTTTGTCGTATACTTTTTTTTCTTTATTAATTTTATTGTACAGGAAGGCCGACAGTGAATTAAATTGCCTACTAGCAAAAGTAGTTCTGGTAAAGGGAGTCTGTAAAACAATATCTTTACGGCGTTTTTCCGTTAAACGGGGGTCAAAAGTTAAAGATGTATGGGTTTTAAGGGTAGTCATAATTATATATAGTTTTCTTACAGATAGGAGGCCACTGATGCGATACAATTCTTCAGTAGGGAAACGTCTCTTCTTAAAATACATGACCTTAATTAAGGTTCGTTGTGCTCTTTCCAAATCCAGGAAATGGGTCTTCGCAGCACCCCCCCAGACTGGAATGCCATAGGAAATGATGGATTGAGCTAGCGCAATGTATATTTGGTTAAGGAGATTTTTGGAAGAGTCCCTCTGTTTGGATCTTAGTGGAATTACATATCTGAGTGTTTTAAATAACCATATAAGTTTTCTTATTCTACCTATGACATGATCCAAGTGTGGGTACCAGGATAATCTTTGGTCTATAATGATCCCTAAGTATTTGGTTTGTGAAACTTTTTTTAGTGTTGGACAGTTACAGGAGTTAACGCCAGCATCCCCCGAACATACATGTATTTTTAGGCTAAAGTCGTTCCGTGGCTGAGAGTTTATGTAGATACTAAAACAGACGTAGTTGGTTTTAGAGGTATTTAGAGTAAGTAAATTTAGTTGCAACCACTGAGCGATTCGAGCCAGGCCAATTTCAGCACTTGACTTGACTGCCTCCCAGGATTCACCAGCGAAGACCACGGCGGTGTCATCGGCGTACGACAAAATTTTAGCGTTTGGTATATTCATACTGCAGAGATCGTTGATATATATCAAGAATAAAGTAGGTCCTAAAACGCTTCCCTGCGGCACGCCACATGACACAACCACCCTCTCGCTAGTGCACCCATGTAGTTTTACTTTTTGTATTCTCTCCGACAAGTAGTCAACAAAGATAGCAAGCGGAGTACCCCGTAATCCTATCCTTTCTAACTTGTGTACAAGGATAAGGATGGAGACAGTGTCAAAGGCTTTTTTCAGATCGAGGAAAACCGACAGGCATTTTTTACTTTGATCAAGTTTCTCAGTTACGAAAGAGCTTAACTCAGTAACAGCATCTTCTGTCGATTTTCCCTGTCTGAAACCAAACTGTGTAGGTGATAGTATATCAAATTTATTTAAATAATTAACCAGTCTTTTATTTAGTAACTTTTCTATGATTTTTGATAGAGCTGGCAGCACTGAAATTGGCCTATAGTTACTAATGTCGTCTCTGTCTCCACCCTTGTACACAGGTGTGATAATTGACTGTTTTAGAGGTGAAGGGAAAACACCTTTATCAAAGCATAAGTTAACTAAATGAGTGATAATAGGAGCCACACAATCGACTGACATTTTTAAAAACTCATTTGGTATGTTATCCCATCCTGGAGCACTATTGGATTTCAAATTTATAATGATGTTTTTTACTTCGTCAATATCAGTATGGAGTAACCCAAAAGAACATGTCGCTATCGGTGTAGTTTTAAGATAAGTACTGTATGTAATTGTGTCGTGTTGGATTTCATTAGCAAGTTGCATTCCTATGTTCGCAAAGTAGTTGTTAATGAAGTTAGCAGACTCAGTTGGCGACGATTTTATATTCAACAATTCAGTACAGACATCATGTGATTTATTGGAATATGTAATTTTTTTAATATTTTTCCACAGTAATTTATTGTTATTTATGGATTTAATGATATTGTCCCTATCGTATTTTCTTTTTATTCTTTTTATCAAATTATTGCAGTAGTTTCTGTAGCGCCGGTAAGTTATACGTAGAATGTCGTTATGGGGATCGTTCCTTAAATTTTTTTGAAGTTTATTCCTGTTTCTTATGCAGCGTAAGAGACCAGGTGAGATCCAGGGTTGTATAATTCTTTTACTGCATGGAACAGAAGTCACCGTTGTATTTAGTTTTAGGCTTTCAATAATTTTATCTATTAAGCAGTTGATTATGATCGTGGGATCTTCACATAATAATAGTTCTCGCAAATTTTTATTTTGTAAATATTGTAATGCAGCTACGAAATTTGTAATAGATTTGGAAATTTGTAATAGACCATTATCAGTCATAATGGCTTTAGGCTTGATTGTTCTTGCAAACTCCTTTACTTTAGCTACTACTTATGTTGCTGAAGCAGCCCATAGTCCGAATAATCTAACAAACTTACTAAAACTGGTAAAGCCTCTCCCATCAACCTAGATTTTATTCCCCAATTCCTCTCTACTCCCACCATTATATTGCCCGTTTGAAACCTAGAATTCTGGTCACAGCACCAAATTGTACCTGTCCTCACCTGAATTACCTAATGGAGGTGGATACTCTATACTTACGGCTGTGATGTCTAGGGTTCTAAGTTGTGAATAACTTCTAGGATTCTCGCAGGTACAAGCAATTTATAAGCGGGTTTTCAGACTTAGAGAGGAATTAAATGCAAAATCAAGATAAAAACATAGTTTAATGCGCTTCACATAGTCCAATAAATTACATTTTGACATATCGATTGTTATTGATGCGGTTGCAGATGGACGCGTCCATGCAATTCGCAATTAAATAAAATTAATAGCAATAAATAATTGCAACTGTGTCAACTCAGTGTAAGTTTTAAATGCTGCGTGTGAACTAAAAAACTGTGTCACCCGGTGGACTATGAAAGTGAGTAATCTGTGAGTAGCATTTAAGTATATTAATATGGATAGCCCGTTTCAACGGAGCTCTCTAATAAATAGAAGCCCTCCCCCTCAAAGACGACACGCAACGCCTCCTGTAAATCAGCCCGAACCCGAACCAGAAAGTCCGCCCGAACCAAAACCAAGATGTGAACTAATTACGACCCCTGAGATCCAACATTGGATTACAACAATTGAGCACTCGCTTTATGCTATTTGCACAATATCTGGCGAAGGCAAGATGAATTCGGAACAAAAGCTAAAAATATGTTGCATCACCAGAAATGTACTGGGAGATGTATCGCGCCTTGCAGTCCAATACCAATTCCTTAAACAGAAATATATATCAGCATGTACCAATGCTGTATCATATCAGCATGTACCAAGGGGTGCGGGGGGTGACGGTGGAAAGGGTCCTGAGGGGATCTCCTAGCTAGGGGGGGATCACCGTTTTAAAAATCAGGAAATGCCGAAACGCGCACGCTCAGGGAGTGTAAACCTGGGCTACAGGCGCCCGTCACCAAGTCCTACATAGTACGTCCACGCCGTCACTACCTTGCTGTCGCGAGGTAGGGACGGACCCCCGCTTGCGGAGGTCGTGCACCCTGGGCAATGTAGTGGCTCATGAGTTTTACACATTTACCATCTTCCTCGATAGCCACCACAGCAGAACTATGTTTGGGCGAAGGCGAACCACCGGCGCCTTAAAACCGGTTACTAGCTCCGTCCTTTACTTCAGCAAGCAAGTGGTCACTTGGTGAGGGCATGTCTTCACAGTAGTACGCTGAAGGCATGCTGGACAATCTTGACCACCCACGTGTTTGTGCCGTGCGTGGAGACCCGTACGGATGGATGAAGGAGTCCTGGAGGTTGAGCAGTGCAACACACCTCTATGGCCTGGATTTCATCTTAAACGGGAGGTCGGGGGCTAGCCACCCACGATCAATCGGCTGCGACTACCCGTCAGAGGGCGTCTGGCTAGGGTTCTGACCCGGAGGGAGGCAAGCAGCGCGGCGCGAGACCCAGGACGAGCGGGCGTATCGGTTCCCCCGATACGTTTCGCAATTCTGGCAATCTCGTCGCGTGTGTCTCGTCGTCTTGAAGGAGAGGAACCCTATATCTTCAGGGTAGTTCTGGCGACCATACATATTCGACTGCATGGCGTCCCCCTGTGCGGGCTCCATGGAGGACGGAACGCTGCTGAGGATGAAGATTTTTTCACGACCCAACATGGAAAATTTAAAGGGAAAGAAGAAAAAACAATTGGCTGCGTCTATGGATGCGCCAACAACAACCACAAACAAGGCAGCGTCTTCGGATGCGCCAAATCCGAGTAAGGCGGCGCCTAAGGGTGCGCCTTCTGGCCAGGCAGCGCATTTGTGTGCGCCGACCACGGAAGCAGTTTCGACTGCCTCATCAGAAGAACAACCACTGCCATTTCCGACTAGCGATTGGCAATTAGTCGTACCAAAGAGCAGGAAACTCAAACTGCCCAAACCTCAGACAACTGCCACGTCGGCCCGCTTCAATGCGCCGACACAAAAACCCCTCAGTAACCGCGCCAAGGCGCGAGAAGCTAGGAGGTTGCAGCGGCAGGCCGCCAAAGAAGCTAGAAGGCAGAAAGCCCAGAGAGGTCCCCTTCCTGGGCAGAAACCTTCTAGGGGTGTCCCAGTAGGCCCAGCAGCATACGCTGCGAAGAGTAACCGCCCTAAACCGCCCACTAGCAATAGTGATACGGAGTCGGCGCGTCCTGAAAAGGCACCAACACCTATGGCCTCAACTTCAGCGGGGGAATTGGCTGCTAGAGTGGAAGCTGAAAAGCTCCCGCGCAGCGCCGCCCCCCGCCCTAGGGGTAAACGAGCGGGGAAGGGTCGAACCAATCGCCCGGTTTCTGCCGCCACGGGACAGGCTCTCGGCCAGCCCAAACCTGACAAAAGGGCTAGGCTGGATGAGACCATTTCACCTGGTGGCGACAGAAAAAGGACAAAGGTTATCCCCACCTCCACCGTGAAACCTTCCGTCAGCTACGCAGACTCGGTGTATAACAACGAGTTCTGCGTAGCCATCATGACGGAACCATTCAGGGATTTAACCCCAGAGCAAGCTAACTCGGTTCAAACCGAACTCGAAGATATGCTTGAGCTGGAGGAGTGGAAGCCGGTAGCCCCCGGACAGAGGGTCCGTACAGCCGCATTTCGCGGGAAGGCCTTCTTAAGTGAAGGGGCTCTCAAGCTGTGGTGCGAAAATGATTTCGCACTACAGTGGCTCCACACCGCCATCCTCAAAATAGTTCACCTTATCTGGGTACCAGACTGGTGGTAAAACGCCAGTCTGAGATACCCAAAAAAATCAAATGTGAGCTTTTTGTACCAGGCTGGTGTGGCGAAATCGGTGCCCTTCACTGGAAACTGATGTGCCAAAACCATGACTGGTACGATGTCTCGAAATGGACTCTGCACCATTACGAGCTTCAAAATGACCCATACGGTACCTTCCTGGTCCTTGGACTGCCCCAGGAGGAGGTGACCAAGCTCCTCGAAAGAGGTAAAAGGGTGCACTACCGACTGGGACAAATCTACATCCGCTTTTTCAGAGAGGGACGTGGGTCGGGTCTCTCCTCAGACCCTCCCTTGCCTCCTCCGGCTGCGGCGAGCAGTATGGTATCAAGTGAAAACCGAAACCAGAGCAGCGGGCCACCCAGTGGTCTCGCGCAACTGCCCGCTGCGCCACCGGCAGCCGCTGCGCGCTCGACGAGTCCCAAACCTGGGCCGTCGACGTCAAGCGTGGAAACCGCGACGAGTGAGGTCGTGGACCTATCTGATAGGCTCACGGCTCAGCTCACGTGGGGAGCGGCTCCTGGACTGAAGGCAATGGCAATGGACGTCGAGGCGCTGTTACACAGTGATGGCCTCTCCGACACACCTCCCACTCCTTAACATCATACAAACAAACCTCCAGCACAGTCAGACTGCGACCTCCACTCTTCGCAGGGTGCTGGAGGGAAACACTAAGACCATAGCCCTGATCCAGGAACCCTATATAAGGAATGGCAGGGTCTGTGGTCTATCTAATATTGGTGGCAAACTCATCCTGGATACCACCGTAAGTCAACCTAGAACATGTATATTTGCTCCGAAACATGTGAACACAACTTTAATCAACCAATTCTGTTCCAGAGACTTAACTGTAATAAGGCTCTGCTCCACCCCCGATAGCGACCTACAGGATGTGGTTCTCGCGTCCGCCTACATGCCTGGCGACGCGGAGGTTCCGCCCCCGGAGCTGGTGTCGCTGATCGCTCATTGCGAAAAAGAGGGACTGGAGCTCATCATCTCGGCCGACGCGAACGCGCACCATCCGCTGTGGGGCAGCGTAAGTGAGAATGATCGAGGTGAGGAACTGATAAATTACCTATTTGCCACTAACCTTAGAATATTAAACGTGGGCTCAGAGCCAACTTTTGTTACCGCTCGAGCCGAAACCATAGTTGATATAACCTTAGGAACGGAAAACATATCGAGATATGTCACGGACTGGCATGTGTCCACAGAGGCGTTATTTTCCGACCACAGAAGGATTTTATTCAGCCTACAACTAAAAGTCAAACCGTTAGAGCCTAAACGTATTCCTAGAAAAATCAATAAAGAACAGTTCCGGAGCCATGTAGCAAAGGAACTGGCACGACTAGGGATACCGCAAGATTACGTCTCTTGTGCTCACATAGATAAACATGTTAATCAACTTACTTCCATACTTATTAGCTGTTATGAAGCCACATGCCCTCTTACGACACCGAAGGAGAGCGCCGGAGGACGCAACTCCTGGTGGAACACAGCCCTCAAAAAACAAAGTCGTAAGGTAAGGAAGTTATTCAACAGAGCTAAAAACACCAGAGAGGACAACGACTGGGATGCTTATAAACAAGCACGCAGGGACTTTAAAAAGCAGATCCGTCTTAGGAAAAGCGAGTGCTGGCGTCAGTTTTGCACAAGCATCGAGTCAAACAACCATGCGGTAAGAGTCAAAAACATCTTAGCTAAGGAACCAGATCGGTCACTAGGATGTCTTAAAAAACCAGATGGCACTTACACTAACAACGATGCTGAAACAAGCGAGCTGTTACTGGAAACACACTTCCCTGGGTGTAAAATCTCGGAAGAGATCACTTGGGACGATGAGCCAGCAACAGCTCCAACAGACGAAGATTGGATCGTAGCCCACGATGTAGTAGAACCTGCAAAAGTGGAGTGGGCAATCAACAGCTTTCTCCCCTTCAAATCGGCAGGACTGGACGGTATATTTCCAGGCCTGTTGAAATGGGGCGACAAGACCATCATCGACCACCTGGTGATGATCTTTAGAGGCTGTATAGCCTATCGCTTCGTTCCGATGAAATGGAGGGAAGTTAAAGTAGTATTCTTACCAAAGCCCGGCAAAAGTGACTATACACAGGCTAAATCGTTTAGACCTATTAGACCTATAAGCTTAACCTCTTTCCTCCTGAAGACTCTAGAGAGACTGTGTGACCGGGAGATCAGAGGAAATATCTTGAGCTTAAAGCCACTGCACCGCAACCAACATGCCTATAGTATGGGAAAATCCACCGAGTCCGCACTACACAGCGTCATATCACGTATAGATAGTGCTCTTATCAACAAGCAATCAACACTTGGCACTTTCATCGACATTGAAGGAGCCTTCGATAAAACAGGATTTACTAGCATAAGCCGAGCCCTTCTGAAGCATGGTGTCAATACCACGGTAGCCGGGTGGATAGACAGCATGCTGAGAAATAGGGCCATACAATTCACCGTAAACGCAACAAAGCTACAAACGAAAGCTAGGCAACCTTAAGCTGCCAAGCTTATTTGGAACCGATCTTATGCTCACAAACCAGGTCAAATACCTGGGCGTAATACTTGACCACAAACTGCTATGGAACAAGCATATGGATCACAAACTGGAGAGAGCATGCATAACCTTCTGGCAATGCAAAAGACTCATAGGTCGAACCTGGGGTCTGGCTCCCAAAATAGTACTGTGGCTGTACACAGCCGTTATAAGACCATTACTAACTTATGCTAGTGTTGTTTGGTGGCCTAGGACCGAACTAAGCACAACTATCGCCCGACTGCAAAGATTTCAGAGACTGGCCTGTACGGCGGTCACTGGTTGCATGAGGACCACACCCACGGCTGCTCTAGAAGTAATCTTGTGCCTGCCACCGTAGGACCTGTTTATACAACAGGAGGCTGCGATGGCAGCCATAAGGTTGAAAAAACTAGGGCTCTGGGAACAACGTAGAAGCACACACGAACTCATTTTGGACAGGGCTGTTGAGTACCAGCCACTCATTGAAGCCCCGTGTGATCAGACTTCCAAATTCTATGCATTTGATAAGAAATATCAGATACAAACTAACGAGACAGAGAGGGACCAATCCGGGATCCACGAAGTTCGTATATATACGGATGGATCCAGGATGAAAGCAGGCACTGGTGCAGGAGTCTTCTCCCTTGATCTGAACATACATATATCACTAGCTTTGGGACTACACAGCTCAATCTTCCAGTGCGAATGTGTAGCAATAAAAGAAGCCGCCAATGCAGTCACTAGAAGGGGTATCCAGGGTTACAACATCAGGATACTCTCTGATAGCGCCGCAGTACTGAAGGCTCTGGAGAGCCAAACATTCACATCAGGACTAATTATCGAATGCTATCAAGCGCTGAACAAAATAGCATCAGCCAACAGGGTCATCCTACAATGGATCAAGGGGCATAAAGGATCTATGGGTAACGACGCAGCCGACATCTTGGCGAGAAAGGGATCAGATACTAATGTGGCAGGCCCTGTGCCAATTATCCCAATTCCCTTTAGCCAATTTCGTGCTTGGATTCGCGATCGAACCCGTTCACAACACATCGACAGATGGGACAGTATAACCACCTGTCGGCAGTCAAAGGAGGCCCTAACCGGACCTATATCGCGAATCACGCGAAGACTGCTGGATCTAAACAGAACAAACCTACGAATAATGGTGGGTACCCTCACGGGCCACTGTGCTTTAAACAAGCACCTATTCGTTCTAAACGTCACCGACAGCCCCCTTTGTAGGGGCTGCCTTGAGGCTGATGAAACAGTCGCCCACGTAATCCTGGAATGCGTGGGAGTGGCGAACCAACGGGCAAAAATCCTACCAGAAATTAGGTCGCTTCGCGAAGCCTGTGAATTCCCCAGGAGGATTCTGAGCTTCTGGTCAGAGCTGAGGTGGCTGGAATAGCCACCGACCCACACGCATAAAGGGCCACTCTAGAGCCTAAATGCGGAAACGGGAGCCCTTATCAACTATCAACTATCAGCATGTACCAAGGCCAATACTTTGCAAGATCAAAAAGAAATATTTGACCAAATAGAAGAAATTAAAGATGACATACGAGCACTTCCTAAGACCACACCACAGACCTCATTGTCCTTTGCTGACATCCTTAAAAAAGAAAATCACAAAATTTCTATGAGACCCCCCAACACTAGCCGCATAGCTATTTATACAATACAATATACTTTATTGCACAATTTGAAAAGAAATACAATGATGAGACAATTACAAGTAACTTTACAAAAAGTACAATATAGGCGACCTTATCGCTTCAAGCGATTTCTACCAGGTAACCTTTGGGTATGAAAAGTCGCATAGTGAAATCAAGAGCGGGCGCAATATATAAACCTAAACAATATATATTAAACAAAATATTATTTTATTAATTTATAGCTATTTATCCAGCCGATAAAGACCTATCTAGCGAGGATACTCAGAAGCTTCACATACGTGGGGTCAAAAAGACGTAACATGGAGGGGTTATTATAAGTACAGACCGAAAAGATGACTTGGAGAAGTTAAAACAGTCAGCACCCCTTAGAGCATCCGGTTCCAAAGTAGAAGAGACACTGAAAAGGAGGCCAAAGATAATATTACTGGGTGTACCTAAAGATACGACCGAGAAAGAAGTGCTAGAGTGCCTCTACGAGCAAAATGTAGCCGAAAATCATCCGGAATTTACTCGAGAAAAATTCTTTAGCTCATGTAAATTTTGCCACAAATCCGGAAAGAAATAGTCACTTACCTCTAACTACATTTTGGAAATTACCGCCCAACTCAGAAAAGTACTCATTGTAAAGGAACGAGTATTTATAAATTGGACCTCATGCCCGGTAAGAGATTTTACCATTGTTACGCGGTGCTATAATTGTCCACTTTATGGCCACTCTGAAAAATATTGCAGAGACTCTAAGCCCACGTGTGGACACTGTGGAGGTGCGGGTCATACCATCAAAGACTGCTCACAAATCCGAAACTGGAAAATGCGCGACCTGTAAGCGCTACAATAAACCAAGTGAACATAAAACAGGAGATGAGCTATGTCCAGCAAAAAAGAGTGCAGAAAACTGGTTCATGAGTTTCGTCGATTATGAGGGCGCCTAGAGCGCCGTACTACTAAGTTTACCAAGCACAGTAATGAACTCAATTAACGATCTTGTTAGGGATATAGCTGCGACCTGTGATTACCAGTCATCTGCCTGCGATATCAATAGTTGTGCCTCCTTGCTTTCGAAAGGTAAATATAATTTTAGTATTTTTGTACAGAATATTCGTAGTATTAATTGTAACTTCGATGGCCTATTGCCCCTAAGCTAGAAATAGATGTTATTGTTTTAACTGAATGCTGGTTATCCTGTGCTCCTTTAGTCCCCCAACTAACAGGGTATAATGTGCACACGTCTGATAATACTAACATATTACAAAACGATGGGGTAGCGATATACTTAAATTGTAATATTTCTAATGTAACTTTTGAAGAGCCCCATATCATTGGCGCAAACTGTCTGATCGCTAAGATAGGCACTGACTTAGCAATTGTAGCAATTTATCGCTCCCCATCGTACAAAAACATTAATAACTTCTCACAATCACTTAGCTGTATACTCGAAACCCTATCCACATATAAAAATGTATTTGTAGTCGGTGATATTAATATAGACATAAAAACTGGAAATGATGACAACAACTCTCTGGAGTATATAACCTTAATGTCGTATCTAGGCTACTTGCCCACCCACCTCCTCCCTACTAGAAACAAAAATTGCCTTGATCACGTTTTTGCTAAAACCAACATACACCTAAAAACCTTAATCTTAAACACTACTTTGACCGACCACGACTCCGTACTATTGTGTTTAAAAATGAAATATGAGAGGTCTTATGCAACTACCAAATTGATCAAGTTAAACTATGAGACTATTTCACGCGACTTAGAAAACTTAGACTTGACTTGCATATACAACATGACCGACATAAACCATGCTATGGAGTATCTTATCAATTCTATGAGAAAGATTGTGGAAAGAAATACACGGACGATTACTGTAACTCGTCATAAAAAAATAATAAAACCTTGGATTACACCTGGACTCTTACGTTGTATCAGAAATCGAGACAAACTACACAAAAACCTAAAGAAATCCCCTGAAAATAAAAATTCTTAAAATAACTTATCTTAGATATAGACATTTTTGCAATCATTTGTTGAAAAAGCTAAAACGTCAGTATGAAAAAACCGAGATTACAAAGGCAGGGGAAAATAAAAATAAATTATGGAAAGTAATAAAAAATGTTACAAACATGAATCGCCCCAAATCATCTGCTCAGCAACTATTAGTCAGCACGGCTACAGCTGCCCACTCTGCAAACTCGGCAAATAATTTATTTGTAAATATAGGTAAAAACCTCGCTGAGGCAGCTAAGTCACATATTACTCATAGTGACGCAAGCTTTGAACAACAATTCTACTTACAGCCCTCTCAATTACATTCTTTTGGACTTTTTGATACAGACGAAAATGAGGTCGACAAAATTATTATGACACTAAGAAATGATTGTGCTACAGATTTTGACAAAATACTCTGCTTGTTCCTAAAAACCTTTAAGAAAATTCTCGTTCCGCCCTTAACATACCTTTTTAACCGATGTTTTGAAAATGGTGTATTCCCAAATATTCTTAAGAAGGCCCATCCATAAAAATGGAGATAAGAGTTGTGTTAATAACTATCGTCCTATCGCAATACTAACATCCATATCCAAAATCCTAGAAAGACTTGTGTACAATCGGCTTGTAAGGTTTCTGGAGAAGAACAGGCTATTGTCTGCGAGCCAATTTGGTTTCAGAGCGGGAAGATCAACTGATGATGCAGTTAATGAGCTTTCCGACTTTGTAGTGCGAAGATTGGCTATTTTTCTGGACCTGGCGAAAGATTTTGACACAGTTTCTGTTACTATCCTACTTGACAAATTAGAAGCCCTTGGAATCCGTGGTTTACCTCATAAACTCATAAAAGACTACCTTACCAACAGAACTCAAACAGTTAAGATTGAAAATATTACAAGTGATGAGTTACCTATTGAATATGGTGTTCCTCAGGGAAGCATATTAGGCCCATTACTATTCCTTGTATACATCAACGACCTCTGTCAAATTCCCCTATCTAATGGTAAAACCATATCCTACGCTGATGATACGGCTTTAATCTTTGGCACCCGAACCTGGACCGAAACATTTGAACAGGCACAAGCAGGATTCAATACAGTGTCTCGATGGCTGAGACAAAATTTGCTGACGCTGAATACTGACAAAACAAAATACATGACATTCTCCTACACCTCCTCCACTCAGCCCCCTCCGAACTCCTTCTCTCTGATAGTACATCAATGCTCTAATTCAACACACGGGAGCTGCCACTGTCCAGAGCTTTAAAATACTAACACTATTAAGTATCTAGGCATTATAATTGATAATCACCTCAACTTTAAAGCCCACATAGAAGCGCTTATGGCCAGAGTACGTAAACTCATATATGTATTTAAGAACCTTAGACACGCAGCAAATGGGGCACTCCTGGAGTCTGTCTATCTTGCAATATGCAAGTCTCTGCTAACATATTGCATAACAACTTTTTTAAAAACGAGCAATTAATTATTGTTACATTTTCGTCTCTAACTCCGCTAGAATTGTCACGGGGAACGAGCGAGACAACTCCAACACAAGTATTTTATTACTTACTGGGAGTGTCTCATTTTTGTTTGTATAAATTAAGGAGTAATAAAAGTTTATTTTTTTTTTTTTATTTTTTTTTTAACTTGGGGCGGCACTCATAAAAATACCCTTGTAGGTCTAGAAAGAGCACAAAGAGCTATTCTTAAAGTCAGCACCTTCCGCCCCTTCCGCTACCCTACCACCGCCCTCCTAACTGAATGCCGTGTTCTCTCTGTTCGACAGCTTTTCATTTTACTAACAGTCATTAAAAAACATAAGGAAACACACTATAATCCAGCATTCAAAATCAACAAAAGGAGAGCAGATATTGTGTGTACCTCTGAATCTCTCCGAACAGCACACTCGCATAGATTTTATTGCTTTCTGGGTAATTTTCTGTTCAATAAAATTAACAACCAACTAAATATTTTCATAAAAAACAAAACTGAATGTAAAAAGGCTCTACAGGATTGGCTGATGGGCCAGTCATACGCAGATACAGAGAAACTACTTTTAGTTATAAGCTAATCTTAGTTATAAATAAAAAGATTTATTAGCTAATAAGTAAAACTAGTAATACTATAAAGTTCTAATTCTAAGTTGTTATTATTTATTGTTTGTTCTACAAGAATAATTGTTAATTAAAGCACTAATTTGAATATTACCAACCCATGATACCCAAGATACAAGTAAAAATTTTACTTAGTTTAGGTATCATAATATAGCATACCTACCTGACCTACTAACCATTTTGTAATATAAATTTAGCATGTAGCATTATTTAACAAGCATTTGTACTACTTAATTAAGTTGACATTTTTAAAATTATATCATTATACATTTTTGTATTTAGGCTCAAGTTTTTATGAAATAAAATATCTTATCTTATATCTTATCTTATATTGACACAAAAGGAATAATCTCTTAATTATTCCATTCGAAGCAGGATGAGAGCCGGAGACTGGGACAACGAGTAGAATACCTAGACAGAGAGATTAATATAAGCCCAGGGCATCATTTGGGGAGTTCCCCGTTCAAGGGCCCCCAGCCACGCCCCAGAACCTATCGACGGCGCTCCAAATGGTGAGATCCGTCGCCTTGAGGTGACCAACCGGGGAAGACTGTTCGGGTAAGGTATCTTGTGGGATCTCCTAGAATCGTTATGTTCTCTGAGCGACAATATCCTCAGCTAATACTAGGCCAAACATCGCGCTTCCCTATTTCTCCTGTGAGTGGATTAGACTCCGAACTATAAAGCCAAGTGTCGGAAAGGAAAGCCGAATGGCCGTAATCTCTCCTCCCCGCGAAACCTAGGAGCCGTTGCCTGCAGCGCGTCCTTGTATTACCGCAGACTACAGACCCTACGACTGACTACCGAAGTAGCCAGCTGTGATCACGTATACGGGTAGGACAGTGTTCCTTGGGGTGGTATTACAAAGCTAACCCCCCCAATTGAACTGAACAACCCCCGCACGCGGTGACCACGTGTCTGCTACTGACAAGCCCTCCCCTAGCGCCTCGGTGAACGAGACCGCGCAACCCCAAGAATAATTTAGCAAATGAGAAGACTGCTCGGCTACATGGTTCAGAGTAGGGTGTGTAGTCTGTAGGTTTACTTTGTTCAGTGGTTGTGAGGGGCATCTCCTGGTTTCCATAGGTCAACTGTAAAGCAAGAGGGAGCCTACGAAAGCAAACTAAAATCTGACGTTTGCCGCCGATGGTCATCCGTCTTTTGTCGCTACTCGTGTATTGTGCTACACTAATTGCAGCGTCACAATTGTCCTTCGTGAGCCAGTGGAAGAATCGTAGAAGGAGAGATAGATGCTATAATATAACGTCGTCTCGAAAATTCTAGAAAACCTAGTCACTCAGGCCTCGCGGAACATCGCGAATCACGAAATAACGATCCTAGTAGATAAAGGGAAAAGGAAATAAAGTAAAACCTTCAGGCGGATCATAAACTAGCAGCAAGTACGTAACCCTTAAATCGTCTGATAAGAAAGAATAAAATAAAGGCATAGCGCTTTACAAAAATCAAGTCATAATTAGATCAAAATTAAAAAAATTCAATTTAGAATCCGCCCGAAATTTAAAGAACATCCCTATAACTTAATCCCAAAATAAATAAAATCCCTAGTGATCTTAAAGAAGATTCTACTCACCAGAGTCCAAAGTCAAGACCACGACTTCACTAGGTACAGGTAGAAAGTTTTCCCCTAACATTTGATTGAGAATCTCGTTAAGTCAACTTTGGTCTGTTCCATATTCAAGTTAAAAATAAAACTGACAACTTCAGTTTAATTTAGCTTGAATTCTGCTATTCTATTCACTTTAGTGTTATATTATTATATAACTATTTAAACTTATAAAATTATTTTTATTAAAATTATTAATTGATTATTTAATTAAATATATTAATAAAACAATTCTGAAATTGTAAAATGAAAGAATAAAAAAAATAAACTAGAGTCAGTTATTGGGTTACTGTCCCTTCTGAAATCCAATACTTTCCACCATTTCCAAAATGAAAAAAATTCCCAATTCAAATTCAAAAGTTAATTTTAATAATTCAAATTCAAGTGACAATTTAATAATTCCAATTCAAGTGTCAATTTAAATTTAAAATAAACATTTTAAAATTACAATTCGAATTCAAACAAAATGACGATTAGGATAACATCTCAGTTGACATCCGTCGAAGGTAACATGCCTTCTTCTCGCCAAGAGACCTCGGTCCCTCTTCTAGGTCTGGGCTTGATGGATATCCTAAATTCCCCTCTCCCGATCAAAATGCCGTACCACAACCCCAACTCTTTAATGTACACTCAACGCCCACCACTATTGAAGAATTAACTTAATAACACTGACACTGTTCACGCAAAACTATTTATTCTAAATAACTGTTGAATAAATCTCTCTTTCATCTAGACCTCAAAGGGCTCCCCTCTCCCCCGAACTCTATCACTCCATGATTTTTTGTAACTATCACTAAAATGAGTCAAATTATCACTCGCGACTTTCCCTTTTTTGTAAACGAGATTTTCCAGCACTTTATCACAACACTGTTTGGTTCTCTTCAATTCGCACTAACATTATATTTAATATGAGAGGGCTTCCCTCTTATAGATTTTGATTTCACTGACACTTCACAATTTATTTATATGTCACTCGCGATTTTCTGATTGTAAATGGAATTTAGGGTTTTAAGAAAAATTTTGAGACAGGATAAATCTGCTTGCTTTCATTGCTCTGTTAATTCTGTTTAAGGGTTTTCTTTACAACGATGCCCTCCCCGCGCCTTTTGAATACAAAACTGACTTACTACATTAGATATAAAACTGTCCACTTAGCTGTAAAACCGTCCCAATAGTACTTCGCTTTCAAATAAATCTTGATTACTAGAGTATTTAAACTCGGGTCAGGGTAATTTGCTCCTCCAAACTTATAGTTCCCTCCAAGCCCTCTTCATTAGGAAAGTAGTTCTGAAAAATCAAAGCACCAACGAAACTACCACTCTTACTAATTCCCTTCCCCCCCGGATCGGAAGTTGGCCTTTCTGGCTAGTTGCATTCTCTATCCCCGGAAAGCGTCCTCAATTAAGGGACCCGGTAGAACCTTGCAAAAGATAACGACTACAATCTTCAACATCCCAAAACTAAAAAAATTATTTACACCCAATTACTTCAATTATTTTTAATAAACCCCTTTTTATTCTTTTTCACAAACAAATCATTTTCCCCCTCTCATCTCCCAAAAAAAAAACACAAATTTTCCACTTTTGAAAAATCCGCCCTTCCTTGTCATTTTCTTTTTACTTTTTTTTTCTTTCATTGACTAAGCGAGACTTTAATCCTGAAAAGATTCGATCCTCTTACATTAAAACTATTTCTTTTAATAAGTATAATTAGGCGTTTAAGGACGCACACAGCACAGTACCAAGCCGACTAAACGCAACGTGGCATCATGAAGTTTAGTGGCCTTCAGAGGGCCAACCAACTTTGCTTTCGAACGACAATTGTTGACGAAGCAAAGGCAGAGCGATAAAACTTTCGTCAATTTGTAAAAACACGAACACTTCTCTACGAACGAAGGGTCTTATCGGAACCCGATACGAGATGACTTTTGACCGATTTGTTGCTTTTACGACGCTCGGGAATTTCACTCAGTTTAACGTCTACTGAGGAAATTGGCCACTTGTCCACCAGCAAGCTTACCCAGGTAGGGCCCAACCACCAGATTGTATGGTTTTCGATTTGAGACGGTGACAGGCCTCGAGAAGCGCAGTCTGCGGGATTATCCGCTGAACGAACATGTCTCCATTATTCTGGTGCGACGGTATTTTGGATATCGACAACCCTGTTGGCAACATAGGTGGACCAATTATGGGGGGCAGCGCGTAACCAAGTCAGAACGATGCTTGAATCTGTCCAAGCGAATTCTTGATAAATGGTTAAATGATCACCAAGTGATGTGCGAACAAAGGCAAACAGATTTGTCAGTAAAGAAGCTCCGCATAACTCGAGTCGCGGAAGCGACAGCTTTTTTAAAGGCGTCACTCGCGACTTCGCCGTGAGAATGTGAACCGAGATATTTTGGTTCGAATATGTTAGGGTTAGTAATTTTTAAAGAAGTTTTAGTAGCAACATTTTGTTTTTATGAAATATCAACTCCGTTCAGGACTGCCATCTTGTTTGGGTGCGATTGGTTGGCGCTTTTTTCGGTAGCCAATAGGAACCCGTTATTTTCCCTCCAACATTGTGAACAAGAAGATTATTGGCTGACGACACAGGAGACTTAAACCAATCAGAGCTCGTCATTTTACCGCTAAAACGTTTAATATGAAATTCGAGAGGTGGCCATGTTTGCAATATTCTTTACGCGGCAGTCATAGGAGTTAGACCTAGTAAACTGTAGCATTTTATTAAATAATTATTAATTGTTCTGTAAATAGTTTGCTATCAAGTAAATAAATTATATTTTACCAAGTTCTACGGCAGTTTTAAATTTGGAAGCATCCAGGGTGACAACGCGCTTATATCAGAAGTGCAAAGGACAGCGTTTCAAAACGTAAGTAACACGCCCAATTATGTTTTAAACACTCTTTGCCTGAAGGAACTCCATGGTCTGAACCGATCAGTAAAGTTAAGCAGTGGACATTTGATGGCTGACCAAAGTACCTATCACAGGCGTGACTGTGATAGCTGTCGATCCTGGCTATTGTCGATTGAATACTTTTTCTTTTACTCTCAATTCGAACGAAATGTGGTCCATGGTGATTTTATGGTGTTGTATGGGAACTATGTGTAAGGCTAGTTCGTGTTATGGGGTTTTCTAAAGGGGGTGAAAATTTCGTTAGTTTTGGTCTACGACCCACCGTTTCCGAGATATTTCACATTTTATACAAGCATTAGTTAGTGTGCTGTGAAAATAAAGAAAACTGATAACTTGCTATAAATTTCGTACCAAATCGCTTTCCTTTTAAATATAATTTGCCACCTGTATATAATATATGTTAAATTACTTATTTTATGTTTTATAGTACCGCCAAGTTACATGAAAATTGTTTGTGAGTTGGCAGATTATGGACGATCGACCGAGTGGACCTCCTGATGAGCGGAGGCTGATGACACCGAGTCGCAGCTCCAGACGTGGCACAGCTTCCCACAGCCGTCGAGGGATAGAAGCCGAAGCCCGGTCCACTTCGAGCCTGCCCTCAAGGAGAACCACGAGCGTGTGAAGCAGCTCGAGGCCCAACTACTGAGGGAACGAGACAAGCTTCGCCACGCTGAGGAGCACCATCGGTTAACTGCGCGACGCGAATGCCGGATGAAAAGAACGAGCCGCCGCGCCACAGCGTGCGCCGCAGCGCGTCGGTACACTGCGGGGTGCCAGCCGACGTGACCACCAGCATGCGTCAGCGTGTGTGATAGATGAGCGCCGCCGCCGCAACGACGCAGGATACATGCAAGGTCACGTAGCCCTTCTTTTACTTAGAAAGACTTACTCGAGATATTCATTAGTTTAAAATATAATTTCACATCCCAACCTGAGGATGTACGATTGACCTCAAAAATTGATCAAATAATATTGTACCTAATTTTGTCCCCTCAAAAGAATCTGCGAATTGATATCTGGTTAAAAAAAAAGATAAATTAGTGCGCCTCTGTTTATGGATGGGATTGTCGAACAACTACCCACTTCGCTTTGCAACTCCAAGGGTTAGCCAATACCTGGAACGAACGGTTGAATTCAGCATTGTTTAGTTAGAAGGAATGGCAAGATAAGTTTTTTAAATCCATTCTCCTTCGAACAGAATTATGGACAGACTTTAGAGTATATGATCAAAAGAAAAAGTCTGATTTGATGAGCCTATAGAGATTTACTTTTACAAAAATCAAATCAAATGAACTTTATTGTGATACACAGGTAAATTGATAGATGTTACAATTTTGGAGTTTGCAGTGGCCTAACAATGGCATACACAGCCATACAGTAATAGTAATATATTATGAAATCCTAAAATAGTTGAAAATTTATACGTTCTAATTTGACTTAATAAAAATTTATTAAATTAATAACAACGAATATTCTCATGTCAACATATTATGTAAAATCATCATAATAACAAAATATTAATCTATTACATTATTTGAATAATTTATCCCTTTTAAAATTGTAAAATGAATAAAATACGTGGTCTCATTTTTATATTAACACCGCATGTTACCGAGAAAATAAATTGTGTATGAACCCAGGTATGTGTTATGTAGAGTCGTTAAAATATTGATTTAAAATATGAATAAATCTTTGTGCGCTCTAATGAGTACTTGCTAGGAGTTCATTGTAAATCCTGGGTGACATTGCGATTACACTTTTACTGCATAAGGTTGTTTTCTGTGCTGGTAAATACAACATTCGCAACGGCATGCTCGCTGATTAAAAGAAAATTTATCCAAAGACTTATTACGAAAAGGGAGGATTCATAAACGTAAGGGGACGTAAGTCATGAGTTTAAGCTTTTTAAATTGGGGCCCACGACTTTCAATTATTTAGATGCCGGTTATTACACATATACATCTTTTGTAGTACAAATACATGTTCCCACTTTGTGCCATTTGCCCAGAAACTATCGTAGCCTTGAGACGACCAATCCATAATATGCGGTGAGAACAGCCTCCTTGTCAACGACTTTTAACTAAATTCGGTAGTGCGTATGAGAGTAGACTGATTTTCCTACAGACAAACTCTATATGTGTTTGCCACTATAAATTAGAGTCAATGCGTATTCCCAGAAAATTCATTAGTTCAGTTATCCCATTTCTACGCTGTTAAATTAGACGTCGATTGGAGGTTGTAATTTACGTTGCTTAAAGCTCATAACTTTTGCTTTAGTTATTGATATTAGGATTGCCTGTGTTTCACTATCTTCGAAGCAAACCACAGTACAGTCATCCGCATGCAGAGTAATAGGATTGTTTATGTTACACACTATATCGTTTATTTAATAAAGTAAAGGCCCGGGGTCACTGCCCGGTGGTACACCGAATCTGACAACTTTTAGTGAAGAGCCATACAACTTCCTGTCTATCCCAGTTATCTGCATTCTACTACTAAGGTATGACTGTATAATGTAGGGCTTCGTTTGAAGCCCTAACTATTGAATTTTATATTTTCGTTTCACTTTTTGTTTACCATAGCATGTTTGGATAATGTTGTCACAGCTGTCTTGTCATCGTTCTGTCCTCGAATTCTATGTCTTTGGTTTATGCCATCATTCTACGCTATGACATCATTCTATGTCGTTGGTCTTACCTTAACCATTTTAACCATTGACATAGAATGATGCTTAGACTGGCCACTTACTTTTGTCAGTCTCTACTTTGTTTTTTGGACTTTGGGACTTCAGATTTTGGGAGTGGGGAGAAAAACTTGGAGCTGAAGAAAACCACCTTTTTTCCCCGTCCTGGTGCTCTGAGTAGAGACTAACACCAGGACCTTCTATTTTAAAGACCTCCCTGGGTCAGTGCTTGGCCAGGGACTGGAAAGTTTACTATACCGCCTTGAATTTTTACCGTAAAATCAGAGTAAATCTCCTTACTACCTAGCTATATTCTAAATCTTCTAACTAAAGTCTACCTACCCTAACCTATTTAATATATACCGCACCGCTACGCAGTGGACTTATTTACATTGTGACGGAGATCCCTTTCAGCCTAGATATTTTCCATCTACCACGCCTCGCTACTGGCAAACAGTTGATCGGATTTGGGGTCCCGTCAAGATTTTATTTGGAATTTAACCAGTGGAGATCACCCGTCCTGGACCCATGGCTTAATGAGTAACGTTGTCACACCTTTTAAATAATTTACTTATATCTAATACTGCGAGCCATAGTGTGGATAGGTTAACTCTTTGGTCCCAATAAATTCCTCAGTGTTTTACCCTAGATCATCTTTTCTTTTCACCTTCCTCTTCCACCTAGGTCGTTGCGTTTGCCTAGGATTCTAACCCTAAGGACCTAGAATTCTGGACGCAACGCCTAGATACCCTAAACTTGCACCTAGGATTTAGTGACCTAAACTCCTAAAGCCTAGGTGTAATCCGACACTACCCTTACACTATTCCTTACTCTTAACTCGTGGTATCCACTTAGGACACTAAATCCTAGGTGTAATATTACAGTTTGGCGCCCTTCTTTACGAACCTACCCCCCCTCTAAATTCTAAAACACCACTTACTCAAGTGTATTTAAATTAAGACACTATTTTAGGCACATTTCGATAATTTGTTTGGATTTACTACCTACGATATACTACCTACTTGTTACTACTTACTATTTACTACCTTCTATTAACTACCTACTATACCTACTACTTACTTACTTACTACTTACTAAGTACTTACTTACTACTTAATTACATACTTAGTACTTACTTACTACTAGCACTATAACACTTATTCTTTTACTTATTATTCTACTACACATTATTCTACTTTTTCTATTTATTACTTATCTACTCTTATTCTCTACCTACACATATTTCACCTTACACAACTTTTTTCATTTTGTTAAAGGACATTGTGAAAAAAGGTGTCTTTTTGGTATAAAGGACATGGTGCAAAAAACTAACATTTTGGTTAAAGGGACATTCTCGTACTGTGAGTTACCCTAATTACACTATTGGCTCTAGGCTTGTAATTCTTAGTTTAATATTGTAATAGGTACTTAGTTTAATATTTTAGATTTATAAACTTAGATTTTAGTGCTTAGTTTTAATGTTCATGTCGAACAAATTTTTAAATTGTTAATAATTTTTAACTATTTAATTTTAAAAAAGAACACCTTAATTTAAATAGACTAACTTGATATTTTAAAAAATACCAACCTTTTAAATTAAGAAAATCTTTAAATTGTTAATCATCTTTAACAATTTACCTTAAAATAATTTATATGTGATGTAAAAAAACACAACTTGTTAAATAATAACAAATTTAATCTGTACTATTATTTTTACCAAATGTTAATTTTTTTTCTCCTAACTTTAACTTATGCTATCTTAATTTTATTGACTATTCTTTAATTTTACTGACTGTTCTTCAATTTTAACGACTGTTCTTTAATTCTAATGACTGTTTTTCTATTTTTCTGACTTATTCTACTATACTATAACTTAAACCTATTTTATTTTATTCCAACTTTCTTTGTAAATCTGCAATATGGCTCGTCGTATTGTTTTTAATTTACTGAATAAAGCAGAAGCCGAATATGAGGTTAAGATCCGTAATGAGGAACCTGCATCGACGGTCTCTAATCTCCATTCTCAGCTAAAAATATTGTCCAATATCTCCCCTGAACAGATTGAAACATCTCCTATTCCCCTTTCAACTGACCTTGATCAAATAGATCACTCTCTAAAGTATGCAGAACTTAAATTCGATCTGGGCAAGGAACAGAACTTCCCCAAGATCGAGGCATACTTGAATCACATCTTCTTCAGACTCCAACGTATAGACGTTGATACTTGTGATGATGACCCTTCTGCTCTCGATAAATTATACTCTCTCCGTCAACGCTTCAAAAATTTGGAAAAACAATTTAAAGATCTTACAGCTAAAGAGGAGGAATTTCACCCCTCTCTTCAGGAACTCCCAACAGATGACTGCGTTCCCTCACCTAGGAACCAGCCTTCTAAGGATACTCCCCTTTCTAATTTGCATTCTTACACTAAATCTTTAGGCGAATTGAGGAAATTTTCCTATTCTGGTGATTCTTGTCCTAAGTCTTTTTTGTTAAAATTGGAGGAATTTACAACTTCTCAGGGTATTCCTAAGGAGTCATTAATTAAACATGCTTCGGAATTTCTTTCTAATAACGCTCTTCATTGGCTCCGTTTTAAGCTTACTCGGAATCCAGCTTTGACTTGGTCCGACTTTTCAACCTCTTTAGTTCAGGACCTTAGCGAATACGATTGCGACTATAAAATTCTAACTGCAATTCGAAATCACACTCAAGGCTCTAATGAGAATATTATTATTTCCATTTCGTTGATGAATGGAATGTTTTCAAGACTGACTAAGAAATTGTCTGAGACAGATCAACTAGACATTCTTAAACGTAACATACGTCCCTGCTATTCTATCTATCTAGCCTTGGTTAACGTAAATTCTATCGATTCTCTTATCTCTACTTGCCGGAAATACGAGGAATTTATTGATAAGGATCGGAATTTTAAAGAACCAACGTCTGATTATAATCCTCTGGTCTCAGAGTTTAACTATACACCTCCAGTTTCTTCTAAACCCTCTACGTCTTTTAACACTAATCCTTCTTCTTTTAAAACTAATTTCTCATCTTTTAAACCTAATTTCCAACATAGGAAAGCGGTAAATGCTACTTCTTCACAATCTCCTAGCTCGTCTACCAATATTCAACCTTCTGAGGTCCCTTCACCTACTCCTATCTTGGATTCTACACCATCAACTAACGCTACTTACGTACCTTCTGCATTTTATCTACATTGTCCTCGTTGTCGAACTAACGATCACTCTCTAAAAGCTTGCAAACAACCTAGGATACCCATTTGTTTCAAATGCGGTCTAAAAGGTGTAATTTTCTTTAATTGCCCTAAATGTAACCCTACCTATAATTCTAATTCAAAAAACTAGATTCTAACTTGAATCCTAAACCTAGTTTTGATAAAGCTGACTGGGATAAATGGTTATTGACGCTTAAAACCTTCTTAGGTTGCTATAGGATCTCTTCAGTTTTCTACAAGAACGAAAGTGATCACAACCGTCCTTTCTTAAAGGTTTCTATCGATAATAACTTATTTTCTGCGCTTCTCGACAGCGGCAGCTCTATCACTATCTTAGGCAATAATTCTCATTTTGAAATTTTAAAACTAGGTTTTGAGTTGTTCAAGTCAAACCCTATTACTGTCGCTACGGCAAATCGTCATGAAGTAAAATCTCTTGGTTACTTTGATCTTCCTATAACTTTTAATGATCACTGCCATATAATTAGAGCTTACG
Organism: Aproaerema taeniolella; assembly: GCA_949987775.1. Taxonomy (NCBI): domain Eukaryota; kingdom Metazoa; phylum Arthropoda; class Insecta; order Lepidoptera; family Gelechiidae; genus Aproaerema; species Aproaerema taeniolella. The sequence continues at coordinate 6,887,044 of OX465270.1, forward strand.
TGTTCCCTGAAATGTTTCCATCCTTTATCTTAGGCATTGACTTTTGGAAAAAATTTAATCTGATGCCAAAATCTTTATTATCTTTAACTAACAAATTTAACTCATGCTCTATTACTACGGGTCAGACTGATAAGGTCTTACCATATGTTAATCTTAGTGATTCTCAAAAAGGTATTGCAGACAGTATTATCCAACGCTTTAAGGATATCTCCTTTGAAAGCAAGGGTGAACTTGGTCGCACTGATCTTATCACTCACCGGATTGATACCGGAGATTCTCTTCCGATCAAGCAGAAATGCTATAGACTCTCTCCTGAGAAACAAAAAGCCTTGATCGATGAGGTTGACAAGATGTTAGCCTGGAAAGTCATTGAAAAATGCGAAAGCCCTTGGCTTTCTCCTGTCCTTATCACGCCTAAGTCTAACGGTGAATGGCGTTTCTGTGTCGATAGCAGAAAACTCAATGCTATTACCCGTCGTGATGCCTACAGCCTTCCTTTCATAAATGAAATTTTGGACAACCTTAAGAATGCTAAATACCTTTCTAGCATTGACATTGCTAAAGCCTTCTGGGAAATCCCTTTGGATCCAGCTGATAGAGATAAATCTGCTTTCTATGTACCCGGTAGAGGAATGTATAGATTCGTTGTCATGCCCTTCGGACTTACAAACGCTCCGGCTACTCAGCAACGCTTGATGGACAGATTGTTCACTCCGGAGTTCGAAAACAAAGTATTCTGTTATTTAGATCACATTGTTGTCATAAGCGAGACCTTTGAGGAACATATCTCCCTTCTACTGAGAGTAGTTGAGAAACTTTCGATGGCTAAACTAACCATCAACTTTGAAAAGAGCAAATTCTTTAGAAGCGAGCTTAAATATCTCGGTTACATCGTTGATGCTAATGGTTTACGAGCTGACCCCTCTAAAATTAAAGCTATTCTAGACTATCCTGTTCCAACTTCTCGTAAGGAAGTTAGGAAATTTCTAGGAACTTGTAGCTGGTTTCGACGCTTCATTCCTAACTTTAGTACTATCTCTGCCCCTATTAATAAACTTACTTCTTCAGCTAAGAACGCTTCTAAGTTCGTCTGGGATGCTGAAGCAAACGCTGCCTTCCTTAAACTTAAAGAATGTTTTGTAACTACCCCAGTTCTAGCCTGCCCTGATTTTGACCTTCCTTTTGCTGTTCATTGCGACGCTTCTAACTTCAGTATTGGTGCTATGCTTACTCAAATCCGAAACGGTGAAGAAGTTGTTATTGCTTATATGAGCAAGTCTTTGAATAAACACGAAAGGAACTATTCTACAACGGAACGTGAGACATTAGCAGTTATCACGGCTCTTGAACACTGGCGTTGTTACTTAGACTCTGGTAAACAGTTTACAGTCTACTCTGACCACGCTGCCCTAAAATGGTTTACCAACCTTTCTAATCCTTCTGGCAAATTAGCCCGTTGGACTATTCGTTTATCTTGCTTCAATTTTATTCTTAAACACAAGAAAGGTAAGGATAATTTAGTTCCTGACCTTCTTTCTCGCTCTAAACCTCCAGACTTGAACTCTACTTCTACTCTAGAATTTCAGGCTTGTCCGGTAACGGGCAACCCTATTTCAATTTCTTCTGAAGTAGAACGTTACAACAGGTTACTTTTAGGCTGTCAGAACAATCCTGATTGTTTTCCTAACTATACCCTCAAAGACGGTAAACTTTACCGTTGCATTCACTCTCCTTACTCTCTAAATAATTACTTTATTTGGAAAGAAGTCCCTCCTCCATCTTTAAGGCAATCTATCATCAAGGAAGCTCATGGTCCTCCTTCTAATCCACATCTTGGTATCTTTAAAACCTACAAAAAACTGTGTTTAACCTACTATTGGCCTGGCATGTTTAAGCAAATAGCCAAGCTCATATCTTTATGTAATGTGTGTTTAGCTTTTAAATACTCAAATCACTCACCTTACGGTCCTATGGGAAAACCTAAAGTCTGTTCAAGGCCCTTCCAGACTATTTCTCTAGACTTGATGGGACCATTCCCTATGACTAGAGCACGCAATCAGTATATTTTGGTTGTCAATTGCTTATTTACAAAATACACTCTTATCTTTGCACTTAAACGCGCTACCGCATCCAATGTGATTGAAAGACTAGATAATCTAGTATTTTTGGTTCATGGTGTTCCTCAATACATTCTTACTGATAATGGTGTACAATTTCAGTCTAATGAATTCCGTAACTTACTTAATGAATATAAGATCCCCTATCAAGGTCTTACTCCTTACTACTGTCCACAGGTCAATCCTACTGAAAGATATAATCGTACGATTATCACGGCACTAGCTTCCCTAGTCAATGAAGATCATAGATCCAGGGATTTGCACTTGCCTAAAATCCAAGCTGCAATGAATAATGCCGTAAATGTCGTTACGGGTTTTTCTCCTGCCTTCCTAACTTTTGGTCGCGAGATCATCACTTGTGGGTCACTTTATACTCATGACTTTAACATTGATGAATTAACCTTCTTGCCACGTGACCTCTATGCCCATAATCTTGGACTCTTGTCCGCACTATTTGACAAGGTGGAAACAGCTCTTCATATTTCTCACCAGAAGAACTCACTACGCTATGACTTACGTCATTCCTTCAAAGAATATTCTGTTGGCGATACCGTTTGGCGCAAGAATTATGTTCAAAGTAACGCTGGTACCTACTTCAGCGCGAAATTTGCGCCTAGATACATTATGTGCAAAGTCGCACGTAAGCTTTCGCCTCTTGTTTATGTACTTGAAGATCCTAATGGTTCCCTATCTAAATGGCACATTAAGGACATCAAAGTATGAAATGCTACTTTTGTAAATACTTACTTCTTATGTAAATACTTTCTCTTCTTTACACTTTACTTTTCCTCTTTTTCTTTCTTCGACTTCAATATTTGGCTTCGTTTGGCACTTTTTTGTTATTATTTCTTTTTGTTATCTCTTTGAGCGGTTGACAACTCCTTAAATAAGCCCTTGTCATATTCTTTTTATCTCTTGGAGCGGTTGACAACTCCTTAAATAAGCCACTGTCATATCTTAACCCTCCACATTAGGCCCCTACTGCCTATGGTTGGGTTGGGTACTACTGTTTCTTATTTTCTCCTCAGCAGGCTCCTACGCCCACTGATGGATGAGATGCTACTTCTACTTCTTCTCTTTAACCTACCACGTTAAGCCCGATTGGACTGCTTATCGTTGGTTTGGGTGTTTCTTTTTTTGAAGTTTAGTATTCTTTCTCTACCTTCTTCCCTACTCTCGATTGGTTGCATACTAAACCTCCTTTCGTTAGAGAAGTTTTGTAGCTACAGAAACTAACTTCCTATTTTCTATTGGGTTTTCGCATAGAGCGGCTGACTACTCTTTAAATAAGCCTACAGTCCCGCCTCTTTATAGGCAAGAGCGGCTGACAACTCTATAAATAAGCCTATTGGTCATGTATATCATCTTTTGAAGCACTATCTCCGGAGTACGCGTCATTGAATGTGAACCGTACCCCAACTAATGTTAGTGTGAAGTATGTTTGCGAATGAATATATGATAGTGTTATGTGAGTGGTTATGTTAGTGTGAAGTATGTTTGCTGATGAATATATGATAGTGTTATGTGAGTGGGAATTTTGCTTCCCAAAAATTTAACAAAAAATTTTTCTCTGAAGTCGAAAAATTTTCCGGGGTTGTTGGGGTAATGTAGGGCTTCGTTTGAAGCCCTAACTATTGAATTTTATATTTTCGTTTCACTTTTTGTTTACCATAGCATGTTTGGATAATGTTGTCACAGCTGTCTTGTCATCGTTCTGTCCTCGAATTCTATGTCTTTGGTTTATGCCATCATTCTACGCTATGACATCATTCTATGTCGTTGGTCTTACCTTAACCATTTTAACCATTGACATAGAATGATGCTTAGACTGGCCACTTACTTTTGTCAGTCTCTACTTTGTTTTTTGGACTTTGGGACTTCAGATTTTGGGAGTGGGGAGAAAAACTTGGAGCTGAAGAAAACCACCTTTTTTCCCCGTCCTGGTGCTCTGAGTAGAGACTAACACCAGGACCTTCTATTTTAAAGACCTCCCTGGGTCAGTGCTTGGCCAGGGACTGGAAAGTTTACTATACCGCCTTGAATTTTTACCGTAAAATCAGAGTAAATCTCCTTACTACCTAGCTATATTCTAAATCTTCTAACTAAAGTCTACCTACCCTAACCTATTTAATATATACCGCACCGCTACGCAGTGGACTTATTTACATTGTGACGGAGATCCCTTTCAGCCTAGATATTTTCCATCTACCACGCCTCGCTACTGGCAAACAGTTGATCGGATTTGGGGTCCCGTCAAGATTTTATTTGGAATTTAACCAGTGGAGATCACCCGTCCTGGACCCATGGCTTAATGAGTAACGTTGTCACACCTTTTAAATAATTTACTTATATCTAATACTGCGAGCCATAGTGTGGATAGGTTAACTCTTTGGTCCCAATAAATTCCTCAGTGTTTTACCCTAGATCATCTTTTCTTTTCACCTTCCTCTTCCACCTAGGTCGTTGCGTTTGCCTAGGATTCTAACCCTAAGGACCTAGAATTCTGGACGCAACGCCTAGATACCCTAAACTTGCACCTAGGATTTAGTGACCTAAACTCCTAAAGCCTAGGTGTAATCCGACACTACCCTTACACTATTCCTTACTCTTAACTCGTGGTATCCACTTAGGACACTAAATCCTAGGTGTAATACTACAATAAGTATTAGTGTATTTCCCCGTATGCCTTATGACTCTAGTTTAAAAAGTAAAATTTTATGTTGGACAAAATCGAAAGCTTTGGTCATGTCCATAAACAGTCCGTAAGCGGGTGGCTTATTTTCAATATTTCCATAAACAATCTGAAAAAAAAGCGTATACTTATTGCTATGTCAATTTATTTATTTTTCCGAAATTCCGTTTGCCCCTCCGCTAGTAAACTATTAAATTCAAAATAATTATAGAGTCTACTAATAATAAATTTTTCAAAAACCTTAGAAAACAGTAGGTTACGAGCAATAGGCTTATTTCTTAATTTCAAATAGACTATTATCTTTATAAAGTGGTTTTATAATGGTTATTTGTAACTGTGAGAGGAACACACCTCCATTAAAGCAGTTTTACAATATGGGATACAATAAGCAAGATTAAGAAACTAACAAATTTAATTACTTTTGTAGAGATATCTTCAAACCCGGTGCTGTTCTTATTCAGATTTTGAATAACGTGACATACTTCTTTTGGGTCGGTTGGACTTGGAAAGAAAGATTTAGATGACACATAACCAAAATTATATTTAACATTATTCGCTGCGCCATATATGTGGAGTTATGTACGACCATTTACTATTAATTTATCTTTATTCTCTTTTAGTTAATTTTTTTTGTTTATTTATAATAATCCAAGTTGATTTCGATTTGTTTTTGAGTTTTTAATGTAGGTAGTTATTTTGAGCCTTTAGCGTTAATTTTATTATCTGGTAGTAATTTTTAGAGTAAATTTGGAATAAGTTTTTCTGTTAGTCGTTTAGATTTCCTATACTTCCACCATATAACATAACTCAACCAATGTGACATAGTAGGCAAGCAAGCGTTATAATATTTGATACAGTGGAATAGTGATAGAACTCTTCGATCTGCAGCCCTGGCGTTGCAGTGTACTGAACCTGATCAATTGTTGCTATACTTAATGAGCAATAGGTATTCCTACCAACATGGTAATCGGAATCAGGCTGAAACTAAAACGGATAGTACGAACAATAACCACTCCAAAAATAACAAGCCAGATACTAAGCAAGTTCCAATTACAGCAAAATATCACAATTTTCTGTTGCTGAAAACCACTGTTGAAGTGTACTTAATGTAACTATCTTAGTCACTGAGCAGAAAATTGTAAAAATTCGGACAGAACTGAAAAAGGCAATTGTCCAGAAAGCATTGTTTGTCACTAGCGCTACTAACTCGGAAGAAGACTAACCGAGCATCTGAATTCGTAAAAATAATGTCATAATAAACAACAATTCTTTTGAGACCTTTATAGATTTAGGGAGCGATGTGTGACACTATCTGTAGTGCAATCTTCAAGTTTGACTCATGATAACGTTTAAGTCTCTCTTAAAAGGATTCGACAATAGTATAGTTTAGGTGACCGGAGGGTTGCAGCTAGTTTTCAGCGTAGACGATGTTGGGGTTGCTGTGCTGTGCCCTGCAAGGTGGTAGTTGATAGTTTTCTGGACAAACCTGTGTTAATAGGTCAATCTTACACAGAACAGGCGCTATAGTTGTCTATAAGGACTCCACTAAACTACAGTTCGTTGATGTCGGCAAGGAATGCTCACCTTCGATATAGAATCTAGTGTCAGATCTTCTTTAGCTGTTAGTTAGGACTACTGCATATGCTAATATTAAATCCAATTTCAATGGCACTATTCTTTTAAGGAGCATCATGGCAGGAAAACGGTGCGAAGATATGTTACAGGGGATATAGTTTATGCCAATAATTCTTGGGCCCTACTACGTAGCCGAGGTTTTAGGTTAGGATAGATATAGGCTCATTCCTATACCAGCTATGAGTAAAAATCAAAATAAAAATACAAACTATTTTAGTAGCGAATCGAGTGATGCCGCGGATTCACGTATCCGCCTTAGAGCTTAACAAACCAGATTCAGATCATGAATCTAATGCAGACTACAGCAATTTGAAAGATGATTATAATAATAAGTAGGATATTAATAACATCTATGATTCGATAAGTAATTGATTAACTATTGTTTTTGAGAAGCCCTTGCAGAGGCAAATATGTACAGATTTTGTTTTCTTTGTTCCAGATCAGACACGAGAATCGATTGGTTCGTGTTTGATGCGAGCTACGCTTCTGCGTCACAAGTAATTGAGTTCTTGGACGCGAGGTTATTTTCACTGCTTCACAAGTAATTGAGTTCTTGGAAGCGAGGATATTTGAACCACTCAAAATTGAGCGTTGAGTGGGATCGAATATGATATATTTCACTGCGTCACAAGTAATTGAGTTCTTGGACGCGAGGATGTTTGAACCACTCACAATTGAGCGTTGAGTGGGATCGAATATGATATATTTCACTGCGTCACAAGTAATTGAGTTCTTGGACGCGAGGATATTTGAACCACTCACAATTGAGCGGTGAGTGGGATCGAATATGATATATATAAGATAAGATATAAGATAAGATATAAGATAAGATATAAGATAAGATAAGATAAGATATTTTATTTGATAAAAAAAAATTTATAATGATAAAAAAAATATGCAACCGTATCTTCCCAAAATCGAGATTGGGTTATGATGCGTTGGTTGTAAATATTTCCTCACCCCATAATCGAGTCTGGGGTTACGTAGCGACCTAATTAGTGTAATAGTCTTTCCCATAATCGAGTCTGAGGTCAAGACACGTTGTAAAAAGTAACTTCTCTTCTTTATAATCAAGTGTCGAAGATGTCTTTTCTATAATTGAGCTTAGGGTTTTATAATTAAGCTTAGATTTATGAAGTCAGATTTTATCAAATATTCTCGATGTACCTTAATCGATTTCTCTGCTTCAAGCATTCAAATGATTCAAATAAACTAGTTGTTACAGTTAAAATTTGTAATTTAGTAAGACTTAGTTTGAGACCCAAATATATTATTGTATAATTAATAAATTGATGTAAATACTTATAAGCTTATTGTTGTTATGAAATTGTAAACTTAAGTTATTCCTTTTTTTTTCTTGAGACCAGAATCTGTTTTTGTGTAACTAATAGCTTGATGTTATAAATATTAGCTTATTGTTATTAAGGAAGTGTAAACTTATTATCTTTTTGGTTCAATCAGTTAAGTTTTTCACATTTATATAATTGTAAAAATCGAAACTACTCAGTTTAATTATGAAGGTTGGTGCAACTGGTCACAGCTCCGATTGTTAGGGTGCCGCAAGGCGTCGTGTGCGGGGACGCTCACGATGTCAGGACGGTCGATTGTTAGGGTTAGTAATTTTTAAAGAAGTTTTAGTAGCAACATTTTGTTTTTATGAAATGGCAACTCCGTTCAGGACTGCCATCTTGTTTGGGTGCGATTGGTTGGCGCTTTTTTCGGTAGCCAATAGGAACCCGTTATTTTCCCTCCAACATTGTGAACAAGAAGATTATTGGCTGACGACACAGGAGACTTAAACCAATCAGAGCTCGTCATTTTACCGCTAAAACGTTTAATATGAAATTCGAGAGGTGGCCATGTTTGCAACATTCTTTACGCGGCAGTCATAGGAGTTAGACCTAGTAAACTGTAGCATTTTATTAAATAATTATTAATTGTTCTGTAAATAGTTTGCTATCAAGTAAATAAATTATATTTTACCAAGTTCTACGGCAGTTTAAAATTTGGAAGCATCCAGGGTGACAACGCGCTTATAAATAGACGATGCGTAAATATATGACTGCAGCGTAAGCAGCTTCTGGACTGTCACAGAAGCCGTGCAGCTCCACTCGACAGCCTTTGGTAGGTATGAACCGCGAAATTTGAACCTTTGATAGTTCCCCGAACTCCAAAACTAAGCGGAGCCACTTTATTCGAATGACGTCAGGAACCTCTGCATCCCAGTCGATCCCAGCTAACCAAAGTTCTTGTATAAGAATCTTGGCAGCAACGATGACAGGGCATAGAAATCCGAGAGGATCAAAAATGCGCGCGATTTCCCATAAAATCACGCGTTTTGTCACTCGGTCATGCAGAGGCCTGACGTCGTACGAAAAGGCATCTCTCAATGGATGCCAGGCAATCCCTAGAACTTTGACCGAACTGTCATCGTCTAGAGAGACCGTAGAGGCTTCGATTTCTTTGATCGAATCAGGCAGACCTTTCAGGAATGCCGAGCTATTCGAGCACTATTTACGAAGTTCAAACCCACCTCGTTTAAGAAGGTCAAACAATTTTCTCTGAAGAACAACAGCTGAATCAACAAAGTCTGATCCACTGACCACGTCATTCATATACGTGAAACGAAGGATAATCTTCGCAGCTTCAGGATATTCAGTCTCATAATCCTGAGCTAACTGTTGAAGTACACGAATCGCATAGAACGGGGATGAAGACAACCCGTATGTTACCGTATTCAGACGGTAGTTCTGCGGCGTTTGGTCAGCCGAGGATCGCCACAGTATTAATTGATAATTTTGATGTTTGTCAGCGATTAAAATTTGGCGATACATCTGACGGATGTCAGCCATAAAAGCGACTCTATGCAAACGCAAATTAAGAATGAAATCTCCGATATCCTTCTGTAGCTTAGGTCCCACTAGCAAGGTATCGTTCAACGAAAAACCCTCGCTGCCTTGAGCCGAAGCGTCAAAGACGGTTCTCAACTTAGTGGTCATACTCGAAGGTCGAAGGACTCCGTGATGGGGAATATAGAAATAATTACCCTTGACTTCGTTGGGCATAAACTCCATGTGGCCTGATGTCAGATAATCCTCCATAAAATCGAAATATAATTGACAAAATTTGTCATCTCTGGAGAAACGACGCTCGATCGAAATGAGGCGTTTTAACGCCAACGAGCGGGATTCACCTAGAAAAGGTTCATTGTTTTGGAATGGAAGATAAAATACAAACCTGCCCGACTCCAAACGCAAGTGCGTATTGCGAAATATTTCCTCACAACGTTCATCATCGGCAGCCATAATTGGTTTGTTAGGAACGGCTGTTAGTGAATGCCTTGAACAGACACTTCGCATCGGGTACGGTTGATTTCGACTCAGCGACTAAGTCTTCGACTCTCCTTCACCTATCGTCTTTGAATCGTCCGGTTCACGATCCTCTTGCTTTTGTGCCTGTTTCTGTTGACTCTGTGCGGAAAATAGTGCTCTCCATTTCATCTGATGCCGTTGGGTGTGATGACATTAGCCGCAAGATGTTAGTTCCCATCCTTGATATCATTCTTCCCTTCATTACTCATATCTTAAATTTTTCCCTGTTCTCTGGCACTTTTCCTTCAGCATGGAAAAGCGCTTATGTCATTCCTCTGCCTAAGATGAGTAATTATTCTTCTCTTCGTCACTTTAGACCTATTTCTATATTGCCTTTTCTCTCTAAGGTGCTCGAGCGTATCGTTCACCAACAATTGTCCCTTTTCCTTTCCAAAGGCAACTTGTTGAGCGCTTTGCAGTCTGGTTTTCGGCCGGGTCACAGTACTGCGGCTGCCTTGGTCAAAGTTTCTGATGATATCCGGCTCGGAATGGAACACCAAAACGTCACTGTCCTCACTCTTTTAGACTTCAGCAATGCGTTCAATACAGTTGATTTTGATGTTCTGATTTCTCTTCTGTCTTCTCTTAATATTTAGATAGATAGATAGATAGATAAACTCTTTATTGATAAACACAATACATACAAACAGAAACATTTATTCTTCTGTCACGACTTGGTTTTGTAGCTACCTATGTGGCCGCCGTCAGCGCGTCAGGATCAATGACAAATTTTCTGATTGGTGTGATATTACGGCTGGGGTGCCACAGGGTGGCGTTCTATCTCCTTAGCTTTTCTCTATCTTTATTAACAACATTACTCTTCACATCTCTTCCTCTTACCATCTTTACGCAGATGATCTGCAAATTTATACGCAGGCCAAAGTGGATGCAGTTGATGATGCCATTGCAGCCTTAAATGAAGACTTGTCTGTTGTTGCATCTTGGACGTCGGCTTTCGGTCTCAGGGTCAATCCTGCAAAGTCCCAGGCGATTATAATCGGCAGTTCCAGGCAATTATCCCGGATTGACATTGCTCATCTTCCCCCTATTTCTTTTCTCAGCACTCCTATTCCCTTTTTCGCCACTGTTAAAAATCTTGGGGTCTTTTTCGATCAAACGACTAACCTCACCAACCTGAAAAAGCAGGTTGGTGAGGTTAGTCGGAGGATCTTTGCGTCAATGAGTTCGCTCAGAAGACTGAAGAACTTCCTGCCTATTCGAACTAAATTTGCCTTGGCCCAATCCCTTCTCCTACCTATCCTCGATTACGCCGATACCTGTTTTCTGGATCTTACTGCAGAGCAACTAAACAAGCTGGATCGACTACAAAATGTTGCTATACGCTTTATTTTCGGATTACGATCGGATATTACGGATCGTGCTCAGCTTAAGTGGCTTCCGATCAGGTATCGGCGTAATCTCCATATCCTTTCCCTATTGTATAACATCCTCCATAATCCTTTATCGCCAAAGTATCTCAAGGATAGGTTTATACTTCAAGCTGCATCTAGAGGCCGGGAACCTCGCAGATGTACGGCGATGTTGCTGGAGTACCCGACTCACACCACTGATTTTTACAGCAAATCCTTTGCTGTGCAATCCGTGCGGCTATGGAATGCCCTTCCTCCTGATATAAGGCTGGCTAGCACTCTTCAAAAATTTAAAAGTCTCGTTAGGGCATGCTTTGAGGAACAATGTGGCTACAAATAGTAATATAACTATTTATCTGCAACGCGCTTTCCGACGCTGTGTGATGTGTGTGCGTATTATTGTATGTATATATATATATATTAGTTTATTATATTATAGTATTATTCGTATGTATAAATATGTATTTTGTAGGATATAATAGGTATAATTAATTTCTAGCTTAATAATTTCTTTAGTACACCCGCTATGATATTTCCTCTCTCAAATTCTTCCCTAAGGTTGCCTGGAAGAAATCGCTGAAAGCGATAAGGCCGCCTTATTGTATATGCCTTGGGTTTATATAAATTTATTCTTATTTTTTGCTATTTTTCTGTTTGTGTGTACAATAAAGTATATTTGATTTGATTGGCTTCACTCTCCCAGAACCTTTGTATCAGATTATCAAGGCGATTGTTCATGTTTGATACGAGAAAAGATGATATTTTAGTCGGAAAGGATCCACGCACAAATTTTGCGTCGACTTTTCCAATAAGAAGCCAGCCGAGAGAACTGGAAATCGCGATAGGAGTCCCTGGGGGACCACAAATTACCTCGCCTTCTAAAATTTCCTGATATAGATCCCCACCGATGAGGACATCGACTGAGGACGGTTGATAAAAGTTGGGATCGGCTAGTACGAGATGGCTCACATGAGACCACTTATCCAACATAAGAGGTTGAGAAAGTTTCTCTGATGTTATGTTCGGTAAGATTAAAGTACTTAGGGTAAACTCAGCAGCTAGTCCATGATGAGACCTGAAAGTAGTGGTGACCACACCACGAGAGCGGGTCGTCACACTACCGATGCCGCTGATCGGGGTACCAACCTTCTGGCGTGACAAACCCAATCTAGCGACTAAACTCTCTGTAACGAACGAAGCTTCCGAGCCGGGGTCAACAAGAGCCCAAGTTTTATGGAATTTACCGTTGGAGTCCCGGACCAAGATAACAGCGGTCGAAAGTAAAACCAATTTCCTTGGTTTTTGACCCTCAGACGAAACGATATTTGATAACTCCGCAGCCGTTGTTTCGGAAGTCTCCTCCTGCTTGACGTCTGCGGAATCCTTAGAATGCTTTGCGAAATGCAAGAGAGAGTTATGATGAGTGGCTTTACATATCGAACAATATATTTTTGCATACGCATCATCTGCCTCATGCATCGGTTTCAAGCACCTCAAACAAAGCGTGTGTTCCTTAGCTAACGTGAAACAATCGAAAGGTTTTTTCTTTTTGAACAAATGACACGAAATCAGCAAATGTTGACCGCGCTTACAAACGAGACACTTACTCGGTTTTTGATCAGGGGTCGCATCAGAGCTAGCCACTAGTGAAGTGCTCGAATTTGAGGAACGAGTGTTTGAATTAGAGGAGCCTTGCGCGGCACGTGAAGTCGATTGGCGAGAATTTTCCCATGCAATGATTTCTCTGTCAAGATAGTCGCGAAGCTCATGAAACTTTGGAATACGATTCATGGTAATCGATTTATCAAACTCCCTACGAGTTTGGGGATCAACTTTTTTATAAAGCAAATAATATAAAATGAAATCCCACTGTTCAATTGGGAATCCCATGGATTCCAAAGCCCTGATATTTTCTAGAAAGCCGGTATGAACTGTACGAAGGGTTGACGCTGAAGGCGAGGTTACGTTGGGTAACTTAAATATTGCATCCATACGTTGCATAGCTATGAGACGCTCATTTTTGTAATTATATTGTAAGATTCCCCAAGCCTTTTTATAGTTAGCCCCTGTAATAGGAAGCCCTTTCAATAATTTGCTAGCATCGCCCTTTAGGTGCGATAACAAGTGTTGGAACTTTGCGATATCCGAAAGATTAGGATTCTTATCTATGAGCGAAGCGAACATGTCACTGAAAGAGTTCCAATTTTTAAAGAGTTAAAATTCGTTTTTAACCATTTTAAAATAAATGATTCCATACGAAACTCAACCAATCTACAAACTTGGCAGTATGCACTACCGTACACCCAATCAACGAAAGGTGGATGACGAACTTGGCCGGTTGCACTTCCGTACGCCCAAGGCCCGAATGTAAATGACGAACTTGGCCGGTTGCACTACCGCGCGCCCGACACCTAATAGTTGTAAAACCGAACGAATTTTCAAATACCTAAATCCGCATTAATTTTATAACGAATTTGTTGATTGATAACCGAATTTGCAAGTAACGAAGAAGCGAATAAGTACGAAATAGTACCACCTTGGTACTTACCGAAACCTACTACAATTTTTAGTAGGTTAATTTCTGGGCCCTAATCGCGCTAATTTTAACGATTTTACCAAAGAACAATTATTGTAAAATTTTTCATTTTTGTTAACGATTTTGTTCAATTTTGTTATAATTTGTGTATAAAAGCAATCGTTCATAACAAAAAAAAAACGGCCAAGAGCGTATCGGGACACGCGCATTGTAGGGTTCCGTAGCAGCATGGTTCAAATATGCAGCTGGCTTCTTAATTCTACGAGCATTGGTGTGGCGTGTAAATAGCCAGCACCACGCGGGAGCATAACCGAATTGAAAAAAATGTGGCACCAACGGTGAAGTGTTTCCTTTGGGAATACAATTGCCCTAAATCCACTAACCTGCAATCAATCTGGTCGCCGAAGTAGCAGAGCTCTGGGCCTTTTATTTCTTCAAAGCTGGATACCGGCCGGTATTGTGGTGAGTGCGTGCCCACGCATGTAACCTTCCAATAATTCCAATCCGAATACACATGCAAGCGAAGATGCACTGCAGTATATCACTTCACCAATGAGTCACACATCAGTTTTTAATGGATTTCCATACAATCCGAGTTAGAAACACACCGTAAAAAACCATGAAATAATTTATCACAGTCACGAGAAAAATATCCCACTCAGCGTTGAAAAACGGAAAGCAAGCGCACCAAGATGGCCTCCCTGGCTTGGGAGCGCTAAGCCAATCAGCATGCGTTTTCTTTATCATAATTGAGCATAGTAGCGCCATCTGTGGCGACTCAGTTGGCAACTTAAACTAATTACATGTTGATAGATTTCTGACAATTTGCAAACCTACCCGGAAACGACTTCACTTTAAAGTGCCTTTTAATTATTGACGTATTTTGTAATGCTTATTTTTATTTATTTTACTTAAAACTAATTATCTAATGAATTTACCAACCAAGCATATCGACGGTTAAACCGCTAATAATGTCTAAAAACGAGGTCACAAAGAAAGAAGGTAAATAAAGGAGAATTTTAAATTCCAGCGCCACAAGGAAAATGAAAAAAAAACATCTGTTTAAGAACCACCTCGCGTGGATGCAAACGGTTGTATAAAAATCGTTTACATTACGTATCCATTTAAAACTGGTATACTATCGTTACGGTCATAGATAGAGATGAAAGAGACTAAAGTATTTTAAGGCTTATTAAAAAGACTCGCCTCCATCTTACAGGACTTGACTCTAAAATTAAGATTGAAAGTTCGAGTTTTTATTAATAAGACTTAGTCGTTCGTTTTATGAAAAGACTAAAAACTGAAACGACTCGAGTTGTTTTCAAAAGACTAAAAGACTTAACCAACTCCAATTGATTTTAAAAGACTTATACGACTCGAGTTCTTTTATGTAAAAGGGTTCGCACCACAGTTTGTGTGTGATATTCAATATATCTTTTGTAACCTATCAACCAAAAGGAATAATTCACGCCTAAACCACTAAATACAATTTGATAAAATTTAACAAGGGGATAAAATTAGATATTTACGTTCTATCAACACATACCTTTTTTATATACAGTTAATTTTGCATCTACAGACTTGTCCGTGCTTATTATTATTACCTATTTAACCTTTTTAACACATTAACACTCCATATGTGTAAATGTATCGTGCAAAGCTGATTTGTTTAGTGTAGTGTCCATGGTGATTTCAACTTCCATTCTAGCAGCTGGGAAGCGTGGGCAATCTAGTAATATGTGCCACACAGACTCGCTTACGCCGGGATCACACTCGCATCCGGGATTATCCTTTTATTTGAACCGATGTAAGTACTCCGCGATCCCTCTGTGACCTGTCATACCTTAAGACTGTCGCCTTCCCAGACAATGAGTCGCCAGTCTTTTAAGTAGTTTAGGGCGACTACAGCACCTAAATTATGATTTTATGATGCGTAGATAAGCATGACGCACTACATTAAATCGAAGATAAAAATACTACGGTAATATTCAGGACATAAACTAGATAAGATTCTTGCTGAAAACATGATTCAGCACTTTTGGCTAGATAGAAAAAGCTCACAAAGTCACCTCTCAATACCAATATTGAGTATCTTTTAAGCTGTAAAAACGACAGTAAAATGCACACAGGAACTTGAATTTGCTATCAAAATGTTCGTGATTGAACACTCTTGATAAGTAGCTAACGCATTTTTCGATTTAAGCTGTTACCTTTCCATAAATCTCATTTTTCTAACTTTCGAACATGTTTTTACGCACGTACGCTTTCATAGACCGTAAACTTCGTATATGGACACTGTTCGCACTGCCGGCCCAGGCATGTTGAGAGAGGGAGATGGCACTATTCCTATGTGTGCTGCTTTTATCGGGTGCTGTAGTCGCCTTAAGCTGTTTAAGTAACAGCTCAGCTTTTTACGTTAAAAGACCTCGACTAAAAAAGCTAGTCTTATAACTAAAGGTTGGGAACTAAAAGACTGAGTCAGTCGTGACGCATCAAAACTAAGGCGTGTCTGTATTAAAAGCCTGAGAAGGCTGAGTTTCTTTCATCACTAGTCATAGTCAATGTTAAAATCTATACATATAATAAAACTGTAGAGGTCTAATTTCTGTACATAGAAAAAAAATGCTAAAAACCGAGTCAGGGGGATGTAAGAAGAGAAATAAAACAAATCCCGATTTTTTTAGATTTTTTTGTTTCTCTGTTTGTCTGTTTATAATAATAATAATAATAATAATAATAATAATAATAATAATAATGTTTGTCTGTTTGTCTGTTTGCACGGGCTGATCTCCGTAACTGTTGGACCGATTTAAATGAAATTTTGCATAGAGGTACCTTATATCCCCGGTCATCATTTAGGCTACATAAAATCTCGAAATTTAGCCAGTAAATATATAACCAACAACAAAAACCCCTGAAAAAATTCAAAGCTAGGTGTTTTTCAGAACATTTTACTCATACCATAGAGATCAACGTATTTTTGACATATACATGGACTAAAAGTTAACTTATTTCTATGTCTATGGCTAAAAGCAAGGATATGTTGTTTTTTAAATTTATCTCTTTCGAGAAAGGCAAAGGAATCTGCATCCATACAGCCAGGTCTTCAATATATGTATTTCTTAGCTATGTCTTCAATTTATATTTCTTTACTTCTCTCATTCTCCGTAAGCCGATAGTGTTTTGTTTACGAAGAACTATGGCGGCAAGAAGCACTGCCGCTGGATCGGAGCGGATACACTGTATCACTTAAATTACTTTTTAACCGACTTCCAAAAAGGAGGAGGTTTTATGTTCGACTGTATACAGGGTGGAATTTTGTAATGCCACCTGAAGGGAAAGTACTCTTAATACTGTAGATAGAAAATTGTACTCAAAGAAAGCATTCCTTTATTTTTGAAAAGAAAGAAAACTGCATTCAAGAATTTTCGAAAATTCGCTTGCCACAACCGGGAATCGAACCGACTAAAATCTGTTAGAATACCCTGTACTTTTATTGCGTCGATCGTTAGGGTCAATTATAAGGATGAAATCTTTCTAACAAACTTGGTAAATTAAATGAAAGGAAAACTACGAAATCTTAAACCATTGTATATCTTTATTTTATGTATGTTTACCGATTTCTCCGCCATTTGGACCGATTTTGAGATATTTTGTATAAAAGATCCTTTCTTAATTTTTTGTCGGAAGTTTGGTTGAGTAGTAGAGTTACACAGCCTGTGAATCGACGGTTTCTGGGTTCGATTTCCGGTTTGGGCAAACAAACCATACGAGGGAAACTTTAGTGCAGAAAGTTACAGTGTGAAGTGCTAATTAATTGATTTTATGATAGATAGATAGTTAGGTAGATAGATTGACACTTTAATTCAATTGATATAAAACAGCACAACACAGTAATAGACAAATAACAAACATACAAGTAAACATGAATCAGCAAGCAAACAATGAAGTAAACAGAGTAAGAAACAGAAACAAATAATTTTACAAAACTATTTTACACCGTGTTATATATGTATCATGCCAATCAAATTGGCGCTGACTCAGCATATTGCTGCAGTACCAGACTGCAGCGCTGGTATTCTGCCATGATGCTACTTATTGAGTTTTCTTTGTAGGTAATAATAACCTTTTTCTAACTTCATAAATTCACCTTTAAAAAAGTACTTTATAAAGAAAATCTGAGGGTGCTGCTCTATAATTAGATAGACGTTATTTTTAAGAGCTATCGTCGAATATAAGTGAGTCGGAAAAAAATAAATTATTGTAAGTGACCCACAAATATCCAAAAATAAAACATATAGGTTTGATCTATGGCTTTGATGTTCTGACATGAAATAAGGGCTATTTATTGATTTTTTGATTTTAGTTTACATCAAGCGTAGCATTGCGTATATAAGCCATGGATAAATATTATAATATTACTATTCTAATAAGTTTCTTAGTTTGGATCAAGCACTGACACCTTTGCTTATTTCTACAAAATGTCCATTGAAGGGAAAAGTTTAGTCATTTCTATCTTAAATTAAATTTTTTATTGAATCATTTTTACACAATTATCCCAAAGCACAATAAAAGCAGCGTGCTAGCTGAAATCTCAAATGCACGGGGGTTGTCTTAGATACTGACATAGGTGACCTGTTTCAGAAACGTCTATTCCACTGAAAATCAAAAATAAGTCCGTAATTAGCACTAAGGAATTCGTATGCCATTTATTGTACTTACCTAAGTAATGGGTCTTTCAACATAAAATTTTCGTAAATTTTTTACTCCACATATTTTTATTTTATCAAAATTGATTTTTTATAAGTACAAAATCCTTACGTTATTCACAGAAACGCGAAATACAATATTAATTAACCGCTTTTTGTGGGATTGTTAAGACAACAAGATGTTTTAGAGGCGCCACTGACTCATGTTAAGTGTTGATTGTCTATCTCTCTCAGTATCAAAAAAACAAAAACGACTGCTACTTAAGTATAGATCAGAGTCTGAGTCGCGTTCTATAATACGGACCTTAATCTATCAAAAGCAGTAACAATGGTATAGAAAATATAAGCGATAGAGGGAACAACTATGTTTGACCTTTGTTTTCAGATCCAAAGTAATGTATTAAGTATCAACCTTATATGACATAGTTAGCCAAGTTTTCAAATAAAAAATATTTTTAGAAATTGCTTTTCCTTATATGAACGAAATAGTTGCTATTCGTTCATATAACGAAAAGATGAACGAAATAGTTGCTTCAATAAAAAACGGCAATTCATGTGTCTGTAGTTGTGTCAAAGTACAAACTCGGTCTATAAAAATACATACAACACGCAGACGAAGTTGCGGGCATCAGCTAGTCTCCAAATAATATAGTATTAAAAAATGACATTCCATTCGATGGTATCGGCGAGAAAAGAAAAACCCTTTCACGTGTATGGGAAACATCCAAATTTTTTTTTCCAAAATTTAATGTTTTAGATCTGTCGGCGCAATCAATATCTATGACCATGCCAAATTTCAGCTCTGTAATACGAAGGATCGAATATTAGTCAATGTATTCTTATTAATCCCAACAATGTTTCGCACTTGGTCGACTATTACTCGCAAACTTGAAGGGCCAACTTAAGTGTGATAGTTTTCCTTTTAATTTCGTAGTATATTCTACCAACGTGAATAGAAACAACCGTTTAGCAGCTAAACTGGTAGCTGGTAGTGTCCCTCCCAGACACTTGTTTTTAACAAAAAAATTTAATTAAAAAATAATTTTAGTAAGAGTACTGAATCGAAAAACGTTCTTAGTAAACCCCTTCTATCTTTTAAAAAGCTATCCTATGACATTCCATTCGATGGAATGCACTCGATGATATTGGCGAGAAAAAAAATTCATCGCCCTTTCACGTTTATGGGAGACACCCGAAAAAAATTTTTTTTCTAAGATTTTACTCTACAGTTCTATTGACGTGATTTATATGTGTGATCATGCCTTTCAACTCTGTAGTACCAAGGGTTTCTTAGGAAACCCGCGGACAGACGGACAGACGGTCATGGCGAAACTATAAGAGTTCGTAGATTAGTACGGAACCCTAAAAAAGAACGTTTAAATAGGAACTTATGTGTCAAAATAACGATATTATTTTGACACATACGTCAAACAAAGAAGCAGTTGTAGTAAACATTTTTGTTGCAAACAAAAAACTATGATAAATTAAAAAGCTGAATTTTTTTATTGAAAGGCCCAAACTGTGCCACCAATAACATTAGATCTGTAGCCCGGGGACATTCATATCACAAAAAAGGTTACTGTTTGTCTTTGTGAAATTATTAAAGATTTCGCCATTTTATTATACTAAAAGTCAGGTCTTAATGAACGTAATCCGCCGTAACAATATATAGTGAAACAGAGAGCAAGTTGAAGCTATTTTAGAAACAAAATGAAATAGATTTAATTAAAATATTTAAAACCCGTTCCGATTCAACCCGTTCCGAGTGAGTCGGTAAGACGAAGAATAATAGATGCAGCACAACAAATAAACAATACTCTGATTACTTATGTTGTGAAAAGTAAAATGAGTAAAAGTATGCCTATTTGTTGTAGAAACAGGGGTAGTCACTTTGAAAATGAACTCAAATAAATCATTTTGTTCGTGTATGTTATTTGTGTTTTTTGAAAATTTTTTTCGACTTGCTCTTATTACATTGGTCCTCGAATAAGGCATAATAATCTCAAATCGTCACAAGGATTTGAGATTATTATACCTTATTCGAAAGCTGATAAAATAAAGATGTTTTTGTGCTTGTATGTACGGAACATTGTCCAGTGAGTTTTTGTTTAAAACTCGCTTTTTTGTGTAATTTCCTAGATTTTATTGTTGAATTTTCAAACGTTTTTCTACATAGTGCTAAAGTTTATGTCAATCTAGTACATTTAATGGCTCTATCAGATTTCATGAAATATCAGTTACACAAAACTTATCAAAAAATATCAGGATACCACCAAGTAATTTTTTTATTAATTTTTATATACTTAAATCAGTTATTGATTTTTTTTAAAATAACTAACTTCCAATTTTTTCTGAAATGGTTCACTTTCAAGACTTTCGCATATGGTACTCCTTTAGAAAAACACTGCAAATTCCATCTTCTACAGCCCTTTCAAAGGAATACCTCTAATTTCAAGTCGCCCTGTATATAGTATATAAATATAGTAAATACTTTATCCAGCGAAAAATTCTTAAACTACCTTCTCTTTACATATTCACAACGGCGCTATTTGTCAGGAAACACATGTACTTATTCACATTGAAACGAGACAAACATATAAAATACAATTATTTAAGATCAAAATACATAAATAATTTGCAACAAACACACTCAACGATGGAGCTGTACAGATCGGGTCCTTACTACTCAGCCGTAAAAATATATAATAAAATCCCAGAAACCATTAAGAATGAATCTGACTATGAAATTTTCTCCAATAAGCTGAAACAGTACTTAATTGAAAAATGTTATTCTAAAATTGACGAGTATCTAAAATTATTAAAATAACCTCTCCAAAAAGAAACATCGAGAAATATTGACTAATTAATTTTACTAATTATGACAAGGTACTTTTTTAATTGTAACTATCACATTGACTGTAATTAATAAATTTATTTAATTGACATTTAAAATATTAGAATATAATTTAATTTGTCATTGAATTTCGTATTGAATATTATTACTATGATTATATTAACATACCTTGAATTTATTAGAATCTACCACATTGACTTAGACTTAGAAAAAAAAACTGACATAGATGATTGTATATAAAAATAATAATAATGAGAAAATATTGTATTTTTTAAATGGCTATAAGTTTGCTGTACCTTGTACAAGGTTTCAAATGATGAACTTGATAATTAGCTTAAGAACTTATTGTACCATTTGAAGGGAAATAAAGAAATATGAAATATAGTATATATAGTAAGGAAGTAAGGATAAAGCACAACTATAAGGTAAACCGTGCTGACACATTCCCGCCCACACCTCTCTCGGCCCCCTTTACTGCGGGGGCTTAAAACAATTAAAATATTTTATTTCATAAACACTTTAAAGACAATTGTATTAATAGGAATAGGGAACTTCTAGTAGGCAATTAATTTGCCTGATGTTGGAGAACCCGGCTCTTTCATAGCTCTTAAAAACAACAAAACGAAGAGAGTAAAAAGTGCAGTACACGTATTGATCTTAATTTACGCGGTGTTTTTTTTTCAAGAAGTAATAATTTGAAGGTATATAAAATCATATAAATCATCATCAAAGCTCAGTCTCTTAAAGTGAGTCTTTTAGTAATAGAGATTCAAAGTGGCCGAAAAAGCATATTGTTATTCTGTTCGTGTTTACATGGGCGATGTGATGCTGATTTAACATCAGACTTCTCACAGCCGCGGTCTTCCCATGATAGTAAGGTTTGGGAGAATAATTACCTGATATTTAATGTACAAAGGCCAGCGCATCAGGCTACTTCATTTTCATTGCAAAACCGCTATTATCACAACAGCACAGAGTGCACTCATGTGGTAACCTGAGTTGAGGCCGTCCGTACAAAATTACATTATTATCTAATGTATTTTTATTCATAGGTGATGTGGGGGGGGGATCCCTTAAGAAAAAGCATGATGATTCTAATTTTTAATGCAGAGCCGGAATCCCCAGAAAGTTATTTCACGGATCTCAACGTTTCTGTACGTTCCTTGGCAGAGCGATGCATAGGGGTGCTGAAGGCTCGGTGCAGGTATTTATATAGTAATTAAATAAACTTTCATTTTTATTAAGGGACTTACTAAACTACTTATTTTCAAAAATTATATATTTTTTAAGGTGTCGTTTGGCTGACAGAAAACTCCATTGTGCGCCAGCGACTGCAGCTCAAATCGTTAGTGTCTGTTGTGTTCTACACAACATTGCACACGCAGGGGGCATCGAATACGAGCCATTGTCGGCTCAAGAAATACACCGCGAGCGCGAGTTAACCGCAAGGGCGTCGTTCCCTCCACCTCGAGTATCCCGCTCCCTCTGTGCTGGGAAAACAATCGTTTGGAGTCTAGCAATTTACAAACACTTTGTTTTTTGAATAAAAACTTATCCGTAGTTGATGATTAAAAACATTTCCACATTTCTTGTAAAGTGGGTTTTATTGCCTTTGATTTATTATGTTTATCTATTCGTATTCGCAGAATATTAAAATCGTTATTTCTATTCGGATTCGTATTCGTAAAAGTAGTATTCATTGCATCACTAGTTGATAGCTCTGATCCAAAGGTTGCAAGTTTAAATCCCGACTCATAAACATATTTGAAAATCGTTTTTTCAAATATATATTTGTGAGGGGTTTAGGTAAAACCCACCTAGCATTCCATCTAGGACTTTAGTCCCATAGCAATTCGATAAAGTTATGTAGTCTAATCCAGGCATAATATAGTATACTTGGTGAAAGATTTTTTTCGAATCAGTCCAGTAGTTTCGGAGCCTATTTATTTAATGCAAACAAACAATTAAATCTTTTCTCTTTATAATACGTATTATACTGTAGATATTAATAATAAAAAAACGCTACTCACTCAAATTATATTCCCTTGTGTTGTGGGTCCCTCAGAACATACACAAAGACAAATACAAATACCCGTGACCCGAAACATCTGCTTATTACATGATTGTTTGCTCCGACTGGGAATCGAACCTAGGACCCGTTGATAGAGGCAGCGCCACATACCAAGAGGCAACGCCACATAAGCCAGCGCCACATACCAACCAACCAAATCGGCCATTGTAATACAAAAAAAAGTAATGTACCAGTACCAATCCTTGCTTAGTTTCAGATTTTAGAGGGCACCGTGTAATTTGTCCTGGATCGTCTCATTACCCCCGACAAAAAAGAGGGGTGTTATGAGTTTCACGTTTGTATCTGTGAGTCTGTATCTGTGTGTCCATGTCTGTGGCATTGTAGCTCCTGTACAAATGGACCAATTTCGAAGGCAGTTCTTTTGTTTGAAAGCTAACGTAATCGAGATGATTTTTAACCAACTTCAAAAAAAGGAGGTTCTCAGTTTGACCTGTATGTATGTATGTTTGTTCGCGATAATCTCGCGTTTGGTTGAACCGATTTTGATGTGGTTTTCAGAAAAGTACTTGCTACATTCAGCAGAAGGTTTCAGTATATTAACCGACTTCAAAAAAAAGGTGTTCTTTGTTTAATCAGTGTGTATGTAAAATAAATAATACAATAAAATGATTCGCTTAAACTTTTGCAAAGCTTACATTTCGTTTTATTAACCGACTTTAAAAAAGGAAAAATTTATAATTTGCACTAAAAATGTCTTTGCACCGACTTCAAACAGATCAGTAGGTAGGTACTACATAGCACATCAAATGATATTGTATTTATTTTTTGCTTTTTTGAAGTTGGTTCAATTTTTTTATAAAAAGTTTTTATAGTTACATTTGATCAAAATTGGTTTAGCCGTTTAAGAGTAACCTATAAGCAATAAATGTAGGGAGTGACACAAAATTTTTAATTTATCCTTACTAATATTATAAATGCGAAAGTAACTACAGACATAGTCTGTCTGTCCGTCTTTCATTTCTAAACTACTGAACCGATTTTGATGAAGTTTAGTACAGAGATACATTAGAGCCTAGGAAAGGACAGTGTGAAGGATAAGGGAGGAAAACTAACTTATTATGGCGTAAAAATAATGTAATAAAAGGAAAAAATACAATTTAAGAAGAACAACCGAAACCTAACCTGAATGACAAAACTGAACGTCAAGTCCAAAGACAAAAAGAGTAAAAATACTATCATGCCAGCCTGTCGGCGACATAGCCCTCCCCGTGATGCAATGCATCACCAACAAACTGAACGACGACAGACTGACTGAACAACATAAATCAAATTATTTCTTAAGTTAATGTAGTACATATACATACCTACGTCTAAATTACGTCTAAACGTATTAATTTCCGGCAAGGACGCCGAAGCGTTCCGCCAGAAGTTGCAACATCCGCCACCCTTACAATATTATCTTTGCCGGGATAAGTAGCCACAATGCGGCCTTTAGGCCACACACCCCTTGGAAAATGTTCGTCAATGATTATGACAATATCTCCCACAGAAAAATTTGAGTATCTATTATTATGGCCCTCCTGACGTCGAGGTATCAACACCGGCAGGTACTCGCGCAGCCATCTTGACCAAAAATGATCCGCCAGTCGAAGAGCCTTTCGCCAGTTCTCTCTTCCAAAAAAGACTTCATCTCCTAGTTCCGACGCAATTCTTGGCAATCCTGAAGACGATCCGATTAAAAAATGATTCGGTGTTAGAGCGGGTTCATCATCAGAGCCAACAGGAACGTGAGTCAATGGACGAGAATTAACTAAGTGTTCTGCCTCAGCTAACAAGGTTGTCAGGATCTCCTCTTGTGGCGCTTTGTTCACCAAGGTCCAACTCAAGGCGCGCTTTACGGATCCGATAAGACGTTCCCAAACCCCGCCCATAAATGGAGAGGCTGGGGGAATAAAATGCCACTCTATCTTTTTACTTGCGGCGAAGTCTAAAATTTGGGTCCGGATCTCTTTGTTAGCACCAACGAAGGCCGTTCCGTTGTCGGAATAAATTCTTGCTGGACAACCACGACGCGCTATAAATCTTCGAATAGCCATGATGGCGGCATCTGCACTCAGATTGCTTACGATCTCCAAATGAATAGCCCGAGTGGAAAAACAAGTAAACAGAGCTACGTAGCGTTTTTCTCTTCGTCGCCCCACTGCGACGTCTATTGGTCCAAAGTAATCGACTCCACAAAAGGTGAAAGGTCGGTGATGGGGTAAAATCCTTTCTTCCGGTAAATCTCCAGTCGGGGGAACGCGTGCAGTAGCCTTTTTCAAATGGCACGCTCTACATCTAGCGGCGACACTGCGAACAATGGGCCTCAGTCTCAAGATAAAGAATCTCTGACGCAACTCGTTAACCACAGTTTCGTTACTGCCATGACTTGCCCAAATGTGGTACCATTGTACTAACAATCTGACTATATGACTCCGTCCATCGAGGATTATGGGGTACTTAAAATCGTCATTGACAGCCGAAGCTGCTGACATTCTGCTGTCAACTCTTAAAAGACCATCTGCGGAGAGTTTCACTGTAACGTTCTTCTGGCTGCAAATATTGTCGAAGTGATCAACCTGGCTTTGCCTTAGGAGATGTAATTCTGCATTCTTGAAGTCCTGGGCAAGAAGTGGGTGTGCAGACTTACAAACAGGAGTAGGTAGCGGATGTTGACGGCGCTGAATGCGGGAATCGGAAACCGAAACGCAGAAGGCGGTGCCATGAACTGAAGTGCTGAGCAATAGGAACGAGATTAAATGGCATCTGATTTCGAATTACGCCTATCTCGTTACATTTGCTTTCCACACCTACGCACGAAATAGGTTCAGTGGGTTCCGAAGGCCATTGGTCTGATGGACCAAGCAAAAAAGTTGGCCCTGACAACCACCTAGTTAAGGAAAAATCCTTACTCTCTAGTCTAGTAGCGTCGTCTGAGACATTTAGCGCGGAAGGAAGCCAACGCCAATCAGTAATGTTTGAAAGCTCCTGGATTTCACCTACACGATTTGCAACGAAAACCTTAAAAGTACGTGGGTCACGTCTGATCCACGAGAGGACAGTTCGAGAATCAGACCAAAAGAAAGTTTTATCAGGCTTTTTCTTAATTTCCTTGCAAATCGTGCTGGCTAAACGTGTGCCTATTAAAGCACCAAGCAGTTCTAGCCATAATAAAAGCAAGTCTTATAGACCCGTCAGAAAAGGTAAAGCGCCAATAAGCACAGCAAGCGTAAGCTTCAGCGCTTGCGTCAGTAAAGACATGAAGCTCCCTAACAACAACATCATTCTGCCTGGCATACCAACGCGGAATACGAAGCGATTGAACCAATGTAATCCATTCATACCATTCATGCCACTGGTTACACTGATCATATGGTAACTGATCATCCCAACCAGAAACTGTTAACCAAGTCTTTTGAAAAAGAATCTTACCTTTCGTGATTAAAGGTGCTAAGAGACCCAAAGGATCATACACTCTCATCAAGTCCCGTAAAACCTGACGTTTAGTCAATTTCTGATCTTTGAGGGGCAGGGTCAAATCCAATTTAAACCTGAATGAGTCGTCATGGTAATTCCAAAACATTCCCAAAACTCTCACTCCGGCATCTTCTAGATCAAGATTAATGCTTTCACAGTCATCCTTCCGTAGCTCTAATGGAATGTTCCGAAGAGCGTCAGACTCATTCGAGACCCAGCTTCGCATTTCGAAGCCGCATTTCGCATGGACAGTAAGTACATCTGACGCAAGACGTCTGGCCTCACTCAACGTATCCGCACTTCCCAAAAAATCGTCCATATAATGATCATGAACGATGGCTCTGGCAGCCTCTGGAAACTCATCACCGAATTCTTGAGCATTTCTATTTTTAACCCATATAGCTGAAAACGGCGAAGAAGATGCTCCAAAAATCAGGGACGACATCCTGAATTCCCTGACTGGACCTTTGGGACCATCAGGATACCATAAATAACGCTGACAATCGCGATCCGACTCGCGAATTTTTATTTGCGGAAACATCTCGCGAATATCCCCTGACAAGGCAACTTGACCCTCGCGAAATCTAAGCAAAACTCCCAATAAAGACTGAAGAAGGTCAGGTCCAGTAAGGAGCAGAGAATTCAAGCTGACTCCAGAGGTTTTTGCTGCAGCATCGTGTACTATTCGCAACTTACCTGGCTTGTGCGGGTGAGTCACCCCAAAGTGAGGTAGATACCAGCGTCTACTGTCCCGCGTAGGATTGGCATGTGTATCTACACACTCCTCAGCATAGTCCTTTTCAACGTATGCTTCAATGTTTAGTTTGTAAAGATGCCCATAAGATTTATCTCTAGCAATCCGACGACCTAAACTCAGCAAACGTGAATTCGCGTGATGGTAACTATCTGGGATCTTAGTGCTATCGTCGCGCCAAGGCAAACCAATCTCAAACTTGCCATTTGGCAATCGCTTTGCTGTAGCCTCTAAAATGTCGACCGCTCTCTGCTCTTCAGCAGAAAAAGGTGATAAAGGCTTAATTCCTAGACTATCTAAATCATAGAAGGATCTAATTAAGCTGTCCAGGTTATCTGTGGTGCAATGGTTAATAAATTTAATCGGTTCCGTAGCTTTTGAGACACAACCGTAGAGTACCCAGCCTAAAGCTGTCCGAACCGCCGCAGGTTGAGATCGCGTCCCTATGCGGTTCTCCCGAGCTATAAGTAAGTGCCAATCGCACACACCAATTAATATCTTTGGAGTGGCGTCCTCATAAGTGAGGTGCTCTACTAAATCGCTTAGGTGAGGGAGAGAACCGATCTCCTCAGAACTAACTGATTGAGGAGACAAAGAAAGTTTCGGAAAGGTTTGTGCACTCTGAATATTATAAAGCTCGCTACAGTTCTTACCACGAATACCAAAACCTACTGTTTTCGAGTGAACTGTACCTCGTCCACCTACTATATTTTCCACTCTCATTGGTATCTCAGACCCCGACAACCCCAATTCTTCTGCTAAGTCTTGGTCGATCATGGATGTTGTTGAACCATCGTCAAGTAGGGCAAAGGAGTTTCGTTGCCCGTTAGGCCCCGATACTATTACAGGAATAACTTTTAAATATACCTTTCTCCTTTGCTCTTCTTTACGAAGAGAACAAGACACAATATCTTCAACGTTCCGATTCCCAATAAGTTTATTAGTCAAATCAAAACTTTTTGCAGAAGAATCTACTTGACTAGAATCTTTTTTATCAAAATGCTTATGGGACGAATGATTGATGGCAGTGTCAGTCGATTGATGGGTGACGGTGTCAGTCGATAAGTCATTCATGTTGTTTGTGTCATTTGATGATTCGTGCAACAATGAATTATGAGATTTTTTACAGATTTCGCATTTTGTTTTGCATTGCGACCACTTATGACGTCCGCTCTTTAAACATCGCGGGCAAATCTTAGCGCCCCGAACCCACTTCCACCGATCAAAGGTAGTTAAAATAGTGAACTCAGAACACTTCCGGATGCTATGAGTGGATGCAGAACAAAATGCACATACAGGCTGTGAAATGGGGTGCGATTGCGACGAGGATGAAGGCAACGATTGTTCTACGGCGTTGTAGACCGGCGCTCGAACGTTATGCTGATGACGCGAAGGCGCCACGGGTGGGCGCAAGTTCGATGCAGGTTTCACCTGTTCCACCTGTGGCCTCGATGCACTACAAACATTGGTTGGGCCAAAACGTGACAAATTATTGGCCTCTTCCTCGAGAAAACTCGCCAGCAGTTCAAGCTGCGGGGCACCAGGAACGTACCGGCTAGCAGCATAACCGCACCACTTACTCTGCAACAGAGGTGTAAGCTTATGAAGAACATTCTCTAAAAGTTCAGGCGAATATATGTATGCTTTTTGATTTAATGAGTTTATAATAAAAATGGTAGTTTTTAATTTAGCTGCTAAATTAAACATAGATTCGGGGTTAGTCAACTTGGGCAGGTTCCGTATCTGTACCACTTCGCACTGTACAATCTTCTCAGGGCGAGCGAAGCGCAGCTCTAAAGTACGTATTACGTCTTCCGGGTCATTGCAAACTAATAAGAGAGACAAAACTAAGTCCTTTGCCTCCCCGGAGAGCGCAGTACGTAACCTGTTCAGGTTTTCTTTATTAGAAAAAGAACCCTTCGTATCGTCATAGCATCGCTTGAAAATGAGCCACTCTTGAGGCTTCCCGCTAAAGGCGGGTAACTTTTCTGTATTTTTAGGTAAGGCAGACAAAGCCGCTATTAGCCTATTTAAGCTACAATCTTGTGGGGCGCTAGGCGCACCCACGATCTTGGGCTCATTATTTATATTGTCGTGAATATTACTCACCTGTAAATCCTGTAACTCAGGTCGTACATGAAGGGGAGAGTTGTCCATCCATGCGGCCGTATACGCAGTGCGCCTACTTACCGACGAGTGCTGACTAGCAACACTCCTGGCGTCTGTCGATGCGGCGGCCAACTCTCCTTGCAGAGTCGCTCGTGCGACCTCCTCCTCCGCAGCTATTTTCTTGAGCTGCAGCTCCGCCATCGTCAATTTATACTTGGCTTTGGCCGCTTTCACACTTAACGCGTGAGATCGATGCGAGTTAGATCGACCGCTGCGGGAAGATAATGGAGCGGGCGCGGGCCCCCCCTCCGCAGCGGGCTCGCTTTGAGCGGCTAAAGACTCCTCCCTTACCTTTGAGCGAGTAATCATCGCTTACGATATTATTAAAATTTTGAGTTTCAAAAATTTGAATTTTGAAAAATTTGTTAAAAAGAAAACTTTAGGACGCTAGTAAAATCGAAGGACCAAAATGTGAAGGATAAGGGAGGAAAACTAACTTATTATGGCGTAAAAATAATGTAATAAAAGGAAAAAATACAATTTAAGAAGAACAACCGAAACCTAACCTGAATGACAAAACTGAACGTCAAGTCCAAAGACAAAAAGAGTAAAAATACTATCATGCCAGCCTGTCGGCGACAGACAGGCTACATTTTATCCCACAGTTGCGCACGATATAACCTGTAGTCCACGCGGGCGGAGCCCCGGTCGGAAAGCTAGTAAATGATAATAAGAAAAGATAAATGGTAAGTGCCAAGATTAAGAGTTCAATTTAGAAGTCAAGAGGCCTAATTAGTCATTTCTATTCTACACTATAAGCCAGTATTTAAATAGTGCCCGTATTAAAAATAATTGTAATTTTTCTGGGTACTTTGTGAAAGATGAGTTACAAGCCTTATGTTTAGACAAATATGATAGATTATAAGTATAGACTTAGGATTATAATACCAAACTTATTAAATAGATTTGTAGATTTCTTGAATAAATAATGAAAATAAAGTTTACCTTACTTATACTATACCTAATCCCTAATTATTGTTGTTGGTCTACTGTGTTGAACATTTTTGATAGTTATTAAAGGTTTTTATGTTATTGAATTTTCACGTGTTCTACGAGGGTCATTCAATAAATACTTAGCCTACAAAAAGTAAACAAAAATTTTGGAATAGTGGCAATTTATTTTTCAACATAGTCTCCTGTTAGTTCGATACACTTAGCCCAGCGGGTCGGGACCCGTTTGACAGGTAAAGTTCGGCCGGTCACAAAAAATGATATGGTTCGACCTGTATTTTGGTGTCGTTTCGACAGGACATGCAAAATTAGTTATATAGGGGGGGGGGGGGGAATTTGATGTGCTGGCGAGTGTACAGTTAAGCTCGAAAGTTAAAGAAGATTTACATATGATCAACATTTGATATTAAGCAGTTCTATGCGTTATAAGCTTTATATTAAATAAAATTTCCCCTTTTTTTGCTAAATAGCGTTCTCGGGTGACCTTGAAATGCCCAGGTAGTAAAATCAAGTTTTAGGCACGAGCTGAGATAAGGAAGAACAATAGGTGGAAGTAATAAGTTACAAATGAAAGTGTTGAGATTGGTTGTTGGCGATGAGATTTTGCTTGCATATTGTTTTTTTTATTGCGTATCTATTGGAAAGGGTTACAGATGGAGATAAATATATTTAGTTTAACTTCAAGTTAAGTGCAGCAAGCAAGAGTGTAATAATAATTTTGTGCACTACAGGACATAGAGCCGGAAAAATGTAGTAAGTAAACAACTTCAGATAATATAGATATTATATTAAGGAATTTAAAATTAATTATAATAAGAAAATTCTAAATATGTTTGTAACTTTAAAGTGTTTTTATATATTTTTAATCTAAAATTGAATTTTAGTCGAGAGTACTCGAGAGCAATGGTCAGTGTATAGTGAAATCCTTAATATTTTTGTTTTATTTAGTGGATAGTTATTTTTGTTTTATTTTATTACAGCTAAATAATGGACGAAGCATCTTCTAGCACCGGCTCCGTTGATGTTTTTTTTTTATAAATACACCTTTAGTTTATAGTTTATTTTTTAATGAAAAACTTAAAGGGGTTCGAACATTTTTGTATGAAGCCTGGCTTGCCTAAAGTTGCAAGTACATACAAGTACATAAAAAGTCGCGTTTTTAATGTACACGTATGAAACATATGCCAATCGATAGAAAAAATAATTACAAACAACAAATACTGACTGACAAAATATCGTAAGTGATATACTTTCTGAGTAATTTCAGTTTGAAAATGTAAAATATAATGAAAAGAAAATCATCGTTTAAACTGATTTAATGTCCATTATCATCATTTTAAAGCATCCCGCGCCACGACTAGCATTAAATTGGATTTTCGTAATACTAAATGCATAAAAGGATTCTCGTATAATAGGATAAAATGCAAAAAAATATGTAAAATATGTTTTAGGTGAAATCAATAGGTATGAAACAAAATCCTTACAAGCCTGAGTCATCCATCAGTACTTAAAAAAATACCATAGAATTAATGCGGTGCGAAGAGATCCGGCTCGTGATAGGTGTCACGAGCCGCATCTCTTCCCGTCTTCCTCTTCACCACTGTCTATGAACCACAGGGCTGTTTACCGCGCCAGGAGGGCAGCATGAGAGAAGCTTTGAATGTCGTCACGTTTTTTAAGCTTCTGTGCGTATGCTGTCACGTTCCTTTTAATAAAGAATTAATAAGACAACATGCATAGAGAAGCTTTGTCACCGCGCTTATGTTAATCGGGCAGGTCAAGTCAGTCAGTTTGTCACCGTGACTTGCACCATGCACAAGCGTTCTCGTTGCTGTAGAAGATGTTTAAGTTGTTATCTTTTGTGAAGTTATTGTTGTTGATATTTTTGTTATTTCTTGACTGTTAACATTAGCTGTTTTATCTGTTATTATTGACATTTATGCGATGTCAAGAAACTTAGGTCCACCAGGGTTGCAGTGTTTCTTCTGCGGAATTAGTACTGCTTGCCCTATCGTACGCCGTCCGCGATCACAAATATGATGTTATGAGCTTTGTGAGGGATATTTAAACCATCACCCTTATGTCCAAGAGTATGCAAACCATATATTCCGCGGTAAACCTCATTAAACCTGGTGTCGAAGTTATTGACCTGCTAAAGACCTTCGCAGTGGCTCATGCGAAGTGACTACTATCGCAGATACTTAGGCCAGGGGGGTGTCACTCCGCAGTTTAGGCATGATCGTGCGGTGGGCATACCGAGTGTGCTAGCAAGCGCGGGCTGCTACACGCCGCGCGCGCGCTCACCGCGTTGGTCGCGTGTTGAACAAAATAATAAGTGTATCTACTTATTAACAATATTAAAACCAGACAGAAACACGTTTTCCCATCACAATAGTCTGTAGGTGTCTGTAGTTAGTAGGTATGTAGGCTAGGAATCAAATAACATGGTTGGTTATGTTAACTTGTGTTTTTACTTACTACACTTCCTAATTAAAGTTACTCTTGATTTTATAAGCATTGATAACTTACTTAATTGATTTCAATAATAATTTTACTTCTAAATCGGCGGCGAGTGTTAACCCTGAGCTCTCGTCGCGAACGCGGCATCGAGTCGGCGGTGTGCAATAGAATATGAACGCTAGCGGCTGACTATAAGTTTCAATTTCTCTTGCAAGCCTGTGCCGCTTGCAATAGTAGGCAAGTTTTTATGCCTAAAGTTGACTTTTGTTAGGGAGTGAGACTTATGTATGTTATTATTTATTCCGTGCTTAGGCACTTGAAGCCAGTGCCTTCCGTAGCATGGAATCATCTTTCTTTCGGAAAATCAGGTGATTCCCTTACGGCCTGGTATCCCCACCGGTTACCTCCACCAGTGGGGCCACAAGGATTATTTAATCTTGATATCCTGTAGTGGATCAGGGGGGACAAGAGGACTTATCAGTACTTATTTCTCCACTCATTATGTTAAAATACTAGCCACTTCTTAGTTCTTATGCTGTCATTGATACGAAGTCAAAATCAAAAGTCAGTGTCCTAACCAAACTGAGGAAAGTCTCAAAATCATAAATTGATGTTTGTTCGGATCCCGGAACCTTCTCGATGGCCGCGCGTGGTGGCGTGGGAAATGGCGTACGAGCGGCGCGAGAAGCGGCGTATCAGCGGCACAGGAAGCAGTCTACGAGGGGCGGTTCCAGTCGAGCAATGTCTCTGTATTTAAGTTAACGTAGTGACTTTCAATCTTATTTTTAACACTAGACTGTAAGCTCGTCCAACCGTGTCTAGGGCAAGATTGTAGTCAAGAGCACACCAATAAGTACGATTTTTTTTATTGATAAAGATCACGGTGACAGTGAGTGACAAAATGACTGGTAAAGAACAACCTTGTGGTTGGTCCCTTCCTTTCACCCTGCACCCTTCGCACCGCATTAATGTGGTATTTTTCTTGATGGATTGGGTTGTAATCAATGAGTAGATTTTGGATTTTGATTGATGTGGATTTCACCAAAAACATATTTTAATTTTTTTTTTGCATTTCCTATTATGTTAATATAACAGGAATCCAATTTAATGCTAGTAGTGGCGCGGGATGCTTTGAAATGATGACAATGGACTTTTAGATCAGTTTAAATGATGATTTTCTTTTAATTATATTTTACATTTTCAAACTGAAATTACTCAGTAAGTATATCACTTACGACATTTTGTCAATCAGTATTTGTTGTTTGTTATTATTTTCTCTGTTGATTGGCATATGTTTCATACGTGTACATTAAAAACGCGACTTTTTATGTACTTGTATGTACTTGCAACTTTAGGCATGCCACAGAGGTTCGATGCTCTTTGTATACTGAGTTTTTATTTGATGCACTGTTACACTATTGCATGTGACTGTACTAAGAACTAAAACAATTATACCTATCGAACTGGATATGAAATCGCGTACCTGTCGAAACGACACCACCGGCCAAACCTTACCTGTCGAACGGGTCCCGACCCAGCCCAGCGATGCTCCAACTTTTTTAAGCCGTCCGAAAAATAGTTTTTGTCAAACTCTGCAAAATAGGCCTCCGTGGCGGCGATGACCTCCTCATTTGATCCATATATATTCCCGACGAGTGTTTTTTTCAGATTAGGAAACAGAAAGAAGTCACAAGGGGCCAAATCTGGAGAATACGGTGGACGGGGCAGTAATTCGTAGCGTAATTCGACCAATTTGGCCATGGCAACGGCAGACGTGTGAACCGGTACGTTGTCGTGGTGAAACAGCACTTTTTTCTTTGCCAGATGGGATCGTTTTTTCTTTAATTCGGCGTCGGATCGGCCCAATAAATCGGCATAGTAAAGTCCTGTAATTGTTTTACCCTTCTTGAGGTAATCGATGTAGATCACACCTTGTGAATCCCAGAAAACGGTGGCCATAACTTTTCCGGCCGATTTTACAGTTTTCGCCTTCTTTGGAGCACGTTCCCCGGTCTGGATCCATTGTTTTGATTGCTCTTTGG
Source organism: Aproaerema taeniolella (assembly GCA_949987775.1). NCBI lineage: Eukaryota > Metazoa > Arthropoda > Insecta > Lepidoptera > Gelechiidae > Aproaerema > Aproaerema taeniolella. The sequence goes on from OX465270.1 coordinate 6,922,252, forward strand.
TCTCTGGTGTGTACCAGTGGATCCAGGTTTCATCGACGGTCACAAAACGACGCAAAAACTCCGCTGAATTCCGCTTAAACAGCACCAAACACGTCTTCGATGTGGTCTCACGGTTGCGCTTGTTTTCCGGTGTGAGTAAACGCGGCACCCATCGCGCCGACAGCTTTCTCATGCCGAGTTCCTCGTGAAGAATATGATGCACTGTTCCTTCTGAAATGGCTACAGTCTCAGCTAGCTCCCGAACCTTCGATCTGCCAATACGAGATCATGGATTTTTTTAATGTTTTCCTCCGTAGCAGCTGTTTTCGGTGCACCTGGACGTGGTTCATCAAAAACCGACGTACGGCCACGTGCAAACTGTTTGAACCAATTCTTGTCGGTGGCCATCAATGGAGAAGAGTCACAGTACCCAGCATCCAAGCGCTCTTTGATTTCGATGCGCGTTTTCCCTTCCAAAAATAGGAATCGAATCACCGATCGATATTGCTCTTTTTCCATTTTTGTAAAACCGATCGACACGTTCGCTTCCATAAGTTGTCAAATTAAAACAAATGAAGGGATTGGAATGAAAATTTGAAAAAAGAATTAATTTTTTTTTTTTAAATAGACCCGCCTTCAAAAAGGATGATATAATTTTATAAAGCTATAATCACAGTGGTTACAGGTAAAGCAGTAAGTATATTCATAGCGAAATGTGATAAATAGAGAGGAACAATATTTTTTGACGTCGGCGCCGAATAATTAATTTATTTATCAATTGATATTTCAATAGGATTTATAAAAGAAAAAAATAGGCTGATTGATTGACTAATTCATATATGAATCAACAGCCGAAGTGGCTAAGTATAATCGTATGAACTTGGCATAAACGTTCCTTATATACAACACACTATTATATAGTCAAAAAATATTGTTCGCTTATATAGTCAAAAAATATTGTTCCTCTCTATTTATCACATTTCGCTATGAATATACTTACTGCTTTACCTGTAACCACTGTGATTATAGCTTTATAAAATTATTTCATCCTTTTTGAAGGCGGGTCTATTTTTTTTTAAATATTTTTTTTTATTCTTTTTAAAGGTTATCATTTATCATTCATATAACTCCCTCGTAGATACATACTAATATTATAAATGCGGAAGTAACTCTGTCTGTCTGTCTGTCTGTCCGTCTTTCACGCCTAAATTACTGAACCGATTTTGATGACATTTGGTACAGATATAGATTAGGGTCTGGGAAAGGACATAGGCTACATTTTATCCCATAGTTGAGCACGATATAACCTATAGTCCACGCGGGCGGAGCACCGGGCGGAAAGCTAGTTTATTATAAAGCACTAAGTCACTCGAGATTAAAGAACGATATAGTGATCAATTACTTTCACCCCACGGAAAGATATGAGGTGGTGATATTCATAACCAGTCGCAAGATGGCAAGAAAGATACGGGGTAGTACAATTCTCAAGCCGATCGCCAGATGGCATGAAATATATGGGGTGGTGGGTGATATTATCAACCGATTACCAGACAGCAGGGAAGATGTGTGGTGGTAATATACGCTACCGGTCACTTAACGGTAGATCCCCCCAAAGGAGCCCCAAAAAACAACTTAAAAGTCTCAGGGAACTACTTCGTTTTTGCTTCGTTTACATTGATGACCTATTTATCATCCACATATATGACCGTAAATTTTAGTTTTTTTATTTATGACCTAAACTACTGAAGCGATTTTGATAAAATTTGTATGGGACCAATCTGGAAGTAGATGCTTCCGAACTGAAAAAAAAATTTGAAATCGGTTCACAAATGACGGAGTTTTGAGGTAACAAACATAAAAAAAAATATATATTCACCCGAATTGATAACCTCCTCCTTTTTTTGAAGTCGGTTAAAAAGAATGTGCTACACTGTGGTAAAACTCTTTTGAAACTACAGCGCCCTCTAGTGATAAGGCTAGGTACTTATTGAATGCACCTCGTATGTTATAATTTATTGTTCGTTTTCTTGATTTATTATGTTAAATAAATTATTTTATTCAAACCCTCTGTATCCTGGATAAGTGTTGTAGTAGCTTCTCAGTCAAAAATCCTGAGGGCTTAAGTCGTTATCGAACTGCTTAATATACACCTAGGTGCTTGATGTTCTTAACTTAAGTCAAATATTTCTCAATGTACCCCAAAATAGCAGAAAAAGCACTTCAATTGTACCTATTTACCCTCCTCAAGTAAATATTTGTGTGAAAGGGGATTTTCTGCTGTAGTTACAATAAAAACCAAAGTATATAAATAAAGACATTGGTAGTAGTGATTAACGTTGTGTTGTGCGATTTCTATTGTAAACCTCGTCAAATCCATGCAAGCTCATCCATCACATTCCCAATAAGTAGGTTTTACTTACCAAATACCTTTTGTATGATTTTTGTAAAACTTTAATTAGCATTAAAAATACTTATTTTGTTATTAAATACTTTTTTATTCTAACCTAATAATCTGGACTGGAGCATGGGGGACGCGGAATTTGTTTTATGGTCGAAAGGGGGCGCATCTCAAATAAGTTAGGGAACCCCTGTTCTTACGAGTACTTAAATCCTTGTTACTTAAAGCTATGCCAATACCTACCCACAAATAGTGAAGAAATTTGATATTATATTGACTAGTTTCACTGTGTTATCTAAAATATGTGAGTTTATTTGGTAGGAAATAACTACTTAACTGATTTGAAAGTTCTTTCACCAAAAATAGCTCTTTTATCAGCGGGTGACATAAGCTATATAATGTTCCCGAATCCCCATGGGAACGAAGTCTTGGGCGGAAAGCTAGTTATTAATATGATTTGGCCTTTTAAATAGAAAACTCAAGATTTGGTTTTCTTTAGCCTTCATTTAAATTAAGACTTTGAGTAGAAGAAATTACTTAAGAAAGATTTGGCTGTATGGCTCCGACCTTTGCCTATCCGGATGGATGAAAAAAATTACTACTCAATATGATCGTTACGTTGGAAAAGTGCCTCTTGATGAACTTTTACTCTGAGCAATTTAATCGTTATTTTGACAGATAGTGAACGATTAAAACTATCCCCCCTTTTTTTTGAGGTTTTTGGCCTGGCTACCAGACGTTTGGGGATGATTTTGCCACTTTGCTCTGTTTTTCGCGAGAAAATACGGGTCTATTTATTTGGTTAATAAAATAACCATTTTTTTTTAAATTTTCACAGCAAAAAATAAATCCAAACGATTATAGATTACTATTTTCTCATTTTTCATTTTTGTCACACCCTGGTGACAAAAATGAATACGCAATTTTAAACCAAACGAACAATAATTGTTGTGCAAAATACCGCGATTAGGGCCCTGCAGTGCGATTCTCTAAGCGCAAACATCGTTACAGCCTTGATCGCAGCGGCTGTTACAGCGGTGAATACATGTTTCGTATTCTACTTCATAACATTTTCAAGGCTGCCGACACTAGCGCCGCACGGCTGCAGACGGCGTGATATGGAATCACTTATTTGACATTTCTTAAAGGAAATCGGTATTCTCTAAGCAAAACAGCCTCCACTTCAGCCACAGCCTCGGCGTACGCCTACGATTTTTAATGTCAAACTCAAAAGCTTCTATTTCGTGGCTGTTGGCAAGGCTTTTTAATTTATTTTAGTGGAATTCGAAGTGCTAATATCGGATTAAATTATAAATATGTAAGTACACACCTTTTTATTTATATTGTGAACCTAAAACTTGGTAAATTACTTATAAAGTTGTGGCCTATAAACAGAGGTTATGTTAATATTTTTATTTGATTAATGTGTTAAATTTAAAACATATTATATTTCAGATCAATGATTGTGACCTTATTATATTACATGGAGATGCTACATTCAGTGAGACCACACACGACAGTTTTGTTTTTAATAACACAGCCATAAAACATCACCTAGAACAATTAAACAGCAGAGGAGAGAGCATGTTTGTTAGGTTTGGAAAATATTAAAAAATGTTAATCTCGAGCCTAGTTCACCAGAGGATTACTACAATTCACTGCACGGCACAACAACAAAGTGTCGAAAGGACAATTGGAATTTTGAAGGGCAGTGCAGATGCCTTCTAGTCCACAGAGATCTGCACTATGACCCAGATATGGTGTCTAAAATAGCCGTTGCTTACTGTGTGTTGCATAATATATGTAATCGTGCTGGATAACCAATCTTGGAATTACCCAATAGGTAACTTACAAGAAAAAAAAATCCCATCCATCACATATTGGAACAAACCCATTATGCTTTAATTTGGTTGTTTTTTTTTCTGTTCTAGTTAATGTGTGTTTTTAGTTAAAAAAAAATGCTGGATTAGCATTTAATTTTTTTTGGGTCAGTGAAAATAAAAATAAAAAACATCAAACTAAATTGCTTTTATTTTTTGCCTTCTAAAATTAAGTACTTAATTACAATTATTTTCTCTTAATTAAATTATATTTATTTAATTTAGAACATATACCTACCTACAGTCGTAATATTGCAAATCAAATATTTTAAGAAATATAGATATTAAAAGACCTGAAGGTTCCTAGTTTAACAGAAAAAAATATAGTATAAATTCCACAAAATCGAGCAGTCTCAAACAAAATAGTAACAAACCTTAGTTTCTGAGAAATGTTATTACAATAACCTTGATTTTACGAGTTTTTTTAAAGTATTAATTGTAAATTGTAATCAATGTCACTTAATATTTTATTATATAGGGACTCGTCTGAAAAAAGTGCAATATACTATAATTTTTACGAGCAAATTATTAATAATTATAATGCTCAAGCTCATGTAGGCCCATACTAGGAAAACTTTGCGCTTTGTGTGACATGGATAAACACAAAAAAGACCCAGGACATTAAGCTAAAGTCATCATTAGTATTGAATCTGGAACCACTGTACTAATAAACAGGTCAACGTCGTACAGCAGATTGTTGAATGGCTTCAACTATCTGTGTGCGACGTTGCCTACTGCGTTTGTGAAGTTCTCTAGCGCTTCCGCCATCATGCGGTAGCCCTGCGCATACGTTTCTTGCGACCGTGCAATGGCAATCTCCGCATTCGGCGCGGCATTTTCAATGGCGCTCGCCATTTCGGAGCGGCCGGCGTTGCGATGGCGGAGACGGTCGCAGCAGACGTCGCCGGGCCGAAGACATTCCTCCCTGGATACGCGCGCCTCGAAGCACGCGGCGTCGCTGCGGGGACCCACCACTTGCTCTGTGACGGCAGTGAGCGGTGCCCGCGCTGGGTCGGTGTCTCCACTAATATGAGGCGCCGCGCACATCCACCGCCCCTTGCTCCATCCGTGCGAGCTGTAAATTCAACGGCATTTAGTTATAGTAAAACATTACTATTAGTAAAACCAATTATATAATTACGAGTATTAACCACTAGTTTTCCGTCCGCAGCTCCGCCCGCGTGGACTACAGGTTATATCGTGCCCAATTGTGGGATAAAATGTAGCCTATGTCCTTTCCCAGGCTCTAATCTATAACTGCGCCAAATTTCATCAAAATCGGTTCAGTAGTTTAGGCGTGAAAGACGGAGAGACAGACAGAGTTACTTTCGCATTTATAATATTAGTAAGGATTAATTATTTTATTCAGTAATATTTTTTATGTCGTTAGTAAAGAATTTAACATGTAGGTAAGTACATAACTACTGGGAATGGATTAATAGAAAGGTGCCTATCACCAGTAGCAAAGGTTAGGCCACCAGCGATAATTATAATTCGTTGTTCTAGCTCTGTGAGCTCCACCACCTCAGCATCGTCCTCTGCCATATTGGCCTTCCTTTTAACTGTAATACTACACACAACAAAAAAAAGATCTTACTTCACTGAACTAGACACAAATGTCTTAACACAAAATTAAAAGTTATATACTTAAATATGTGCAATGTGCATTACATACCTTTGCCCACTGCTTCCAATCTTTAACACACCCGTTGCCATCAGTATTCAATACTAGAGCGACTTATTCCTATCCATTTCGCATCCGGGTCCTAGCATTGGTTGTACAGGCATGCCCAGTGGCAAGATATGATCTCGTCTCCATCAGCCCAATAAATTTTTTGACTTGAGCTCTTGAGCTGTGGATGGTCCTGCATTACGAGCCACTGAAAATAAAGTTGATATTTATAAATTAGTACCACCCAAAAACCTATTAAGTAATTGACTTGATAAATTGAATATACTCACTGATTTTATTGACGAAAACATAAATAATTAGTAGGAAATACTTACTTCTTAATAGATTCAAAATACACTTCGCGAAGTGTTCACTGTGTGGTAGTCACAAAGGGTATAGACGTAAAATGATGATGGAAGATTGTATAATGCGTAAAAATTTCAAGTGGCTGGCGTAGGTTGAACCACAGTCCCATACTTAATAAGCATTCTTGGAACGGAGATATTTTTTTCATCATTATTAAGTATTTGTTTACCAACAACTGTGTAACTTCGACCGCAAACGCAAGCACAAAGTTAGGTTAGGTTTTTTTAAATCTGTATCGTTGTGCCTTTATTTTAAAGTAGTAAATTATTGATATTATACATTCAAGCAATTACTACATATCTCTTAATATAAAATGTGTACTTAATGTATTTTTTAATACGAGGAAATAGCCAAAATCTACTAGTCGAGAAATTATAGACTGTAAAAATAAGATTCGTCACCGCTCTAGCACAGCCTTGCCAACAGCCGTGAGTTCCCGCAGCCGAGAGATCGACGACGAGCAAGTAGAGCTTAGAGAATACCTAACATAACGTCGGTGCGCGCAGCGAACGATGTTACGGCTGCGACAGCCGTGATCACAGCGCTGAGCGCAGCTTTAAAGTGTTGCTTAGAGAATTGCATAGCTGGTCGTAAGCTGCTTTACACTCGACGACCAATTATAATGAAAAACAACTAAAATTATTTAGTTTTCCCATACGTTTTTTAAGTCGTGTCGTGAGGTTTAAATGGCTTTACAGACACCGCATTCCAGAATCGATTGTACGAATACGAAGTACACACGGCTTAACGAAACGAATAACGAATTTACGAAACATGCAAATTAGAATCAGATTTAGCCTACCCTACTTATCTAATATGTCCGAAATAACGAATAGTGAATTCAAATGAACAAATTCACGCGAAAAACATAAGTTATAGGTAGGTAGGTTTTTATAAGAAATCCGAACGACAAGAGTTTAAATTGCGAAACTGTAAGGTTTAATAATTGGTTTTCTTATTGTTTGATTCATTTATACAGTCAATTCTATTTGAAATGTTATCTCAGGTTATGATTTCGTTTTGATACCGCCTTTTTATTTGTAATCGAGTCGTGAGTTGGCGGTACCTATTTGAAAATGAAAAAGTATAAAAGCCGTTGCAATGACTGTTAAGCTCTCTTTTGCATTTCTAATTTCGTCATGATAACATTGTATCAAATTTATTCTGTAATTATACTCCTGCCTCGTCCTCGAGATTAACATTTAACACATGTAGTAACACATACGGTGTCGCCAAAACGCACTGTCGGTTGAGATGAAAAAACACACCTTTTTTTTTTTTTCTAAAAAAAAAAAGAAAGCGGGTAGTTATTTTTTAAACGTCACTTGGCCCGCCTTTTCGATTCGTCGCCACACTCAGTTCAGTGCTCCGCCATTACGCACGTAATTTTTAAATTTCCCAGTTTTAGTGTGTTTTCTTTCAGCTAAACCTAAAAAATGGGGAAAAGAAAGGGTTCCACGACGATTACGATTATATAGCGAGGAAATTAAGAAGATTAGAAAGGAAATTAAAGAATGTGACTAGGCGTAGAAACTCGGACTCGGAAGATTGCTCGGCGTCAGAAAATAATAAAAACCTTTCTCCGAGGAGTATTGAAGGTGAGCGAACATCAAATACTCAGTACTACAGACATTCTCGTTATTTTTATCGGGCTGCGGGTAACTTTAGGGGTTACCACTTCTCTGATACTGTACTTCGAGTATGTTTTGTGTAATCACAATGTTTTTTCACGTATGAAATTTGTACTGCGGGCATTCTGTGGGAATGTCACTTTACTAATAAACGTGACCATATACATGTGTTGCGGGCTGCTCGTGGGGCAGTCACTTCACTGTAGTGAACAAAAATTACCTACCTTGTCAAATCTTGTTGCGGGCAACCGTGCAAGGGTTGTCACTTCATGATTAATAAAAAGCTGTTACTTACTTCACGAAGTTGAATTAATGTTGCACCCGTGTTCCATAATGGGTAGGCAGAGGCTATATTTACAATTTGTTTACAATGAAAATACGGTATTTTCAGACGACCCGGTAATCGAGATAGATAATGAAATATCAAATCACGAAGGTTTGTTAGAACTCATATCAAACGAGAACCCCTCCCCGCCGCTACCTGTCGCCGCCGCGCCTGTGCCCGCCGCCGCGCCGCCACCGGTTCCATCCACGAGCGCTGTCGATCCCCTCGCCGTGCAGCTGGAGCCGTCGACCACAGACCCTCCTGCTACTGAGCTCGATGGTGACATTCTCGAAATTCTCGGAATTGATCCGCCGCTCGTGAAGAAGTATGGAAATGATATCCACGGAGACTTAGCGGTTCGGCTTCAACATATAGCTACCACTGGTTTGACCAAAGAAGATCGCAAGGTATTACATGAAAGGTACCTGCTTCCTGGAAATTGTACTTTCATAGATGCGCCTGAACTCAACGCTGAAATAAAAGCTGCTCTTTCTGAAACTATTTTAAAGAGAGATAAAGGTATAGAAATTAAGCAAAAACAGCTGAGCTGTGCGATAACTGCAATTGCTGAAGCGCTAAGTACTTTGTTATCTCGAGAAACAAAAGACAAAACTGTCATAAAATTATTGATGGACGCAAGTCGTTTAATATGCGACAGTCAAAATTCAGATTCAGTTACAAGAAGAAATTTTGTTCTTTTTAATTTAAAGAAAGAGATGAAGGACCAGATACAAAAAACCAAGATTGATAAATTTTTGTTTGGTACCGACTTGGTCGATACATTAAAAACCGCTAAAAATATTGTCAAATCTGGAGCGGAACTTAAATCAGCCCCGGCTGCTAAGTCAACACCCAATAACAAGGCGAAGCCTACATCAACTGCTTCATCTCAGCGCAATAATTTAAACTGGAAAGCTCCTCCCCCGAGTCGCAGGCAAAAGGGGACTCAGAGGACGAGGGAGCCTGCCCAGTCGAGCAGCCGCACGAGCTCCTCGAGAACATCACAGCGCGTGTCGATGCAGAGTCGCCAGCGCCGGTAGACACTATGGTGAGATATGCTGGCAGACTTGCCCATTTTTATGACCAATGGTCGCAACTAACTAACGACGACACTGTGTTGTCTTGGATAGCTGGTTATAAAATAACTTTTGCTAGGGAGGTAGTTCAGTCAAACCCTCCTTTAAATAATAGTTTTTCTTATTCTGAAAGAATACTGTTAAAAAGTTGTATTACTCAACTTTTATCAATTGGCGCTATTTCAGAGTGTCAACCCTGTGACGGCCAATTTTTGTCAGGAATTTTTGTAGTACCTAAGCCGAACGGTAAACATAGGTTTATACTGAATCTTAAGAAACTGAACAAATTTATAAACACAGAACATTTTAAACTAGAAGATCTTAGGACAGCTATATGTCTACATTAGATATTAAAGACGCTTACCTTTTGGTTAAAATTCATCCTGATTCGAGAAAGTATCTTAGATTTAGATTTGATGACAAACTATTTGAATTTAATGTATTACCGTTCGGACTTAGCACAGCCCCATTTGTTTTTACAAAAATTATGAAACCAGTTGTAGGGTTGCTTCGTTCGTGTGGATTTTTATCTACAGTGTATCTCGACGATTTGTTCTTGATAGGAAACAGTTATGAAGCCTGTTTGCAAAATATTGAAGTATCTAAGAAATTACTGACAGCATTAGGTTTTATTATTAATGAAGAAAAGAGCAATTTCAGCCCTAGCAGAACTTGCAAATTTCTAGGTTACATAATAGACACTAAAAATTTTGAAGTCACACTGCCGCAGGATAAAATAATTAAAATTAAAACGGAGTTAATCAATTTTAAATCAATCAAACGATGTAAAATACGTGATTTTGCCCGGTTAGTTGGTTTACTTGTATCTGCTTGTCCAGCAGTAGAGTACGGTTGGTTGTACACCAAAGAATTCGAAAGGTGCAAGTTCTTAAATTTAAAAAATGATCCCGAAAACTATGAAAAGTATATGAATATACCTCCTTCTATTTTACCAGATCTCGAATGGTGGTGTAAAGCTTTACAAAAACCCGTCAATAAAATTAAATATGACGAGTATGACTTTGAAATTTTTAGTGACGCTTCGACTACGGGGTGGGGGGCGGCATGCAGAGAGGAAACCGCGAGTGGAATTTGGTCACAAGAAGAACGCTCCTACCACATTAACTACCTAGAGATCGCAGCAGCGTATATTGGCTTAAAGATTTTTGCTAAATCTTTACATAGTTGTCAAATCCTCTTACGCATAGATAATACAACGGCTATTTCCTACATCAACCGTATGGGTGGTGTACAGTTTCCTCACCTTACGCGCATCACAAAGGAGTTATGGCAATGGTGCGAGGAAAGAAACATAATAGTGTTCGCTTCTTATATCAGATCAGCTGATAATTCTATAGCTGATGCCGAATCCAGACGTGTTCACCCAGATATTGAATGGGAATTAGCCGATTTCGCATTCCACAAGATAACCTCAAAATTCGGAATACCTGACATTGACCTGTTTGCCAGTCGTCTTAATAGAAAATGTAGTAAATATGTATCCTGGCAAAAAGACCCGGACGCATTTGCAATTGACGCCTTTACTATGTCCTGGTCAAAATACTACTTTTACTGTTTTCCTCCTTTTGCTTTAATTTTAAAAATTATTAGAAAAATTATAAGAGACAAAGCAACGGGCATATTAGTTGTACCTTTATGGCCCACGCAACCGTGGTATCCACTCTTTAAAAAATTACTCGTGTCAGAATTACTGATTTTTAAGCCTGGTCCAAACTTAATTTTGTCTCATTCCAGCAACCGGATCGTGCATCAACGGACTACCCTGGTTGCCGGGATCTTATCCGCGAATCACTCCTAAGAAGAAATGTTCCTCTTTCGGCTATGCATATAATGCTCGCTTCTCTGTCCGATAGTTCACTAAAACAATATAATAGTTGCCTAAAGAAATGGCATAATTTTTGTGTATCAAATAATTGGGATGTTCATGAAGCATCGGTGCCTAAAGTACTACGTTTCTTAACTAGTCTTTTTGAACAGGGTGCTTTATACGGTACGCTCAATAGCTGTAGATCGGCACTATCACTATTATCTGGCAATCAATTAGGTAACGATGACCAAATCAAACGTTTTTTGAAAGGTGTATTCCGGCTACGACCCCCGATGCCGAAATACAATTTAACATGGGACACATCTAAAGTTTTGGAATTATTAGCAGGTTGGTTCCCAAATCAAAATCTATCATTAGAAAAGTTATCTAGAAAATTAGTAACTATTTTAGCCTTGATTACAGCGCATAGGGCTCAAACTCTAACAAAAATTAAAACTGAAAATATTGAGCTATACCAAGATCGAATATTAATTAAAATCCCTGATCTTATTAAAACGTCTCGTATAGGATCCCAGCAACCTGTTCTAAATTTACCTCAATTTCATGAACGACCAAGTGTTTGTCCGGTCCAGATACTTCAAACTTATTTAAGTTTGACTGAATCTTTTCGTGTTGGTCATTCATTCCTTATTATTAGTATTAATAAACCACATAAGCCAATAACAGCTCAAACCGTCAGTCGATGGGTTAAGAAAACATTGGGCGAATCTGGTATAGACGTGTCGTTATTTAGTGCACATAGCACGAGGCACGCCTCCACGTCTAAGGCTTATCAATCAGGGGTCAATTTAGACTTGATTAGGAAGACCGCTGGGTGGAGTGGTACTTCTGAAACTTTTGGAAAGTATTATAATAGAGCTATTTGCAATGACAATGATTCTTTTGCTCGTTCTATAGTTTTAAATTGAGTGATAATCATAACTAATTGATTAAACTTTTGGTTTGTTTTTAAAAAACAATTATAAATAGGTGGTATTTTACCTATTATTTATGTTTAAATAGCAATATTGTAAATTGAGTACATTACTTATTTTTGAAATCCAGATAAGAAGCATTAATTGTTATTAAGTATGTGAAATTAATTTTTCATTTTTTCTGTTAATATGTTTATTAACATAATAAAACAATATGATTTATTATGTGAATGATATTTGCTTTAATCTCTCAATGTCTACATGTGTTAAATGTTAATCTCGAGGACGAGGCAGGAGTATAATTGATGATTAAACGAACTTACCTGTAAGTGAAGTTCTATCATAATTATACGAACTGCCTCGTCCGAAGAGATTAACATCCCGCCCACCCTGAGTTATCAGTACCCAGATCAAATATCATTCAATAATGTGTATTTCTCTGAACTAAATGACGAATCGAAAAGGCGGGCCAAGTGACGTTTAAAAAATAACTACCCGCTTTCTTTTTTATTAGAAAAAAAAAAAGGTGTGTTTTTTCATCTCAACCGACAGTGCGTTTTGGCGACACCGTATGTGTTACTACATGTGTTAAATGTTAATCTCTTCGGACGAGGCAGTTCGTATAATTATGATAGAACTTCACTTACAGGTAAGTTCGTTTAATCATCAATAAATAATTTTATAAGGCTATTGAAGTTTCCCTTCTGAATTCCCTATAATTCAGAAGCGGGATCTTTCCATGCGCCTAAAGTTTGAGCCGTTCCTAGACTACTTTTTTTAAATACCGTAATGTGCTTCCGAAAGTATTTCTAGATCTAGGTCGAGAACCGTACAACGAGGAGTCGTCCACGTGGTGATCGGCGCTCTCGTCAGCGCTCCCGGTCCTGAGCGAGGGCGAAGCCGATCACACTCCCAGCCCGTCACGACACCACCGGTGCTACAAGAGACAGCGCCGGCGCCAGAGGCCAGAACGCGTGACTGAAGAGGTACAGTGTACCCAATCTGAGCCTTGCAGCTGGGAAATAAGAAGGTCAGAGATACCGCGGGTGACCGCAGAACATTTCTAAATAGTTATATTATTTTTAATCTAATAGTGATCTACTGCCTACCCCAATGGGATAAGGGCGGAGCTTATATCTGTGTATGTTGGTAATTTGAATTCTTTCAACCATCTAAATACCTGTAGTGATGTTGTTCTAATTTTAATGAGTCATAACCAAATCATCGTGTTGGTTTAATGAAGTTATTAAGTGCACCTAAAGTTGCGGTTGGATGACCGTCTGACTATTTACCTAGCATTACGAAAGTTGGCTGGTAAAGTGAAAACATGGCCTTCCAGTTTGAGCAAAAATTTCAAAAGAAATTTTCAACAAATATAAATAATTAGACGAGGCATTTGAAAATGATTTTTATGACAAGATGTATAATTATTGTTGGTAGATTTTATGGTTTATTTTTTTTATGAAGTCACTGTTATGAAACTAAGAATCACAAGAGCAGTTATTAGAATTGTTTTCCAGTAGTAAGGAGTTTTGTGTATACCCACAAAAGTTTAATAATGATACTCGTTCTAGTGAATTGGACACTCCCAAGATCAGTATTTTAAATGTCACGAAAACAATTAATTGTTTTAGTTACCCTATTACTTTCATGTGTTACATGAGATCTTACATAGTTTTGAGAAACCAACATGAAGCCCTGTTAGGGCACTGCAACAACATTTATTGAAATGCATTACAAATTAAAATGAATTGCAAATTAAAATAAACACCGGCTTTAAATAAATTCCGAGTCAGCACCATCGATCTTATCTAATTTGTCCTATATAATTTTTAAGCTGTTTATCTAACATGTTGTCTCTCTCCATGTCTCTAATTGTATTGCATTATTAAATATATATTGAATGCCATTATTTTAGCTGCATATTTAGAGTTTCACGAGTTTTGCCTATGTTCGGAATGGGCGTTATCTCTGTGCGATTGGTAACTATCCTCACTCGTTTAAACCAAAGATATGGAAGATTTTTTTATCACCATCCAAATTTTTTGTACGTAAATTTTATGAAAATTTAACAGACCCGTATTTTTTTGTTTCTATATTTCATATAAATATTTCAAGCTAGATCGTCTGAAGCATAAAAATTAATCAAAATTTTTATATGGAAAAAAAAGTAACATCGTCCAATTGACTTGAAACTTGGTAACAGTACTCTACAGAACAATTGTGACACCCGTGTTTCTGCGTTTTAGAAAATTTATCCTCTAAGACGTTAAAAAGGCGGTAACGAAATCTGAAAATTTTGGAAAAAAAAAAATATTTTCCTCGTTATTTACGTTCTATCAACGTTACTGACACCGTAAAAAAAATTTGGCTGGTGATTAAAAAGTCACCCTGTATTATGAAATTGGAGAAGGTATTTTAATTTAACCAAAGTTTAAAATTTCTATGGAAGATAATTATAGATTCGCTGCGTCGTCGGTAACGTTATTTTATAGCCTTTTGACCGAACAAAATGTTAGTCGTAATTCTTTAAATTGTTATAACTTCTCATTTATGAACTCATTGAAACACTACATTCAAAGTAAAGCTAACCATAATACATTAGTGAAAACCGTACCTACATCAGTTTAGCAGTTTCTGCGATAAGCACGCAGAAACTTACAACAATTCTAACAATTATTGACTTTTGGTCTATTGCGTTATTAAAGGAAATAATAGTATTTCTTACATATCTTCAATGTACCGAAAGCGATCGGTAACATTTTTAAAATAGTATGTATATTTGTATACACATGTACAGATTACATTACAACCAAGCCGGTGATGCCGTTCGAAAGACTGTATCTTTTCAGTTCATAAAAGAAGTGTGTGAAACTTGATAATTTGTCACGATTTTAATTACGTGTTCCAGTTCAGATTTCCCTACTAGACCAAGTCTAAACCTAAAGTGTACTGTGCTCTAATTGGCTGTAACTTAATGTTGTTCGAGTTAAAGTTCAAATCAGTGTATAACTTTAATGGAACTGAAAGTGAAACGATTTTGTTTAATGGTAGTTTAGTTTTAAGTGGTGATTAAGCAACCAAGCTTCAATTTCTTTAGTTATGCCGGACGATGTCTGTCAAAAGCAAGCTATTCTTTTGTGAATTAAATGTCGATGATTATATATTATCTCATCTGCTGAGGGCTTAAGAGGTTGCTGTTATTGTTCATTATTTTGGTAGAAAATTAAACGTGCGAGAGGTCGCTTGCCTGTGGGATTACATGAGACATTCAACTTTTTTTTAAAGGGGCCACAACACGTTTCAGTCATGGTATCGAGAGCCGCAAGCAAAAAAAAAAAATTAAGGTCTTAATTTAAACGTGATTCCAAGTTAACGATGCATTTACTTTATTAATGAAAATAGTTTTAACAAAGATGTTTAAATGCGATTTTTGTTACTGTGTTTTTTCAAAACTTGATCAAGATCTGGGTTGTCGCTACATGCTATCCCTATTACATAAATATCTCTAACAGTATTAAGGTAGTCTGTGCCTGGGGTTTGACCTTTTGTTGGTAGGAATTAAAAAAAAAAGAGTTGTCTAAATGGATTGAATGGTTTTCTGAATATTATCTAACAAACAAAGTATTGCTCAGATGGGCGCGATATTTAAAATGGTTCACAATAAGTTTGTAACTTCAGATGGGCCAATCACAACGGCCAGCGGGCAGCAGGTTGTGTAGCTGGATTAGATGAGTCATAGTGACGCTACGTGACGTGACCTATACTTGTTCTTTTTTTTGACTAGATCGCAGTACTTATTCTATTTCAACTATTTGCTCACGATTATCAAAACTTGTGCGACCGACCGCAAATTCTTACGTCGTATAATATGCGTAATAAGATTTCGTGGAAAAGACGTTTACGCGCTTTCTCATTAATTTGTAGTGGGTAGTGCTACTGTTTAGTTTTGCGAGAACTTCGTCATACAACAAGATTTTATGAAACAATAAAAAAACACATTTAACCACAGAAATACCGGACTGTTTGTTCAGCTTACAGCTAATTTTGTCCTATTTATAAATTAAAATAATAGTGTAATGCTTATAACTTAATTCCATCAGACGATGTTTCGGGATATCGTGTTTACATGTATTGATCGTTAGAGGATACGATTTTCGAGATTTTGATGCATCGGTGTGGTAAGCCATAGCGCTTATGATTCTTAGGTCTCGTAAACAATCGAGCTAACGTGTTCGGGCCATTGATGTTTGGTCAAACGTCATTCGGTTTCAAGTAGGGAACCCGCCGGGGGAGGAGCTTTTAGGGAGCTCTTTTTTTGAAGTCCATACAGAGCTTTTGCGATTAAAGCGTACTTTTTGGAGAATACTTTTATCTATTTGACATTGCACTTTGTATCTTTGCCAGTGTAGATGATAAACTTATACTTAGGTTAGCAATTATTGGGATTCGAGGTTTCACTTCTTTTTTTAGGAAAGGTATGATAAAGAAAGTTTTTAACTGACCTAGAAAGATTCCTTCCTCAAGTGATTGATTTATGAGTTGGGTTCGAGATTGGTCGAATCATGCATCGATAAAGTGTTTTATTAGTATGGGTGGTAATTCGTTCACTCCTAAGCTAGGTTTTCCTTATAAGTTTTTTTGAAGTAAAAACTTCTTTAGCAGCGTTGTGCACTTTGAAGTATGGGTGGAAACCCGGACGGATGGCAGCCCTATGGTAAAATTATCTCTGTGACAGATGTCAACGATTATTCGTACATAATGCGCAAATACCGATAGACTATTTTACTGAATAGAAAGTAGACATTTTGGTCGAGTGGAAAAGTTGACAGATTGTAAGCAGCAGGTCGAGGGTTCGAATCCTAAGAGAATAACGGACTCTTTTGTGTATTTTGTTTTATTTCCATATTAATGTCAATGTTCAAGTTTTCACTTCTGCCGGCACTCCCGCAGTACAACTCGTTGTTTTTTGTTAATTTATTAACCTCCAAGAGATTAATCTGTTCCAAGAAAATGGTATTTTCTATCGTAGACTCGTTTGAGTATAAGTTGCATGTAATGCATCAATTTGTCCTACTATTGCTCATAGTGTCGGATACTGACGTCGCCACAAACACTTCGTAAATTCTCTAGTTGCTTGTAGTGAAGGAACTATATCGATTAGCTAAAAACAAGCTGTACTTATGTGAAAGAGTTAAATTAGATATTGTTGCTTATCATTACATTATTTTATTACAAATTGCCTATTTAAAATATGCGATTATGTTATTAGAAGAAGAACCTAGTTGTTTTTTTTCAAGTGAATGAATGAATTAATAAATTTCTTAATACACATATAAAAAAGGGGAAATAACGACAACTGCAAAAGGCGATCTAATCACTAGAAGTGATCTCCACCAGACAAGATACTCATTGCAGCCTATACTTAAAAATAAAATAGTTTTATGCAATTATTGATACCTCATTATTACAGAAAATTAAAGATAATGATGTACGAGTAAACGAAAAACCGTGAGCGTGGTCTGAATAAAATAACGTGATATTAGTTTATTCTTTGTTGTACTACTTATTTATTAATTAAGTTAATGTGAACTATTTTTACAATTGATTTGATGTGGTTAAGTGGCTTCAAATGATTTTCGAACTACCTGCCGCAAATGAGATTATAGGCAAAAGTGTATGAATATATGATAATGAATATATAAAAATCTTAGAACATAAAAGTATATTGCTTAGAACAGAAGTCCCTATCAGACTTAAGAACTACGGATACTGTATTCTTTATTCTTGTTCCCAGTAATTCTGCGGAATCTGCAACCCATCTTGGCCCTCTCCGGAATCTGCAGGCCATGTTTTTGCTGCGGAGTCTGCGGCCACTGCGATTTCGCTGCGGAGTCTGCGGCTATTATGATTTTGCTGCGGAATCTGCGGCTATTATGATTTTGCTGCGGAATCTGCGGCTATTATGATTTTGCTGCGGAGTCTGCGGCTATTATCAAATCTGCGGAGTCTGCGGATATTATGATATTCCTGTGGAAACTGCGGGCTAATAAATTCTTGCTGCGGAAACTGCAGTTGACCGAGTTGAAAAACTGGCGGATTCTGCTGGATACTCGTCTACTAAAAGTATTATCAAACATAGAATTATATACAACGATTCAGGTAATTTTGAGAAGTAATGATCGTATACTTATAATTATGGAGAGAAGGTATTTTATTGTTATAAAGATTTCAGAGCGAAAGTAATGAATGCATATAGTTATTTATTTCCTAAAACGGCTGGTTTCGTCTCGTGACCCATACCGCTGCCTCTGTGTAAAAAGCAGATGTTTTTTCCCGGGTCTAAGTGTGTCGCAAAGGACCCACGAAATAAGGGAAAGTTTTATGTGAGTCTTTAAATGTGTGTTGTTTAAAATTGCGAAGCCTTGATAAATAAATAGAAATGTTTATATTAGTGACCACATGATAATTTCTATCAATAAATTGCACTAAAAGTTTAAATCTCACATAACAGTAAATGAATGCTACATAGTCGATATTATATATTTTAACGCTCGTCTGAAAATATCAGTTAATTGGTAAATTAGACTTTGACTGCCTTACTATATAAGACGGCGTTTTAAAAGAAAGTTTTAAAGGTTTTCGTATAAAACAATACTTAACCGGAGTTAGACATAGTTTAAGTTGGTATTACAATATTTTGTAGTAAGATCCACCATTTCTTTTATTTTTCATATATCCTGCTGTAAGCTAACTACACCGGGGAGGTCCTAGAAGTGACGACATCGCAGATACCACACCGGCTGCCAAGAGTGCTTAGAAGGACAGACCCACCACTGGACAACGGACACCAGCGGCTAACACACTTTCCCGAGAATTCTAGCATAGTCCACCCACCCATTTTTACCTGTTGCCCCCCCCTCCCTAATTGTTTTTTTTTCTCTCTCTTCATCCCTTCTTAGTTTGTACATAAATGATCCGAATGTAAGGTATTTCTAATGTAGAAAATTTGCGTGTATGAGGACATAACACGCGTCAGGATGGTCGAATGTAAGGTTTAATAATTAGTTTTCTTATTGTTTGATTCATTTATACAGTCAATTCTATTTGAAATGTTATCTCAGGTTATGATTTCGTTTTGATACCGCCTTTTTATTTGTAATCGAGTCGTGAGTTGGCGGTACCTATTTGAAAATGAAAAAGTATAAAAGCCGTTGCAATGACTGTTAAAAAAGCTCTCTTTTGCATTTCGAATTTCGTCGTGATAACATTGTATCAAATTTATTCTGTAATAAATAATTTTATAAGGCTATTGAAGTTTCCCTTCTGAATTCCCTATAAAACGAAGTATGTTTTAGTTTTACTACAAGAAATAATACTTGCACATTACAATGAACGGATGGTAAATTAATTTATAAATGAAATTACTACGTTTTTGACCAAACTAATGACTTGAAATTAACGACGAAATAAGATGGCGTCAATCGAAATTGAGATGTAAAATGAGATAAGATGTATCACTATAATTTAAAATTTTCGAGTTACCAATCAAAGCTTAGAATTCAAATTAAACAAAAACAGATATCCGAGTGAGAAGGACCAATTTTTGATCGATAAAATAAGGCGCTGGTGGCGAATTTAATAAAGTGGAAATTTAATTAAAATCGGGCAACTAGATAGATGTCTGCAAACCGCATAAATCTCGCTACCACCAACCTTTGATCTCGGTGTCGTGCCTGCTTGCTCCGGAGCCTCGGGATCCTCCTTGAACGGTCCAGGAGTCGGGTCGGCACACTGTTTGGTCTGTCTTTCACCACAACGTCTCTTCACAATCACACCCGATTGACGATGTAGGTCAGGACAGCTTAGACATGTCGCCCGGAGAGATCTAGCATATTCAGGTCGATAGCAAATCGTTTGTGACGACAAACAAGCAAACTTTCATCGTTTGTGACGGTATACTTTCGCCAAAAAATCAAAAAAACATGGTTCAGCCAGCCGGATTTTGCACTTTTCGGAGCACATCAAATCTCAGCTCCTGAAGGGTTTTCGGGATTCGTTCCTAATCAAAAGTAATGTGACGCCTATGTGACAGAAATCCGAACTAATTTTAACTATCGTGATGCAATACTTTTGGAGAAATCTTGAAAAACAAGTGTCCAGCCAGCCGGATATCAGGCTGGCTGGACACTTGTTTTTCAAGATTTCTCCAAAAGTATTGCATCACGATAGTTAAAATTAGTTCGGATTTCTGTCACATAGGCGTCACATTACTTTTGATTAGGAACGAATCCCGAAAACCCTTCAGGAGCTGAGATTTGATGTGCTCCGAAAAGTGCAAAATCCGGCTGGCTGAACCATGTTTTTTTGATTTTTTGGCGAAAGTATACCGTCACAAACGATGAAAGTTTGCTTGTTTGTCGTCACAAACGATTTGCTATCGACCTGAATATGCTAGATCTCTCCGAGCGACATGTCTCAGCTGTCCTGACCTACATGATTGACGCGCTTATTGTAAGTTGAAAATACGAAGCAATTCGAATAGAACGTCGACCTCCACGCACGAGTCGATGTGACGGAGTGATGTTAGCAGGGAGGGCTTCACACACTCAGGTCCAAGACCACAAGCATGGCGGCAAAATGAGATTATATAAAGCTACAGAACTACCCACTTTGCCCAAGAATTTTTTTAAAACATATGATATTAACGAACAAACTGAGTGAATGAAAAATTATAACATTTATAAAATATCATTTTATTTCTTTAATTTAATTCTTAGATTAATTTCTGACCTAGAGAAAATATAACTTTACTTTTTAAATGTTTTTAACCATAGTAAACTTAAAAATTCTTCATTATAAAAACTTTTTAAAAATTTACATGTCTTTGTAAACGAGATATAAAGTGTCAAGATCTTGCTTTCCTTTGTTGTGGCGGTTTATTTTGTGTTTTCTTGAAACTAACTTGAAACGTACAACGTACTGATTCCCGTAGGAATTCGGTAAATTTTACAGTTTATGTACTATTCCGACGTCGCTATATTAATTGTACATTTCATCAAAATCCGTCCAAGAGTTTTAACGTGAAGAAGTAACAAACATCCATCCATACTTATAAGCTTTCGTATCTAAAATATTAGTAGGTTACTTATGTGTTTTTAATCTGTTTAAGATGGTGTGTTGAAGCTACAATATGAAGCTTTAATAGGGTTTAATAATTTAGCTTCTAGGTACTCCCTGTTCCACTAATTAACTATTGTTATTAATAAGAAATTAGTATTCAATGTTTGTAAGAATACCTAACTGCTGTTGTTAATAAAACTAAAGCGATTTAAAATAAACTGTGTTCAATTTTTTTTTTTATAAGTAACAATACCATTATATACTTGCAATAAGTACTATCATAGAAAAAAAAAGTTTGCATCGCAAGTGAACAATAAAGTATGATAAACTACTTAAAAATATACACAGTCAATCTTCATAAGTAAATGTTCTTAAGGCGACTACAGCACCCGATCGTCCTTGAGCAAAAGGCAGCACACATAGGAAACGGTCGCACGCACACAACCAACAAAGAATAGTGCCATCTAACGGCAAACTTCAGTACTAGCATCTCATGACACCACCAACATTGAGTAGTGACATCTGACCGTAAACTTCAGTACTAGCATCTCATGACACACCACCAACAGTAAACAGTGAAATCTAACCGTAAACTTCAATACTAGCATCTAGTGTGGAAACTTACCAGTCATAAAATACAATAAATAATTCTATTATGCTTTGTTATAGATTTGGGTGAATTCGAAAGATGCATGATATTGAATTAAAACAACATTTATTTATCTCGTCGAAAATTTTGACAACGTACCTATTGTATCAATCAATCGTCAGTGAAAAATGTATGTACCTACCTACCAATGCATTTTTTCACTCCTATTTTTATACCAAGATAGCATAGGGGACTCGTTATCTAACTAGTATAGACCGTCGTCCGAGATACTATTTCCGCATCGACCTTATTTTTTTAAAAGACTGTAATAATATGCGCACTTGATAGGTGTCTCCAAATATCTTTGTCTGCCGCGCCAAGTAGGAAGCTTTCTGGGAGTTACGTCACCTTGAAAAGTGAAAAAAATGACAAAAAATAATCGATCTTATTTTTGAGATCATTTATGGCATCGTTATTGACACTGTAGACCAAATTCTAGACAATTGGCAGGAAGCGTTTACAAAAACAGACAACTTCTGTAGGTGAGATTTTGACCTAAAAATGATCAATCTTATTTTTGCACGAAACTACATTCAGATGATGGGGCAGGTCTCACACCATTATAAAAACCATGTCTGCCTCGGATTTCAGAAAACCTTTGCGAAAGCAGACAATTTAAATACGGCGCGGCGGTGCCAGAACACGCGTACTGTACCTGTTAGCCGCGATGGTTTTACAAGTAAATTTCCGGGATAAAAGGTTCCTATGTACTTTTCCAGACTTGTAGTATAGTCTGATAGAGTTATATTATCTCTATGCCAAATTTCATTCAGATCCGTTTAGCCGTTCTGGCGTTATTGGGTAACAAACATCTGCCCCTCCAAACTTTCCTATTTCGGTATGATAGAAAATAAGTACTGCGCAACAAGTACTGTATAAAATAATTATAAGACAAATTATTAACATTGACCTGGTGGCCAGTATTTTTTGAACCTATATTAAAATAATGTATTAATTCCAGTATAAGGGTTTCCGAGTAAATAAAAAATCAAATATGTTTTTCCATAAATATTATCGATTTATTCTTTTTAAAAGATTATCGTCTTACATGCATAATCACATTAATCACTTAATATCTAGGTTACTGTTTTTTTTTTCAATCACAGTATAGTTTCAGTAGGTACGAATGTTACATACTAATACTAAATCACATCATTATCATCACAGAATTAAATTATTATCTAAAGTTATATTTCCTACATCGTAGTGATCCAGCTGACTGTCTGCCTCCCTATATTATATTTAAATGAAGTGTCCATACAGCGCGTACTGTATGCAGTTTGGCACTTTAAAATATATATTTTGAGGCGGACAGTCAGTTGCTCAATGTGAGCCTAATAGGGACATGGCCTTAATCGACAACCGCGATTCTAATTAAAGTAACACACGATTTTATTCTTTGACAATAAAAAACAATAAAATTATGTACAGTCGAGGAATAACACTTTATAATTACCACCTCCACAAAGTTGTGGAAAATTAACTAAATAGGCATAATAACTAATAATATATTGCTATAAAATGTTATTTCTTAGTCAAGGATTTTACAAAAATGGTTGAAAATGTTTTTATAAGATTTCTTTTGAAGATCAGCTTATTAAAAAGTAATCAAAACATAAAACAAAAACCTAATCCGAATCAGATGCATCAGATTCATCCGAAGAAGATATGCGAATTATATAATCATCAACAGACTCGAGTTCTTGCTAGAGTTGGATTTCCTCGAAACTAGACGGCACACATTCCCCTTGAAACTACAGATGATAGTAAAATTCGTCTTTTAAGATCCACCCATGATCAAGTGGGCTGGGTATTTATAAAACACTAGGTTAGGACGGTATTACATAAAGTACTCCATAAATATTGTCCATAAGCGTGACTGACTAAATTATTTGGAGATTGATTGTATTTAAAAAGTTAGTGCCAAAAAAGCCCTCGTTTGCATAGCGGCGCTCTGTAACTACTAATTTGTTCTCATTGCGCAATATAATTTATCGCCTAAGTGTACCTACCTTATTAGGTGATATTGAAAGATGACTTATATAGTATTGTTTAATTTAATTGTTAATATAATTTTAGTCATCTACACGGCGCCTTGCTCATTCTATTAATGCTTCAATATTTAATTCAATTAGGGACTGTCCTTGCAATACTGAAAGCATGGTCACCTAGTTTAATCAATGTATGGAAAAAAAAGAATCGCTTATAACTTTTTTTGGGCTGCATTTTGAGCCATCACAAACGAACCATCGTATTTATCATCTCTGTCACAAACCTTTGGTCTAGATTCCTCGAGTGTAGCGCACCTGGAAGTGGTAGAAACAGGTGGTTCAGCTGGCCTGACTTTTTCCAGCTGAACCATTTAGTTTTCTAGAATATCTCAAGAATGCATGCGTTACGGGCGTTCAAACCTGCTTGGTACCCTGTCACATTCCCATCACAAACCTTTGATCAAAAAAGTTCAGAGTGAAACGCGTTAGTTAGCGAGAAATCGACGAAAAACAAGTGGTTCAGCCAGCCGGATATCAGGCTGGCTGGACACTTGTTTTTCAAGATTTCTCCAAAAGTATTGCATCACGATAGTTAAAATTAGTTCGGATTTCTGTCACATAGGCGTCACATTACTTTTGATTAGGAACGAATCCCGAAAACCCTTCAGGAGCTGAGATTTGATGTGCTCCGAAAAGTGCAAAATCCGGCTGGCTGAACCATGTTTTTTTGATTTTTTGGCGAAAGTATACCGTCACAAACGATGAAAGTTTGCTTGTTTGTCGTCACAAACGATTTGCTATCGACCTGAATATGCTAGATCTCTCCGAGCGACATGTCTCAGCTGTCCTGACCTACATGATTGACGCGCTTATTGTAAGTTGAAAATACGAAGCAATTCGAATAGAACGTCGACCTCCACGCACGAGTCGATGTGACGGAGTGATGTTAGCAGGGAGGGCTTCACACACTCAGGTCCAAGACCACAAGCATGGCGGCAAAATGAGATTATATAAAGCTACAGAACTACCCACTTTGCCCAAGAATTTTTTTAAAACATATGATATTAACGAACAAACTGAGTGAATGAAAAATTATAACATTTATAAAATATCATTTTATTTCTTTAATTTAATTCTTAGATTAATTTCTGACCTAGAGAAAATATAACTTTACTTTTTAAATGTTTTTAACCATAGTAAACTTAAAAATTCTTCATTATAAAAACTTTTTAAAAATTTACATGTCTTTGTAAACGAGATATAAAGTGTCAAGATCTTGCTTTCCTTTGTTGTGGCGGTTTATTTTGTGTTTTCTTGAAACTAACTTGAAACGTACAACGTACTGATTCCCGTAGGAATTCGGTAAATTTTACAGTTTATGTACTATTCCGACGTCGCTATATTAATTGTACATTTCATCAAAATCCGTCCAAGAGTTTTAGCGTGAAGAAGTAACAAACATCCATCCATACTTATAAGCTTTCGTATCTAAAATATTAGTAGGTTACTTATGTGTTTTTAATCTGTTTAAGATGGTGTGTTGAAGCTACAATATGAAGCTTTAATAGGGTTTAATAATTTAGCTTCTAGGTACTCCCTGTTCCACTAATTAACTATTGTTATTAATAAGAAATTAGTATTCAATGTTTGTAAGAATACCTAACTGCTGTTGTTAATAAAACTAAAGCGATTTAAAATAAACTGTGTTCAATTTTTTTTTTATAAGTAACAATACCATTATATACTTGCAATAAGTACTATCATAGAAAAAAAAAGTTTGCATCGCAAGTGAACAATAAAGTATGATAAACTACTTAAAAATATACACAGTCAATCTTCATAAGTAAATGTTCTTAAGGCGACTACAGCACCCGATCGTCCTTGAGCAAAAGGCAGCACACATAGGAAACGGTCGCACGCACACAACCAACAAAGAATAGTGCCATCTAACGGCAAACTTCAGTACTAGCATCTCATGACACCACCAACATTGAGTAGTGACATCTGACCGTAAACTTCAGTACTAGCATC